>OX375878.1:73276415-73876415 GCA_947359465.1 Metellina segmentata
ACCACGTAAGTCTATACCTACCTTAAGACCCCTACCATTACGACTATACCTACACTTTTATATTTCTTTAGGTGCAAGAAACTTACTTTTCCTTACCTTGCATATCACCTTTTCGTGTCAACTTAGGGTCTTTATTTGATGAGTGTTGTCATTGTGTTTACTGATTGCATTGTTTTCATGTATTAAACCATAAATAAAGTTTAAAAATATATGCTGTGTTCTTTTTTTTCAATTAAAAAATACATTTAAACGAGATTATACATTACCTATACCATAATTATATACAAAGGGCATACCATAAAAACAGAGAGTGAATTTTTTATGTAGTAGCAACACCGCGAAACTAAAAAATAAAAGTGTAGGCGATTTTTTCAAACTGTTAACTATACAATTATAAATATTCTAAACGAAGCAGACGATTTTATTTTCCTACTTTCGTGCTTGTTTAAAGAATTGTTTTTATTTGCCCTACTGAAATGGAGGTGAGTGATTCAAAGTTAAAAAACAAAAGGCATTCTGCCATAAAATTTTGCTGTCGTTTGGGTAAAACAGCTCCAGAAACAGTTAAGTTAATAAAAGAAGCTTACAAAGACAAATGTTTTGGTGAGTCTACAATTTTTGGATGGCATGATGATTTCAAAAAAGGACATTTGTTTGCAGAACTGACTCCTAAGCCTGGCCGACCAGAAAGTGTTGTGAGTGATCGAAATGTTAACACTCTGTGGGCAATCTTGCAAGAAAATCGGCGAATGACATGTGAGGAGATAGCAGCATCAACTAACATTTGGAAAACGTCGATATTTCGCACTCTACGCAACAATTTACAGCTTCGCCATGTTTGTTCTAGATGGGTCCCTCATCACCTTACTAAAGAAAAAATGCAAACAAGAATTCACCAATGTTGTGAGTGGAAACAGATGCTTCAAAATGATCCAAATTTCCTAAAGACTGTAATAACATATGATGAAACTTGGGTGCATCATTCTGATCCCCTTACCAAGTCCTCAACAAGTGTATGGAAACACACTGTTCCTCTGTCTCCAAAAAAAATCCGACAAACCAAATCTGCTGGAAAGGTTATGATGATTATTTTGTTTGATCATAAAGGTGTAATCTATCAGCATGATGTGCCTCCAAAAACTACTGTAAATGGGGAATATTATAATTCAGTTTTGTAAATTTTACGACAACACATATCGAGAAAGCGACATGAACTGGTAGGGAATTGAACTTTACATCACGATAATGCTCGCCCGCATGTCGCTACTTCTGTTCAACAATATCTTAGTAAATGCAATATTAAAATCATGCTACATCCCTCTTACAGTCCAGATCTCGCCCCATGCAATTTCTGGCTGTTCCCAACGTTGAAGGAGAAACTCCTTAGTACAAAATTTAATACAGATTCTGAAGTTATTTCAGCAGTGCAGGGTTCTTTGAATCAGCTTCCAGAAAAAGGTTTCTCTACGTGTTTTGAAAAGTGGGTTGAATGATGGGACCGTTGCATATCATCTGAGGGAAGGTATTTTGAAAAAGAATGATATATTTTTTTCTGCTACTATATTTCTTGATTTTTTATAATTTTACTCACAATTTTTATGGAACGCCCTTTGTACATACCTTCATTTTATTGTAAAATAAATTCAGTGAAGCAGTTAGAAAAGAGCGGGCTGAATATTGATACAATCACCATGTGGGAAGAATAAAAATTAGATTTGAAACAATAAATTATGCTCTGTGCTACCTACATTGAGCAGCTTGTGCAGAAATGATGTAAGTATTTTGAATACATGTGTTATTCAAATTTTTCAGGACCAAATAGCTTTTTTTCTGGAATTCAACTGCTAAAGTATGTTAACAGAAAGCAAGATTTTATTATGAAATAATTAAATCACGGTGTGTTGTTTATATCAGATGATAATTTTTAAAATTCCCTCCTCGTGTTTTAGAATCGATTCACATTCTACCATTCGTAATTACTGTTTAAGGGCTTACTTTTAGTGTTATATTCATATCATCTTATTGATTTCAATAAGATAATCTAAGGATGAGATATATTTACTAAAGTATGCAGGTTCTATAGAAAGTGGGTACGGCAGGTTCATAGGCACCCATGTTAAATTCAAAAAAATTTGGGGGCATCGCATTTATTCATTAATTACTGTATTAATCTGAAATTTTTACAGTGTGATATTTGAATACTTTTAAAGACTTTAACGCAAGGTTTTTATTTTTTTTTTAATTCACAACATTATAAACTTTTTAAAACATGACAAAAAAATTAAAATTTTTTAGATAAAATATTTTTTTAAAAGAAATTATGCATTTTTTATCTTATTATTTGTGTTAAAGTGTTTAAAAGAGCTTCAGAAATAATCATAAAATATTTCAAGAAAATATCTCCAGTAGTTTTTGAGCAATGTGCCCCTAAACATGAAAAAGTATGGTCTAAGACGTACGTCGCGGTAATAGTGCATCTACTTAAAAAAATATTTAAAAATACTTCCAATTACCGGATTTCTAACAATGAGGTGTCATTAAAAAGATGACAGTTCAAAATTTCATAAGTAACAAAAATTTCAAAAATAATTTGCTTCGAATGTTTAGGTGCCGGCCACTTAAAACATGTGCTTTTAAAATAAAAATATAAATTAAACTGTAAACTTATAAAAATTATGCATTTGTTTTTCAAAATTTTTACTTCGTACAAATATGTAAGTACGGAGAGAGTGATGTTCCATCTTTTCTATTTACTGAACAGAAGATGAGTTGAACCTTTTTTTGTAGTGAAATATCCAAATGTTAAAAGGGTTTAATTTTGCTTTAATGTTGGCTTTGAGTAATGATTACAAGAACTTTATATTTTTAATTACTGAACAAATTTTGCGGTGTAAACCCTAACTCTAAACTTCAAAATCTCTTAAATGAGATACCAAAAAAGGCCGTCTAAGGTCAATAACAAATATTTTAAAATCCAATTATATAAGTAAAAGCAATTTTACAAAATTCGACAGTCAACTGCTCATATAATGTTTAAAAATGTAAATTTATCGACTGCAATAAGAAGCATTCATATACTATGCAAATGTGTTTCTTTGTTTATTTTTTTTGGAATTAGATTAATTAAAAAAAAAACCTTCAGAAATAGGCGATTAGTGTGAAATTTTTTGTCGTTAATATATTTTTCAAAATAATTAAAATTTGTTTAAGTATCCAAAGAAATTATTTGTTTTTTAAGCTGCAAATAACACTACAGGAGAAAGTGTAGAATTAATTCTAATACCATAAAAGTAATTAAAATTCATTTAATTTATAATATTTTTTAACTAAATTAAATTTTAAATTTTGCCAACAAATGCTCACATTTGTGACGTCAATAGCGTAGTTGTATTACTCAAGTGCGACACGTAAATTCACGCAGTTACCAAACTATATTTTGAGTTTATGTATTGTTTAATCTAAAAAGAGTAGAGGGCAGCACGAGACAATATTCTTTTAATCTGTGCAAATAACTTGTGAATGTTAATCTACATTGAAAAAGAAAGTCATAACCAAAAAGTAATATCTCTAAAATATCTAAACATCTAACTGGAGAAATAAAAATTTGTATTCGTGATAAAAGAGTCGATGTCGTGCGAAATATCATTTGATTCTTTTTAAAATGCTTTGTCCCAACTACCCAAAGCTGTGAATATGTACATCTTTTCTGATCTATTTCAACATCTGCATGGACTGACAGGGAAGTTCGATTTTCACCATTATCAACAAAAATAGTGTTTTAAAACACTTTTGGCACTAAATTTCACTTTAAATTTCTAAACAAACTGATGATAGTTAAAACTATGTTTAATCAACATTTTTGTATATTCTCAACTCGATTGAAATTTCAGATATATTGGGAGAATGTATAAATCTTTTTAAACATGAATACATTTTGTTTAAATGTTTTAAAAGGGCTTTATTCAATGCCAAGGCGACTAATTTCACTTATTAGTTATTTTATGAGGTGTATCAGGAAATAAGTATGAAAAGTACTAGGAGTCCAAACACCGTGATCTTAATTTTTTTTATGATTTCCCTTTCCTTTTAACATGAGTGGGAAGTTCAAATACATTTAAAATGTTGTTGCACACAAATGAAAGAGTTTCCAAGACGTAACACCAAGTAAAGGGGGTTTCCTTTTTTTTATTGCCTTATTCGTTTCAGTGTTCTACATTTATTTTGGTGGCGCCATCTACTGTTCATAGTTGTGACCAATTCTGCTGGAAAGCATTTTCACAGCTAGAAATGTCTAGATGAATCTGTGTTGAATAATATTTTTGTTTTATTTAACACACAAATGCACGTATTTTAAAGCCCGTTCTTTATTAACAATTTAAAGTTCATTCTTAATATTATTTAACAGCATTTTCACTACTTTGCATAGCATATCAATGATGTTCCATCCTTAATAACTCCAAATTTCGAAAAAATTAAAATAATAAGGCTACTTGCGATTTCTAGTCGCGACAACCAAAAAATCGCTGAATTCAAATAAATTTTTGATTGCCATTTTTTAGTTCTTTTTTGTAAAATGGGATCGTGAAAGATAAATTGAAAATTTCAACGGATTTGAAATCTGCGGAAACTTTTACACCTGATCAATATTTTACATTTCATTTTCTTTAAATAGATAATTTTTCAATTGTAACGTTTTTTTTTTTTTTTTCAATACGAATAAGTTTTCTAATGGATGTCACTGAAACTACTTGTGTAATCGCTCTTTTGCTTCAGGCGAGAAGTAAATAGAGGAAGCATCGTTATTGGGTTACCCCAAATTATTTGGGTATTACACCCAACAACAAATCAAAGATTTTTGAAAGGGCAGTTTTACAAGTTATTTGAAGCTTTATGTAAGCACCCTGCAAAGTTTTTCCTGTATTACCGAATAACAAAAAGTAGATTTGACGAACTGTTGGGAATAATAGGTTCATCAATAACAATAATGATACAACGTGGAGAAAGTCCATACCACCAGAAGAACGTTAGCGACTTCAAAGTAAGTATAATTATTAAGTAATAGTATGTAGTATTTCCTTTTTTTATTATTAGCCACTGTGTAGCCAGCACGGCGTTGCCCGTGACAGTTCTTTTCGTGAGGTCGTGTGACCACTGCTTGCTAACCCCCATTGCCCGTGGAGTTGGTTTGCTTCCCAAATCAACAATCTCTTGTGAAAGCCATGAAGTCACAATCTCTTGCGATAACAATCGACGGCTTTGGCAAGTAGATGGTGCGGGGTGGAACGTACTTCGGGGCGGTTGGAAAGGAGCTCGTTTTACGTTCCGCTCGGCAACCCTCGCGTACTTTTGACTAAATTCCCTATTCAAAATTCAAATTTTAAAATGTTCTGGATTAAATTTTAAAATTCAGGCTTCGCACAAAAATCGCAAAAAATTCGGACTACCTGTGTGAAAAATCCCATTATTGTAAGTGATATAGAAACGCAGACACTTACAGAGTATGTCTACATATCATGTTAGCACACTAAAAACACAAAATTGAGACAAATTACCTTTTACATTTACGTAACAATTCCAATATTTATTTTATCTATGATTTTCTATGATCTTTCAATTTATGATCATTCAAACAAAACAGTTTGGGTTTTAATGAAAAAGTTATCTGCTTTCTATAATTTTTTTACGTAGCATTAACAATTAAAGCCTGTTTGTTTGGAGATTAGCTATTAGATTGCTTGACTATACACATCATATTCAATAACTATAAGCTTGATCTGTAGACAGTTTATGCAGAACAGCATCTTCCGGTACAAGATGATCCTTTTCTGAAGAAATATCTTATGATTCTGAAGGCAGATTCAAGGAAGTCTGCAACTTGCACCAATGATACACCCAGCCAAATTCCGATGAATCCTCCAATGTAACTAAAAGCTTCAACTTCCTGTAAAACATGGTTAAAAATTGTTATTGTAATTTTCTATTTGTTTCCGATACTGAAGTTAATGTTTATGATTATATGGTACATGAAAGGATACTTAAAGCGTGCAGTACCTTTAAACATTCAAGTTAGAAGAAAAATATTCTAAATTTGGTGTAATTTGCATCTTCTAAAGTTTGCTGCGTATCACCAAACTTGAAACAGTGTTTATGTGAACTCTACACAAAATGTGTTGACAAAAAAAGACATAAAGATTGAACTTTCGCTCCTCGCTACAAAGACTTCAAGCAGCCACTTTCAATTCCTTTAGGGCAAGGTATAACACAAGCAAAAATATGACTAGTCTCAGTCAATTAATACCGGAAATTATTTGTTTCTTCTTCCTTTTCCAGTCACCGATATATTCCACCATAACACTTAAGATGCACTTGAAAGAGCTTATTAGAAACTCCATCTTATCTGCCATTATACTTTCTTACCCCTAGTCCAATAATCTTCTAAATCCTTTACAACTTAGTGAATTAATTTTTAACTTCTCAGTCTTTCGAAAGCCCATTGAAAGAAAGATCTCAGTGCTGTTCAAAACAACGCAAAACAAAATTCCTCCAGGCACTATAATGCATCACTACGTTACAGCTTGGCAATAATTTTACAGGAGGATTTTATAAAATGTTTTCCTCGACTATTTCTACCTCAGTATTTAACCTATGAACTTGAACATATACGCTTCTCACACAGTAATATTGTGTCATCCGGAAAGTTCAAGTTTTTCAAATCGAAGCTAGCTTTGTTATTATTATTTTGCTACCGCTGACAAGGAGTGACCTTGATTGAAGCAGATGTTTAAATTCGGTATTTTCTGCTTACACTGCATAATTATAGCATTTGTTGTGGCATAATTTTTGTTTCACTGCAGCTGTAAGAATGGAAAACTAGAAAGTTCATTTTCTCGTCATGTTATGCTTTTATTTTAAGAAAGGAAAAAATGCTAGTCAGACTGCTCGTAAAATGTGTATTGTATATGGACATAGTGCTGTTTATAAGGTCACAGTTCGAAGGTGATTTGTTAAATTTAAAAGAGGAAATTGCAGCCTCGAAGATGATGCACACTTAACATAGAGGGGAGGACTGCATCCCAAAAAGTAATGGTTTCTGTATGGTGGTACTACGATAGAATTGTTTGTTATAAATTGTTACCACAAAATTAGACTTTAAATTCGGAAAAAAACAATTCTCAAATGTCAGTATTAAAAGCAGAAATATGTAAACAAAGAGGCCAGAACTGACCAATCGTCGAGGTGTTGTCTTCCAGCATGACAATGCCCGGCCCCACATTTCGCTGAATGCCAGACAAGGACGTATTGAGTATGGCTGGGATGTTTTGTGTCATCCCCATATTCACCAGACCTTGCCCCCTCAGATTTTCACCTCTTCAGTTCACTTCAAAATTCTTTGAACGGCCTGGAGTTCAATTTTTTGGAGACTTTTAAACAGCACCTCGATAACTTCTTTACAAATAAGCCTAATGATTTTTTTAAAAAAAAGAAGGAACTTTCCAGCTGCTAGAAAGATGGCAAAAAGTCATAGAACAAAATGAGGCTTATGTGATTCAATAAAATTTTCTTATGTCTTTGTACTGCTTAGTTGGTATTTATTTTAAAAAACGCGCAGAACTTTCCGGAGGACCCAATATATAACTCAAACGACTGCCCCCACTAGTTGTCCTCCAACACTTGTGATTTTTATTTTTCCTATTACTACATTCGTCAGATCTATTTTTATACTAAGGCATTATGCGTATGATGCAAACCTATACATTCTCCTAATATATATATATTAGTATATATAATCCTAATAATAATAATAATAATATATATATATATATATATATATATATATATATATATATATATATGTAGGAATACTAGACAACGGTAGTTGTCTACTAGTCTGGAAAGAACTCATTATAAGAGCAACGAGACTGGTAGGAGTCAGTTGCAGTGTAGTAGGAATGCAAGGCAAGACTGTCACGAGCCATTCACATTCTGGTATTCAGTTACGAGAAAATTAATAGAACAGACACTTTTTCCCCTGGACGCCATTGAGAGCTGACGTATTTTTTCCGAGCAGAGACGACTGCTGCAGATAATGACGGAACTTTTTTGAAATATAACTCAACTGTACATAATAATTGTATATATTTATTCATTAAATGTCAATGTGCTGTAAGATTCGAAGTCTTTAATATAGACCTTACCAAACAGAACAACACGAATCTTACAAAAAATGAGGGTTCGACCGCGATGTGAAAAACCGTTGACGACCGCGACGATTCTCCTCCTTCGTACGAGGGCGTGAACCCCGCTTCCGCTCCAACTAAGGGTAGCGACGACGGATTAGCAGACCCCGAAAGCAGTGACGATTGAACCGGCCGGCGGAATGTTTTGACTCCCTATGCAAACCTGGACTTGTGTTTTAATCATCTGCAAGAACAGTTTCATGACTTCTCCTGACGTGGTGCTGATGATAGACTGAAACGACAAAAAAGAAAACGCGTAGACGAAAAAACGCGTAGACGCAAAAGACGAGTTGACGGAAAAGACGGATAGAAGGAACTTTCGAAACTGTGAGTACAGAATTTTGTTTTACTTGATGACATGGCATATTTAACTAAGGCCCGAAAAGCAGATTTGCTAACATTGATTGACGAATTAGGCCTAATAGTGCCAGCGAATCCCAAAGTAGCGCAGTGCTCGAAACTTATAATAGATTCTGAAAATTATGACGAGGAGATAACAAAAAATCTGTTGAGTGTTATTAGAACTGAACGCGAAGAGAAAATTGAAGCCGAAAAACGCGCAGAGAAAATTGAAGCCGAAAAACGCGCAGAGAAAATTGAAGCCGAAAAACGCGAATTCGAATTAAGGAAACTCGAAATCGAAACTGCTAACAGACAAGGCAACAGTTATGGTAAAACTACCAGCCTATACAATAACGATTTATTGAAATTGATTAACCGTTACGAGACGAATAAGGATATTAGCTGTTATTTAACTTTATTTGAAAGACAGATTAGTCGTATCGAAATACCAAAAACGGAATGGGTTACACATTTGTTGGGGTTACTCCCATTGGATTTGGCTAATCTTATCACGCGTGAGCCTGACGAAAAGGCTAATGACTATGAAAATATCAAGAGATTATTGTTGAAACGTTTTAAATTAAATCCGGAACAATTTAGGCAAAATTTCCTTTCGCATAGAAAAGAAGCGTCTTCTACTTGGAATGACTTTGCTCATGATCTGAAAAATTTCTTTGAAGAATGGACGAGTGGGTTGGAAGTATCAAATTACCAAGACCTTAAAGAACTCATGATTACCGATCAACTAAAACGAAAAATACCCAATGACGTTCGAGACCATTTTATAGACGAGCTACCGAAAATAACGAAATTAGACCAACTCGTCAATAAATTAGACGAATATGAAGCGGCTCGATGTCATTTAAAAACCAATAGAGATTCGAAAACATCAGACGATAAATATAAGAAGCGTTTCAATAGGGATTTTGACAAATTAAAGCCTCGATCTTTCGTGCGCCCTGAACAAACTAACACCAATCATATAAAATGTTACAACTGCAATGAATATGGACATAAGTCGATAAATTGTGAAAAGAAAACTGAGGGTGTGAGATGCTTTAAATGTAAAAATTATGGGCACAAGGCCGACGTGTGTCCCAAAAGAGATGTAAATAGAACTTTAATTAATAGCCCTTTTAATTCTCGTACTAAGCTTAGAAAATATGTTGAAATGTGCGGAAAAAGATCTAATGCGCTAATCGACACAGGAAGTGATGTGTCAATGATAAAATATGAATTTTATGTTGAAATTCGATCCCCAAAATTGAGTTTTGATAATGTGACTTTAATGGGTATAGGAGGAGAACACATTTCTCCTCTAGGTTTCTTTTCTACTGAAATTATTATTGATGACTGCATTATTGTTACTGATGTTTATGTTTTAAAAAATTTACCTGATCATATTGTTCTTGGGTTCGATTGCATAAATAAGTTAAATCTTACTTTATCAGAGAGCGAAATTCATGTTTTGAGCAGACGCGATAATTTTCGAGTGAATTACGCAAGAATTGTTAATTTAGCGAACACTTCAGATTCAACTAAAATTCAAACCGAAACTCATCTCGAAGTAACTAATCGTCTGGAACCAAACACTAAGTTGGAGACAAAACGAACCATAGCAGAAGATAACATGTTTTACTTTTCTTGTCACCACAAATCAGAAAATGTTAATTTAGCGGAAAGTTTCCTAACTACAATGTTCAACGCTGTGACATTTGACGAATTAGATCTAAATCATGTTTCTTGCGTTAAGCAGAAGGAGGAACTGACAAAACTTATCAGCCAATATAAACCGTGTAAGACGAGAAGCACGAACTTGGAAATGAACATTATTTTGACTGACGAGGTCCCCATAAGCCAGCGTTCACGCAGAATGCCGTTCGCTGAGCAAAAAATAGTTGAAACTCAAACACAACAGTGGTTGAAAGATGGCATCATTAAGCCTAGCTGCTCTGATTTCTCAGCCCCTATCGTGTTGTGTAAGAAGAAAGACGGTTCTTCTAGACTCTGTATTGACTATAGGAAATTGAATAAGAAAATTATTAAAGATAGATTTCCCTTACCCCTAATAGAAGACGTTTTAGATCATTTGGAAGAAGCTAAAGTTTTCACTTCCCTTGATTTAAAAAACGGATTTTTTCATGTAGATGTAAATGAGAAAAGTACCAAGTATACATCTTTCGTTACACATGAAGGGCAATATGAATTTCTGAAGGTCCCTTTTGGTTTATCGGTTAGTCCCAGTGTTTTCCAGCGGTACATATACACGGTATTTAGAGATCTTTTAAGGGATAACACTCTCGTTATCTACATGGACGACATGATAATTCCCTCACGAGATGAGAAAGAAGGAATCGAGAAACTTAAACGTGTTTTAAAAATATCATCGGAATATGGATTAGAATTGAATTTTCAGAAATGTCAATTTCTTAAACGAAAAATAGAGTTTCTTGGTTATGTAATAGAAGACGGGACAATTCGACCCTCCCCAGCTAAGACGTTGGCTGTACAGAAATTTCCACAACCACAAACAACTAAACAATTGCAAAGTTTCCTTGGTCTTTCAGGATACTTTAGGAAGTTTATTCCTCAATATGCCAAAGTGGCCAAACCTTTGAGTGATTTACTCAGAAACAATACAGAATTTAGGTTTGGGCCAGAACAAAAAGAAGCATTTCATATTTTAAAGGAAATGTTGTCACAAAGCCCAGTACTACACATTTTTCGCCAGGGAGCGACTCTAGAACTGCATACTGATGCAAGTAGCCAAGGATTTGGGGCGGTGCTCCTCCAACAGTCAGACGACGGGAAGTTTTACCCAATATACTATAAGAGCAAAAAAACAACACCTCAACAAGAGAAGTATAGTAGTTACGAACTAGAGGTACTTGCCGTAATTGAGGCTCTTAAACACTTCAGGAACTACCTTTTAGGCTCGAAATTTAAAATATTCACCGACTGCTTAGCATTTCAGAAAACTATGGAAAAAAAGGATTTAACCCCTAAAATTGCAAGATGGTCTCTTTTCTTAGAAGAATTTGACTATGAAATAGTCCACAAACCTGGTAAACAAATGGCCCACGTGGATGCACTCAGTAGATACCCTGTAATGCAAGTCATTGCAGATGACGGAATAACTCATAAAATAATTGCTTCCCAATCCAATGACGACCACATTACCGCAATTAAAAAACTGATAGAAGATGGAAGTAATTCAGATTATTTTACAAAAAACGGTGTCGTGTATAAATACGATAATGATCGGGAACTTTTAGTTGTCCCCAGAGCTATGCAAGACGAAATAATACGACATGCACACGAGAAAGGACATTTCGCTGTAAATAAAACTGAAGAGGTAGTTAAGCGTGAATTTTTTATTCCTAAATTGAGGAAACATGTTGAAGATTTTATAAGTAATTGTGTACCATGCATACTCAGTAATAAGAAGCTAGGAAAGGCTGAAGGATTTCTAAATCCAATTCCTAAAGAGGACGTTCCATTATACACTTATCACATTGATTTCATAGGTCCGTTACCTTCAACATCTAAGAACTATCAGTATATCTTCACGGTAGTAGACGCATTCACAAAATTCACTTGGTTATATCCTACCAAATCTACGACATCAGGTGACGCAATAAATAAACTCAAACAACAACAAAATAGTTTTGGAAATCCTGCGAGGATAATCTCGGATAGAGGATCCGCTTTTACATCTAAAGAATTTACAGATTTTTGTTGCGAAAACGGGATTGAACACCTAAAAATCACAACAGGAATCCCAAGAGGCAATGGACAAGTAGAAAGAATGCACAAAACCCTGATTCCAGTGTTATCCAAACTTTCAATTGAAGAACCGATCAAATGGTTCAAACACGTTGACGCCGTACAAAGAATACTCAATAGTACAACCTCCAGAAGCACAAGATGGACACCCTTCGAACTTTTGACAGGTGTGAAAATGCGAAACAAAGAAGATCTCAAGATAGTCCAGCTTTTAGAAGAAGAATATACTGAAGTTTTTCTAGAGAAGAGGAAGAAATTAAGAGACGATGCCAAAGAGAATATCCTAAAAATTCAGGAAGAGAATAAAAGAACGTATGATAAGAAGAGGAAGAAACCTCATCAATACAAAGAGGGCGATCTTATTGCTATTCAGCGGAATCAATTTGGTGTCGGAATGAAATTACGACCGAAATTCTTAGGACCATATCGAGTGAAGAAAGTGAAACCCTATGATCGCTATGACGTTGAGAAAGTTGAAAACCATGAAGGACCGAACTTGACGTCGACAGCAGCTGACCATATGAAGTCGTGGTTCAATAACTAATACTGAATCAATGTATTCCCAGATACTGTTTTGTGTTTTGTTTTTATAGGTTTGTCGTGTTCCTTTCGAGGACGAAAGATCATCAGGATGGCCGGTTGTAGGAATACTAGACAACGGTAGTTGTCTACTAGTCTGGAAAGAACTCATTATAAGAGCAACGAGACTGGTAGGAGTCAGTTGCAGTGTAGTAGGAATGCAAGGCAAGACTGTCACGAGCCATTCACATTCTGGTATTCAGTTACGAGAAAATTAATAGAACAGACACTTTTTCCCCTGGACGCCATTGAGAGCTGACGTATTTTTTCCGAGCAGAGACGACTGCTGCAGATAATGACGGAACTTTTTTGAAATATAACTCAACTGTACATAATAATTGTATAGATTTATTCATTAAATGTCAATGTGCTGTAAGATTCGAAGTCTTTAATATAGACCTTACCAAACAGAACAACACGAATCTTACATATATATATATATATATATATATATATATATATATATATATATATATATATATATATATATATATATATATATATATATATATATATATATATATATATATATATATTTATTGTGTGTGTGTGTGTTCACACACACACACACAGGAATCCCTAAAGCAACTTTTAGCTAGGCATGTTCGTAGAAGTTCGCAAAATTTTTTTTAAATTCAGATTTTTTATGCACTTTATTACCCAGTAACTGTAGTTTATTAATTCACATTTTCTATTTTTCTTAAATTTAGCAATAAATATTCTAAGTACGTGGATAGTTTTAACTGTCTGTAACGTGTACAATAGAGACGAGCAATTAGATACTTTTTATGAATCAAATTATATCATTACAATATTTGTCCCTTTCCATTATCAAACAATGTTATCAGATTTATTGCAGACTACATAAAAACGTTCGAAAGTTTAATCCATTCAAATTCAATCCGACTAATTTGCATTCGAATCTATAAAATCTTAAATTTTCATGTATTAAAAATTATAATGCACAAACCTGGTACTGGGGCTTGTACTCCAATAATATCACTTCATTGTCTTGAATTTCAATGAAAACATTAATATATCTTCTGTAAAAATAATTGTCTATGGTATAAATAGTGAAAATAATTTTAAATATCAGAGAGAATTTATGTAGGTTTGCGGGAAAATAAATATATACGTTTATTTCTAACTATTACATCTATTACGTAAATGATAAAATTTTTGAATAAGACGAACCAACTTACGAATCTTTTGTAATGCTTCCATTTGACCACTAGAAAAATATTAATAGAATTAAATTATGAAAGCATAATGTATACATGAAGATGGAAATTTTAATATGTCCCTGAAAAGAACTTGCTGAAAGCATGAATAAAATACTAAAGTAATAAACATTACATATCGCACCCCGTCAATAAAAGTGATACAAGTCAAAATATAAAACTTTGATGTTATATCATTCAAAAATATGTATGAGGTGTCCCAGCGTGTGATAATACTATTCTATAGAATATAATAGAAGTTACCACCATAAATACTTACCTAAAATTTAAAAAAAATCTTATTCTATTTTAATATATGTTTTATAGTATCCTTTAAGTTGATGTCTCTCAAATTTTGCAATTTTGATTTGTGTCACTTTTCTTGCCGGTGTGTTATATGTTTATAAGAAATGTATCCAAAGGAATGAGGTAGAAGAGAAATTACTTTTAGAAACACAGAAAGATTGTAGAGTAAGTATGAACCTTTAAATTACTGCATATTAAATGTAGATCACTTACATGTTCTTCAAAAGAGAATATTTTCATGTATTTTAATATATTTTAGGAATCCTCGCAAAGCTAGAAGTTCATTGAATTTCCAGATATATTCGTAGAGCTTATAATGTTTTACGTTTATCAAACTTTTGTACGAACTAGCAGAGAGAAATATTTAATATTTATTAAATTTCTAGATAGAACTTTCAGCTAAACTATTATAAATTGTAATCAAGCAGCTATTTTGAATAGATTAATTACTTACCATTGGGGTCATTTGCCGTTCTTGAACTTGATAATAATACTTGTGTTTTCTGTAATAATATTCCCAGAATTAGTTTGTTAATTTTGAGGATTCATGTAAAATAGAATGTCAAGTATATTTGAATAAAATCTATTAAAGACAATTTTATTGCACATTTAAGCATTTAGATTGTTTCGAGGCGTCTTACTTATGTTTAATATTCTATAAGTACCATAATTAGTTTAATCGCTCAAAATATTTTGTGTTTGTTATTAATAGCAAAGTAATATTTGTACACAAGACGAAATGAAAAAGTTTATGTTTTGTGAGAAAAAGTGTTCTTTCTCTCTCAAACCAAGTAAAAAGGCCATAATTTCTAGGATATAAAACATGTACGAACGCTACAAAATATTTTACATTTTCAAATTATAGTTGATTTTGTTCAAAATTTGGTACTTAAGAATTTAGCACATACATAAATTATGAACCATATATGTTGAGAAAATATAAAATTGCATTCATTTCTACTCGATACATTTCACCTTAAATGTTATTCAAATATGATTCCTGAACCTATTTAAGAATAAAGCTTACACCTAATGATACGAGTTAATAATTTTTTTTAAATAGAAGGATTAATAAAATTATACATTAATAATATTTAAAGAGGTACAAATTTATGAATTTTCACTTGGCACATTTTTCAGAATTTCTTCAAAGAATATTTTTATTTTCTTAAAACTGTTAACTTTTATTACTATATATTATAATATAGCATTCATAATGAATAAAAGTGTTTAATAAAACACTATCTATTTTCAATCCAATAATATAGTTACCAAATATTGAACAAATTAGTGGCCTTTAGACTTCCATTTTTGTTGTTTTTGAGACATCTGGTATTATGCTAATCATTTTATTTAAAAAGAGAAAAGTTGGCAAAGTTAAAATAACAAATTCTTTATAGGAAACCCACTGCATTAGACACGTTGTATCACATATTGAGCTTCCAAATTTTAAAACAGAGTTGTTACTTTGTAGAAGAAAATAATTCAAGAATAAATCGATTTAAGACTCTTGTTGTACATTACTTTTCAGTTAGTTAAACAGACATAAAGTCAATTTTAACCATTTGAAAGTAACGTAAATTTTAAACACGAATGAGATATAAATTAGTGTTCTCTCATGACCTTTTAAAGTATACTGTCCAAAGACAGACTTTAATTTACTGATGAGGAGATTACAGTAAAATAAGTAAAGCTATGTGATAACTACAGCAAATGACTACTCAGGAATCAATCTGTTTCTAGTTTATACTCACGGATTATGCATACATTTCTTACGACTAAATGATTCAGTATTATCAAGGGAATATATCTAGTTTTTAACATAAGATAGAGTATTTAAAGTATTGTTTGTAATCCCACTTATATCCGGACAAGCTAGACGAAATCTAGGAATTCATGCAACTTCAAAATATTCGTCTATATGATTAAAGTTCCAAATATTCCCCCGACAGTCCCAGACATACAAAGAGGTGATTAGAAATTTGTTCCATATTATAAAATCTTAGAGCAATGGTCAAATGAAATTTATCTCAAATGTTAACTGGCCAGTTTTGAAATGTCAATCTGCTGACTTCTATCACCCATGAATTTGAGGGCACGTCCATCATGTTTTTCTGTAGATGTTACTAGCCACTGGTAGGAGGTATTTTCCAATATAGAGCATTTAAAGCATCGTCAAAGGATTATTAAAGGATAGAAAACTTTGTTTCTTTGCAAAGAGAACTAAAATTACAAATATGAAATATAATATTTTCACACACAGGCACTCATCTCTACATTTCTGAATGCACTTGCTGAATTTTTCAAGTTCTTCAACTTCATCTGCATATTGACATTTATCAGCAACTTCACCTAAAATAGAAGGTTTAACTTTTGTGAACCAAATAATTTCCATCTTGTTCTAAAAGTTTAGTTCATTTCATGGGGGGGGGTTACGAATACAGTTCAAAACTAAATACAACTTTATAAACAAATACAATTACTTTAAATCCCTTTCGATTTTTGAAAAATTATTCAGTCATGTCACAATACTTGGAGATCGGATTTTCATATAGGATCACAGACCGATTTTTCGATATGAACTCACCATTTTAGAACTTCTAATAACAGTGAACTTGTTAATTATTTAAAAACTATTTTCAATTTAACAGGAAACTTTTCACTTGCTTTCGTCCGTAATAAGCCATGATTTAATTTATTTGTCCTATCCGAATCCTAGAAATTGCTTTTTACTTAAAATATACACTGACGAGCCAAAACATTATGACCATCCCCACATTTTTCAATGCACTCGTCTGGATGACGTGGAGGGCACGTGATTGAGAATAGTATTTAACTGTTGCTGGAGAAGGTAAGTAATAATTCTTGCACCTACTTTTGCGAGTAATGGGAAAGGCTGCTGATCTAGGCGAATTTGAAAGAGGACAGATCGTAATGTCCCGAAAGACTATGAACGAGTATCACCGAAACTGCACGACTGGTAGGTTGTTCACTATCTGCCGTTGTTAGTATTCATGCGAAGTGGATAAATGACGGTGACCCCAGCAGTAGATGCAAAGGTGTTGGTCGTTCACGCGTCATCAAAGAAAAAGGACGTAGGAGACTGTCTCGCTTGGTAAAGCAAAATCGGTTCGAGACAATGGTTCAGCTGATAGCTCAATAGAATGCAGGTCCAAGCGCAAGTGTTTCGGAACACACAGTTCAGCGGACACTGTTGGAAATGGGACTGTGCAGTAGACGTCCCATTCGTGTGCCTCTGTTGACCAAGCGTCATCGACAACTACGCCTACAGTGGGCCCGGAAACATCGAGACTGGACCATGGATGAGTGGAAGAGAGTTGCCTGGTAAGATGAATCCCGATTTCTCATTCATCACGTCGATGGTCGTGCCAGGGTACGCCGTCTGCCAGACGAACAGTTGCTCCCCTCTTGTACATCAGGTCATACACAGGCTGGTGGTGGCGGTATTATGATTTGGGAAAAGTTCTCATGGGCGACTGGGATCCGTAGTTGTGGTAGAACAGACCATGAACGCTGTAAACTATCTGAACATCATTACGGATCAGTTTCACCCTTATATGGCGTCTGTCTTCCCACAGGAAATGGAAACTTCCAGCAGAACAACACCCCATGTTACAAGGTTCGGATTGTGTTGGAGTGGTTCGAGAAGCATACTGATGAACTCCACTTAATGTCCTGGTCACCGAACTCTCCGGATATTAATCCGATAGAGCAAATTTAGGGTGTCATGGAGCGGCAGCTCAGAGCTCAAACAACACCATGTCCGATTATCTCGACTTTGCGCGACCGCTGCTTAGACATTTGATACAACCTGTCTCCAGTCATTGTGGCATCTATGCCCAGGCGAGTTACAGCTGTTTTGCAGGCCAAAGGAGGCGCAATGCGTTATTGAGTAGGTGATCATAATAATTTGGCTCCCCAGTGTAGATTTGTTTGAGATATTAAGTTAAGAAAATCCCAGAATATGTGTGAGAGAAAATTATCACCCTTGCGCCATAAACCCATACACAAATCTGAGAATTAATTAAGAGTAAATGGGTATGACTATACGATTTAAACAAAGGTAAGCATAATCGTTACATAAATAGATGCTACTCTTTCACTACACACAATATTCCCCACTTGAACAGCTGGGTAGATAAAAGAAGCTTCAGTAGGATAGAAATAATCAACAGTCATCGAGCTCTTAAAATAGAATCTCTTGTGATTTGAATTTATAATTTGTTGGAGCTGGTGACTACGTTAATGACAAGGAACATTTCAATACGAACAAAGCACAAAAGCAATATGCAATCCAAATGCCCTCCTCTTTTAATAAATGGAAACATATTCAAATATTTTATAGCTATTTACTGTAGAATCTATATATATATATAATTCTCTTACGTGGCACGCAAAAAAGACGTTATTTGCTATCGCGTTTTGGCAACATTGTACAATTCTTTGTTTGTCACGAAGCCTCGCGCTTCAATTGCATTTATATCGTTATCGGATGAAATTTTACTGAAAAAAAAATGAAATTTTAGTCGAGCTGTTGCAGTTTATAATAGAAGTTGCAGTGTATATAATAAAAAGCGGATGATCTTTTCAGGGCCATTTAAAAAAAAGGTATTTTTCACGGCCAATAATTATAGTTCAACAAGACGTTTGCACTACAACTTTCGACAACAAACTCAATGAAAAAGAGTGGGTGGTTTGAGTGCAAGGTTAAATGTACATACAAACAATATGCTGGGTATTCAATTTTCAAATCAGCGTTCACATTTCGAGTCAAAATTTGCTCAAAGTTTTCATTTGAATTTTGATTTCACAGGTACTGTATACATCCTTTCTGATAATCAGCAAAAAATTTAGATTTAAAAAATATTTTTTTTGGAATATCATATTTTGTAAACAATCCCTTCTGCTAGGACACGTGTCTTCATTAATGCGAGCGAAGCGAGCATAGGTTCGCGAACCGAACCAAAATGAGGATTGCAAAGCAATCCTCCGGGGGTTAGCGAGCAGGGGGCGGGCCCCCTAGTTAATTATAAAACCATCGAAATATGAGACACATTATATTTATATATTAGGTGTACAACTTTTCTTCCGACGTTTACCTATAGATGGTTTAGCGGTAAGTAGTGGACGAAATAAATAGATCATAGACGTCATGCAATAAACTTGGACATCTGGCAACATAACCCCATAGAAACATTAGTCGATTTGTGTCTGCATCATAAAGTTTTTCACGATTGAAAATGTCAGTTTACGAGCCAAATTCTCGTCATTTGCGGGAGGTTTTAATTTTCTGCTTCAATATGAAAAAATCTGCGTCTGAGGCTCATCGAATGCTCTCAAATACTTATGGTGAGGCCGCTATTAGTGAAGGAACGTGTCGTGAGTGGTTTTAAAGCTTCAAGAACGGTGATTTTCACGTCGATGACCAGCAAAGCGGTGGAAGAGAGAAGGTTTTATAAGGAGAAGAAGAGCTGTTATAACCGGCTGAAACATTCACAGGCGATCATTATCGAACGCAATTAATGCGTTTGAGCCTAGCATTGGAAGATAAACGGCCGCAATACAACGAAAGACAAAGTGATTTTGCAGCATGACAATGCTCAACCCCTTGTTGCGAAAGTGGTCAAGACATTCTTGGAAACTGTATAGGGGAAGTCCTATTCCACCCGCCGTATTCTCCAGACGTTGCTCCCTTTGACTGTCACTTGTTTCGATCAATGGGACACGGCCTGGCTGACCAGCATTTCTGGACTTATGAAGAAGTAAAAAATTGGATCGATTCAAAAGATAACCAGTTTTTTCAACGTGGGATTCGTACGCTGCCCGAAAGTTGGGAGAAAGTAGGGGTCCCCGATGGACAATACTTTGGATCATGAATGTATAACCAGTTTTTTACAATAAAGCCTTGAATTTCGGGAAAAAACGGCGGAAGCAAAGTTGTATACCTAATATATATAGAAATAATGAATCATGTTTAAATATTGCTTCGCGGAGACTCGAGCACTTACTTGCTAATGTGGTTAATATCAATATCTTACGTTGAAGGCTCTTAAAATTAACCTTTTAGAGCGGGTTACCGAGCGTAGTCGAGTAGGGAGTAGAGCCCCCTAGTATACTCAATTTTCTGAAGCATCGAAGATGGTGAGGTGAACATTTTACTCTCATTACTGGAATTTGGATGAATTCATCCTTATATGATCTTTTTTAACTAAAAATAATCTTAAATCTTTATAAATTTTCTTTAAAAAAATATTATTTTCCAAATTGTATTATTTTATTTTTATTCTAGTGGTTTGACAGCCGATTTGCAGAACCTTTTTGTAGCATAAACAGTAGTAAGCCAATAAAAACATTTTTAAATAAGCTTAAATTTAACTAAAATGATATACTGGTGTCGAAACGATACCGGCTGACATTTTAGGTTAACGATAGTATCGGCCGTTCTAGTCTTAATTGCGAAACTTATGCAGTCAAAATTTTTGTGGAAGTTAATAACTCCCATTATGCCTAGAATATACGGTAGTACAACTCATTAACATCAATAACAGAAGTAGACTCATGTTAATAGAAATAGATTTACAAAATATGGAAAAATAGTAGGTAAGCAGTTCATGAAAATACCTTCAGTGCAATATTTTTTCTTTGAGGGATATACTATAGTCCAGTATGTGCAATTAAAACACTTATGAAGACCTAACATCATACACCGCTGTCTGCACATCTAAAAATAAATATGGATGAAATAAATAGATGTAAAATACATAAATATAAAATTTTCTATTAACCATACAAAGTACATTAAGACTAAAAAGTATTTTAGAATAAATACTTATAATTAGAAGAATATTAATCTTTAGAATATTTAGGATCTTTCTGCAAATCTAATCATGACATGTACGTATATTATTATATTAAAATACATTTTTGTGGAATTTTTGAAATAAAAGACGATTAAAGTATTTTTCCTTCAGATTTTGAACTTTTTTTTCAATAGAAAATAAATTTACATGAAACAGGATTTATTTGATTTTGTGTATGAGTAACATCTTAAAGCTTCGTTGATAAATTCTTACAACTTTTCCATAATTTCTTTTAGTTTTTTTTACAAGTTTGAACTAATTTAGTAATTGAACTAACTAATAATTGAATCCGAAAGTCATAAGGTTAAGATTTGTAACACATAACGCGGATGATTTAAGTGATCACTAAATAGACCTTCCTTAGAGATTGCTTCAATATAAAATTACTTTAATTACATAATATTGGTTTAAATGGTATTTTGACAGCTACACTATGTAGACGAAAGCAATCGAAGGGCATCATTATTGGCTGATCGATCGAAGGTATGCGTGAGAGAAGCATTACCAGCATCAAGATTCCTTACACCTTCTGGTGGTTATTTCAACGAGGTATCTGGTCATTAGAAAAAATGACCAAATCTTGATCTCGTTATCATAAAAAAATTTTAATATTTTGATGACGAGATATCTTGTTATAAGAAGCAAAATTATTCAGATCTTGATAAACGAGATATCTTGTCACAAGAAGCAAAATTGGTTTGATCTTGATAGACGAGATATATTGTCATAAGAAGAAAATTGGTCAGATCTTGAAAGACGATATATCTTGTCATAGGAAGCAAAATTGGTCCGATCTTGATAGACGAGACATCTTGTCATAAGAACCAAAGTTGGTCAGGTCTTGATGAACGAGATATCTTGTCATAAGAAGCAAAATTGGTCTGATCTTGATAGACGAGATATATTGTCATAAGAAGAAAATTGATCAGATCTTGATAGACGAGATATCTTGTCACAAGAAGCAAAACTGGTCAGATCTTGATAGAAGAGATATCTTGACATAAGAAGCAAAATTGGTCAGTTCTTGATAGACGAGATATCTTGTCATAAGAACCAAAGTTCGTCAGATCTTGATAAACGAGATATCTTGTCATCAGAAGCAAAATTGGTCCGATCTTGATAGACGAGATATTTTGTCATACGAAGCAAAATTGGTCTGATTTTGATAGTCGAGATGTCTCATCGAAGCAACTTGGAAGGTTAATCGATTTTGTAATTTGTATTAATACTTAGAGAATGGTCATTACAGGAATGTATCTCGCCTGAAAGATCCCCCATATCGCAATCCTGTGACCAAAGGTTACTGCACATGGAGCTGGGAAGGCAGCCCTTGACACAGTTGCACTTGGATATCATGGACGAGTAGCTGCTTTTAAACTTCCCATCTTTAAAAAAGAATGAATCTCAGCATTCGCAGTAGTGTAGAGTACATAAATTGGACATGAAACAATATCAGTGAGTGTTATGAAATGATTTTTAATACTTTTCAGACCAATTGGATGTGTATGTGCGATAGCCATACCAATTGTGTGCGATAGCCCGAAGAACGTCTGCTGCCAGAGCACTTTGTGCCTACTAAGCAGTAGGGAGGTGATGGTATCAGCTAGTATGGTATTATCCCACTTGTTCAAGTGCATGGTAACTTGAACTCAGAGGGTTTTATAGATATTTTAGATATTATGGATAACTGTACTCCGCACATTGTGACAGTGACAATGCTTCTTTCATGACCCCAAGGTCACTTGTTACATTTCTATGACCTCACTGGACTGGTAATCAGAAAACAGATGAACGGTTTACTCGGAGTTCAGATCTGAACCGCATTAAAAAAAGGTTGTGACGCTTTGGAGGGATAGGTACAAAACAATTCTTACCGTCTTTAGTGATAGAATTAGCCATAATATGGTATAATGGCGAATATCATGCTTACTGTTTTCAAGAGACTTACAGATAGTTTTCCTGATGTAAATAAAATCTATCTTTTGTCAATTTCTAAACACTTCTCTCTATTTTGTTAGATCGAACTAAAGCATTTTCTTTCATACCTCCTGAGATCTTGGTCCTCTTTTATTATTTTGAATCCATTGCTCTGTGTAGTTCAGACAATCCGTTTTATAAGGATATTTTAGCAGCTTTTCTTCTTCCTGGAAGGAAAAACATTCTAAAATAGTATGCCTTTATCATACCAAATGTGTTCTGTTATTTAATTCTATTTTTAGTGAAATACTTTTCAAAGTACTTTGTTAAACAAATATATTTAACCAGCAATTAAATGTATGCGGATTAAAAAGAAAACATATGTATTAATTTAGGAATTTATACCACAGAAATGGCTTAAGTGAGGTAGTGAACATATTATTGTTGTCAAGCTGTTAGTAATCTGCAAATCAATAAAAGCATAATGTGATGTGGACGAATCCAAAGATAAACGAAGTTAAAATATGAACACATACCACTATGCTATATATAAAACAATACAAAAAGAAATTAAATACATAATAGAATTATTCATACATCTCACTACAATGAGTTTTAAGAGGATTAGTCTTTATGAAAACATAGTATAATTTAGTCAAAGAATAAAATAGATTTTTTTAGCTGAAGGCCTTAAATAGTATTATTTTAAAGTGACTATTTGTTGATAGAGTCGATGATGCACCGAAGAGATGTTTCAAAGCAAAATAAAGAACTACAATTACTCTTATTTGATCATGAACATATACAGCAGACAAAATGTAATGATTATATTAATCAAAAGCTCTTTGGCCTAAAGCACTGCTACTCCTGACCTAAATTTACAGTTATGAACTCATCAATGCTTCTATTTTGGTCTTAGTTTTACAAAGATTGCGATTTGAGGTACATGAGGTAAATTTTTATGACTGGCCACCAAAAAGCTGTGATATTAGCTCCTTTATTAGAATTCGATATATTTTAAACTTAATAGTTACAAAAATGTCCTACCATGCTCAATATAATCTTGTATAAATAACCTGGCTTCAGAAAAATTCCTTTCTCAAAAGGATTGGCACCATCGAAAGGCGAGTGAATGGAAAGAAGAACACCCGCTTGAGAATTCGGATTGAAGACTTCATCTTCCTCAGGATCAAATTGAAGAAATGTGTCCCGAATATGCCCTAGCATCAATGATTATGCTCTTTAGATTAAACAATTGACACAAACTGTTTAACACAATTTTTAATTATTGCATATAACTTTCATTTTATACGATATTAACATCATTACTAAATAGTATTGCTTAGAAAGTGTATAGAAATTATCAATGTTTAGAAATCACGTTGTCTGATGTCCACAGAGTTTCTGAAACAGTATTAATATTACAATATAAACAGTATTAAAAATCATTTTTTTCTGGTGTTTCCATTCAGTTGTTACTGTTTTCGCAAAATGACTATAACATGCAGTTTTTCACCTAGAAATAGATGTATAAAGGTAAAGTTGTCATTCAGTAAATCATTATGCTTTATAGATGAAACAGACCTTTATACTATATGTACCAGGAATGTTTTACTTCATTCATTTCACTTCTGCAAAACTATGCTATCACAAAGTAAAATTGCTCTTAATTTCAGTGCTATATACATCATGGCATATAGTAAAAACAGCATACGGCTGTTTGAAATTTATAATAGAGAAATAAGGCGTTATTTGTTAATCAGTCCAGTTTAAAGTTGATACTTTAAACTGTACAAACGCTCCCTTCGCTCTCTTCACTTGTCTACTAAATACAACCTACAATTGATAATTTAACTCTACGAGTGATTTTACCTCGTTCATCAAAATATAGCTCCATCAAGATGGTAATATCGTGATGTTTATTTTGATGGTAATATCTTAATGTTTGTTTCTGATGGTAATATCTTGATGTTTGTGTTTGATGGTAATATCTTGATGTTTGTTTTTGATGGTAATATCTTGATGTTTGTTTTTGATGGAAATATATTGATGTTGGAACACAGGTTTTTGATGGTAATATATTGATGTCGGAACACAAGTTTTTAATGATGACAAAATCAAGATATGATCAGTTTTCTCATAATGGAAAGGTATCTTGTTTAACAAGTTTTGCTAATCACGAGATACCTCGTCGGTCTCAAGGAGGATTGAATTAAAAATTTTGGTAATCTCGTCATTATTGATTGAATACAGCCAGCTACCTGCATAGTACTAAAACTTCTGTGTATATGGACAGATAATACTATGAAAAGAAGAAATGATAAAACAATTACTTGAAGCTTATAATAGGTAAAGAAATCAAGTGTCCTTTGTTAGTCAACTGAAGTAGTTTGGTAATTTAAATTACACAAACCTCGCTTCGAATCTTCACTTGTTTTTTTAATTCTAATTATAAAGAGGTTTCTCAAGATCTTCCATAAAGACATAAATGGAAACAATTGAAAGAGGATAATTAGACCACAACTAGAATAAAAATGTAGTATCGGATTACTACTGGTAAAGGGAAATTCACCCGTTTATGTATTCTGTAGATTCCTCTCCATTATTCATTCAGGATCTTTTTATAAAATATGAGATTGCAGTGCACCTGCGTTGTGGTTGTGGTTGTGTTTTATTTCCTTGTTACACACGCAATAATTATCCTTAAAAATGCGTAGAATATTTTAAAACATACTAGAATTTAACTAACTAAAAATTCACTACCTCTATTTAAAAATAATACATTCTTTAAAATATTCTTTTCATTACTTAACATAGAAAATAAATCACCGTGAACCCATCGGAAGTGTAACTCACGGAGGGTTATTTATGAATCAATAAGAGTTGTAGAATTTCAGTGTGAAAAAAAATATTAGAATATTAAAATAAGTTATAATATTGAACTGTAAGCAAGATGTATGTTACTTACAGAATTTTTTTCGGTTTGTTTCAAGAGGATCTAGCTGACTATCAACACGAGCATGTAAAGAATAACACCCAGTATAATCCGCATCCCTTTCGTGTTGCCTAAGTCTTAAGAAAGGCCCTTCAGGACGTTCTCTCAATCTAAATAAGAATTAAAACTTTACTGAAATGATTATATTGTTTAAAAATAAAACAGTTTGTGTTATGAATTAGAAAAAGATCTATATAAGAAGTTTAAGAAAATTTCCATTACAATTTTTTATTTATTCTTATTTACACATTGAAACTTGTATTTATAACTTTGAATACATTCATTTCCCTCTATTCTTTTATAGAAGAATAATCGCATATAAAAATATCTGTACGAGTAAACTACTGAAATTTAACTTTGCTTTGTTGAGGGAGACAAACAAGAGGCAATTATGAAGATACTTATAAATGGTACGCATTATCGTAGATATTTCTGCTCAACTTGACTAGTGGTTCAATAGTAAAGGCATTTGTCCTTTTTTAAAGATTGCTTATACATATTTTTAATAAATTTAAAATCAATTTTAGTAAAATCAATAATATATTAATTTTTTGTATTAAAGAAAATGTTTCCAGATCAAGCATTTGTCATTTTGTAGGAAAGACGAAACCTTAAACAAACTGGTGGTAAAAATTTAAAAACGTCCAAAATGTAACCAATAAAGAAAACAGGGAAAAATGGTCATTAGTAATTTTGGTGAAGCAAACCGTCCGCCATCGTCAAAAGAGAAGTAAACAATGAGAGTATAACCCGTTTAAATACGCTATCTTAGAATTGTGTTGATACTCGCCTTATCAACTAAACCCCTCCAGACACGTGTAAAATACTAGTGTGTGTATGGGCTTATTTCAGCAAGCTGTGCCAACGCTATTTTAGGATAAAATTGTAAACTCGCGTTTTGTTCTCGTTGTTTACTTCTGTTCTGATGATGGGGGAAGTTTTACTTATTGAAATAGCTATGGACTATTTTTCACATATTTTCAATCTTTATTAGTCGTTTTTAAATTCTTAGAGCAGTTCGTCATTTGTTTCGTTTACTCTACAGAGGCTGTTCCCACATTTTTTAGACAGTGTATATTGTATTCACAAAACTAAATTACATAAAATTCTTGTGTTTTAAATGTTCTATTTGATAGCCCTTATTCTGAACTATCTTTCGACACCGTAATTTCCAGGATAATAATGCCTTTTGAAGTGTCAGAAGAGTTATTCTATCCCATTCCTCCTGAACAGCTTTCCAGGGTCCTGTAAGGGTTGTGGGACGACGTTTGGATAATGCAGATTTTAAAAGTCCAAAAGCATAAAAATCCATAGGTGATACATCGGGAGATTTAGTAGGGATATCTGTAAAGAGTATGTCCTTGATACCGTTTTTTTGTTCCATTTCTTTTAGGAAATTGACAGTGGATTTTGATGTGTGACTGCTAGCTTTGTCTTGATGTAGTTCCACAAATTGATGGCACTGTGGGTAAAGCGAAGGTATTTCATTCAGAAAAATTGGCGATAAAACATGTTCCTGATAGTATTTGGAGTTAATCTTGACATTTTTTTCCACTCTCTTTATTTTTAACTTGCCATTATATGGAAAACCAGCAACATTCATGAATTCCTTAGAAAAACTTTCTTTCGATTCTGTGAACCATTCACTTAAATTTTTTTTCTCCCTTTTTATGATAATAAATGGCTCTTTTTTTGCTGCAATCATTTAAATGCACCCATGATTGATCTATTGTGACAATTTTTTTCCACTTTTCTTTGGATAAGTGTTTCTCATATAGAATTCGGCAGCGTGTCCTGCGTTCAGCGATATGCTTTGGAGAAAGACGATGCACGTGCGTTTTTTCGCTTTCTTAAGATTTGAATCAACGTTTATCATTTTGTTTACAGTGGACACCGAGCATTTTAATGATTTTGCAACTGTCCTTTGACTAGGGGGATTTTCTTTTAACATTAAACAACGTACCTTTGCAATAGTCGAAGATGTCCGTTTCTTCCTTGGAAACTTTTTTGGAATTTTTGTCCCACTTGAGGCTCCAATTTGACGTTTTTTTCCTTTCTTGTTGACGAGATTACCTATCGCCGCCTTAGATATCACAAAACCATGACTTTCACATCGTTTTTGGATAACGGAATATGAATATTTCTCTTCGGAAAGAGCATAAATATAGCCTTCGAACCACTGCTTCGTTAAAAACGCCATTTTGAATAAAAACAAAGCTCTCGAGCCGCAGACGATAATTTTGACTTTTAAAAACATAGTACAACTGCAATTATTTCTTTTGCAGCAAACGATTTTTATTACCGCTAACCAAAATCGTTTAAAAAATTTGCGAACAGCCTCTGTATATGGATTGAATAAATATTCCGCACTGACATTAAAGTACCTTAACTGCATTTTTAGTCCCAAAAAAGATTAAAACACACAAAGAAAATTTAAAGGGTAGAAAAAATATATTCTGTTAACATGTGATTTTTTTGCATGCATATAATTGGATTACAAAAACACAGAGGTTGAATTGTTATTACGTAATTTGATTTCTTGTGAATGTTTTGTGGTAAGTTAGCTTATATAAAAAAGACTATACGCTAATATTATTTTAGCATGAATGTATAATTCAATAAAAACACGTTTTATGAGTTGCAAAAGTGATACCTTTTCTATGTTTAATTTATTTTTAATACACTTCAATTGACAGTGATTAAAGTGTGCAATTGCTTTAATAAACTATAAAAAGTTCAATTACCCTTTAATCGTTTTGAGTAAATCGTCTACATCATGTGCAAGCTCGAGGATATCGTCTTGACTGAAAACATACGGATTGATATAATATTCTTCTTTGGGAACCTTAAAAATATTGGGGAAATATTTCATATATATCCGTATAAGTAAATCTAGCGAAAATAATAATAATAAAATAACTTTGATCTATCAGTAGATTATTACTTGACCAGTGGATACTAAATACTGCTATACTGGCATAGAAAGTTTTCCTTGGTTCTTTCAGTACAAATTTAAATTAAAACTTTAAGTCACTCAATTAACAGCTGTTTTTGTAGGAAGAGGTACGATATCATAGTTAAGAGGTGAATATATTAAAGTAGCATAATTGAGTCATTCAACTTACTCTTGTTCCATTTTCCATGCAATATATTGGATATTTATCACAAAATTCAAAATTTGGATCTACACATTGATCAGGATATCTTGTGCAAAACTTATTTCTTTTAACCCTGAAAATATAATTCTCATGTTTTACTATTTCAATTTGAAGGATTTGAACGATCATTGTATCATTGTAATGTAGGTTTTTAAACCTTTGCAAATAATTATAAATTTTCTAAAACTATTTGGTTAAGAATTCAAATTTATATTTATGATTATTCACAATTACATTGTCTACACCAGGGATTCCCAACCGGCGGTACGCGGCAACGTTTCAAGTGGTACGCCATGATGATACGAGCAACCCAAATAATCTACGTTCTATCGATTTTTGAGTATGTACAAACACGTTATGTTATTTCTTATGCCATTTGATACTAATTACTTGTATAAGAGTGGTTTCTCTGAATTTTTGTATGTAAAAAAATAAATATAGAAACAGAGTAAGTGTTGAAGGGATTTAAGAAAGAAGTTAAGCTCCATTGCTCCTGATACTCGTATTGAAATTTTAATAAAAGACAAACAACAAGTTTCGAACTAAAAATTGATTTTTGATTATGTTAATCTTTGTTTGCTTAGTTTGTACTAATTATTTAAAATTAGTTGTTTTTAGACCTGTGAGTAAAAAATAAAACTGTAATTTTCAATAATCGGTTTATTTTTTCCTTTATTAAAACATCCTTAATACGAAATACAAATGCATTAATCATAAAATATGAAGCTTTCTTAGTATTTTAATTAAAATAAAACAAGCCATTGGTCATTTTTCTGACATTAGATATTTTTCTAAAAAAATATAGGACTGGTGGTACGCCAAAAATTTCTAAAAATTTCAAGTGGTACGCCAAAAATTTCAAGTGGTACGCAGTTACTAAAAGGTTGTGAACCCCTGGTTTACACGTTATGCGACTGATGACTACTTAAATTAATTTTGAATAAAGTTTAAAATGCCTTATATTTTGATAAGATACACATGTATACGTACTTATTGTAGTTACAAAAAGTGTAGGCCGGCGTCATATAAGAAATTGGTTTCTTTATCTCTATGCTAACAATGGTTGGATATTGGAGGACATAAGCAAGGAATTTGATGCACTGATAGAGAAACCCAGCGGTAAACAGCATAAATATCAGCGCTCGAAAAACTTTTCTGGGGATACTGCCTGTAGAGACTATTGCAGAAACAGCACTGACAGAAGACTCTTTAAACACCTGTGATGCATAATTCTTCAATGATTTTTTCTTACGCGACTTCTCAGCTAATTCTTCAGTCATATTGATTTCTTTTCATACATACACTAAAAAATACTTTAAATTATAATCAAATTAACTGACCAAATAACTCTTAATGTGTGTATGTCTTTTACCAAGTAATGTATGTTATAACATTTCATAATAAGCATTTACTGAAAACTGGTAGATAACAATCAAGCATAATCTCAGTATTCTACTTTGTAACCGTATTAATTATATTGGCTTCAAGTGTTCTCTCTTATATTGTGCTAGCAAAATACCCGACCCTACTCGGTTTGAATTGATTAACTCTAGATTGAAGAGATGATCAAAATATATAATCACTTTTGTATTTCGTAGAATAAAATAACATTTTAACACCTTTTGACATCTTTATTATTTATACGACTTACTTAGAATACAAATCCTACACATGCATATCCATTCATGTAATACATTTCACGTACATCGCATGTTGTATGACAAAGCTACAAAATTATGAAAGGTGACACTAAAGTTACTACTACAAAAGACCATTTTGAAGGATATTTCGAATTTACTTTCTTAAGTTATTTTCATTGTTCAACTCAATTAAAAAATATGACGAATTTATGGAAAGTGTTCTCGCATTCATAGTAAACAAAACAATATTTTTTTACTTGTGGCACTCGTGCATCAGACATGCGACACTGTCGAAATTTCGCTTATTATTATTTCAATAACGGCATTATTCTTTCAATAATAGCATAATGACGCTTAAAATTTACTTTATTCTGACTTACTTGCCCCTTTGAGACGAATACTTTGTGGTGGTATTGCGTGATGAGAAGGAAAATGCATTTATTAAAACAATAAAAATTTAAAACAGAAAACAGCGAAATAAAAGATGTTGGGAAAAGTTGTTCTAAAGATGTTAATTTATGATTCCTTTTTTTCTCTCTTGATCTCGTAGTTGCCACCAATAACAACTAAAAAGTGCACAAAATTTAGAAATGCGAAATTAATTCAGAGCAAACGAAACAGAAAATATTACTGCACTTGATCAACCAGCACGAATTTACGTTTCATTCCTGTTCGTTGAAAAATATCGTCTGTTCGAAAACCGTTTACATTGCGCAAAAAACAAAAATAAGACTCGAAATAAATGAAGCATCAAAACTGAAATTCCATAAAAAAATATATGTAATTTTTTGAAAACTTATTGCTTTTTAGCAGTACTGGTAATGCAATCAAACTAATCGTTAGCTCAAAGTACATTCCATTTTTTCCAAAACTACCAAATTAGGGTTGATTTAAGTATACTTACTCATGTGTTTTAGCACGAAACTCATCTAAATATAATAATAAAGAAATGTTTCATATTGCATTCACAAAACCAATAGATAATGTATAAAATAAAACACATTGCAATCAAATATCTTGAATAAAATTCATGTGAAAATTCAATGATTCATGTTCACAAATACACAAACACAAAATCGAACATAGAACAGAAAGACGGACAGACAGACTTTTGCAACCAATTTCACTCACTAAATGAAGATAAATACTCATTGTATGCAAATTTCCATGAAAATATATTAAACCGTGTGAACGTGTATAGGACACATACATACAGACAGACAGACACCAAACGCGCAGAAGGCGGATTCGGCATAAGAAGGGTCCAAAATGCATAGAAAAACTTGAAATGGGTCGAAACTATTGAATGTACAAACAAACATTTCATTCTTATTTATATAGACTAGCAAAATACCCGACCCTACTCGGTTTGAATTGGTTTACTCTAGATTGAAGAGGTGATCAAAATATATAATCACTTATGTATTTCGTTGAATAAAATGACATTTTAACACCTTTTGACATCTTTATTATTTCTACAACTTACTTAGAATACAAATCCTACACATGCATATCCATTCAAGTAATACATTTCACGTACATCGCACCCTTGTTGTATGACAAAGCTACAAAATTATGAAAGGTGACACTAAAGTTACTACTACAAAAGACGATTTTGAGGGAGATTTGGAATTCCCTTTCTTAAGTTCTTTTCATGTTCAACTCAATTAATAAAAACGACGATTTACGGAAAGTGCTCTCGTACTCATAGTCAACAAAACAGTTATACTTTTAGCACTCTTGCATCCGGCATTGTGGAATTTGGCAATCTTCTGTCATTACGACAAATAATTTTTTAATGCTTGAAAAGTTATAGTTCGGATATTTGTAAACATTATTATTCGTTCAATAACGGCATTATTCTTTCAATCATGCCATAATTGCAGTTAAAATTTGCTTTATTCTCACTTGCCTGCTATTTACGATCGAATTCTTTGTTGTGGTGTTGCGCGTGATGAAAAAGAAACACAATTTATTAAAATAATAAATATTTAAAACAGAAAACAAATGAAAACAATGAAATAAAACTAAATAAAAGATGTCGGAAAAAAGTTATTCTAAAGATCTTAATTTGCGATTCCTTTTTACCTCTTTAACATTTATACTATACTATCGCAATTTAGGAGAATGTTTGATAATTCAAAAACATATTTTGCATAAAGAAACAAGAGGGTAATATATTTTCGTACCTTATTGAAAACAACTAATTCTCATTTCTATTCTGAAGTGCTTTTTATCTTAAAACCCCTACAATTAATAATAAATGGTATCAAAGAAAGAATTATTTTAGATAAACTCTCATGAATTTATAAACTAAACTGCAAACACAAATTAGACAATTAGACTGAAATTTTGAAAGACTTTCTTTTCAGAGGAATAAAAAAAAGATGGTAATATGAAAGGGTAGACTTATATGAACTGTAGAACTTTCTAGTTGTGTGAACTAAATATGTAAGTTTAAAAATGTTTGTAAGGATTAATCTTAATAGAGTTTTAGCATTTTTTGGGTTACAAACAAAAATATCACAATAAATGTATTATTATGGAACAAAAAAAACCATCTATATTCATACATTAACTTCTTTTTAGAAACTAGAGACCTTACTTCACAGAATCTCCATTCAAATATGATTCAGCTAGTAGCTTGATTTCAAGTTGTTCGTTCCTTCTTTGCTATTATGCTGTATGAGTCCTTTTGGAGATAATGCAGAACACTACTATCAGTGCCATAAATTGTGTCAGTAGGTTTTGTCTAAATGATCCTCATTATACCGCTCAGATCTCTCGCGGCTCACAATTTAACATGAATATTTAATGGAACGCTGCAACTCGTTCGATTACACTAATAACTCCTACCGACATATCCACTTTCATCTAAGTTGGTAAAAAGTTGGTAGTACAAGAAAAATATGATACGCACTCTTTAAGATAGTATATATTTTTCTTGTACTTCCTGTTATATATATATATATATATATATATATATATATATATATATATATATATATATATATATATATATATATATATATACATTACTGTTAATGAAAATTGGCATTACCATGAAAGATTGATTTAAATTAAACGAAACGTGCAGGAAATGCAAAACAGGTTAGTACAGTGCAGCTTGAATAATTCGAAGCTGAAGGGATCACTAAAAAAATTCGAATTATCCAATACTTCGAATAAAAAAAAAGTTGCATCTTTTAACTTTTGATTTCAGGTTCACTGAATGCTGGAAAAGATTATTCTGTCAATAAGTAAATATTTATTCAGAAAGATCATGGTGTATGAAAGATTTAAACATTATATGCATGTAAACAAAATCAGATTTACATTACGTAAGCTACAGTATATATTACATTCAATACAGAAGATTATAGGTTTTTTTTAAATTGGTCAATGTCTGATTGTTTTGTAGAATTCAGTGGCTTAAGCTTAGCAAAATCAGCAAGCATGTTTGGTAAACGGAAAACAGCTTCACTTAGTGGAGGGAAGGAAACTCTTACGTGTCGAACAGGTGGGTGTATTCCACATATGATTTCTTAATGATAAAAGGCCGAAAAGTCGTGTCATGCCTCGAAAGTTTTTACAAAAAACTTCGAATTATCCACGATTTTTCAACATTGATTTAATGAGAAGGTCAAGGGACTAAGAGAAATCTTCTAATTAACGACGATTTCGAATTAGAGACGTTCGTTTTATAAAGATTACACTGCATATGCAAATGATTCTAATTACACAGCGATCGCGCATGTGTGAGCCGAGAAACACGCTCTAATGCCCTGTTCACATGAGGCATTTCTAACTCGCGTTTGATGTTGACACAAAACGCGGGTAGCCAAAATGCATTGAGTTCTATTGGACCGTTCACATGCAGAAAACTACTGAATAGGGCGTTTTTATTACTATCGCGTGCGGAGGAGATCCGATAATTCGAACGCTTCGGCTGAAGCTCGAGATGCATAGGAATATGGTACGCTGTTCACATTACACTCGTTTTGACTGACGTTAGGGCTTTTTTAATTCCCTAGTCCAATTTTCTATTTTCGTGATCGTTAAAGATAGAGTAAAAATTTCAACGGATTTGAAATCTGCGGAAAATTTTACTCCAAATCGTTATTTAAAATGGGATTTTCTTTAAATAAATAATTTTTCAATAGTAACTTTTATGTTTTCGCAATACGAATTGGGCCGCATTTGAAGAAGATAATCATTACGAACACAAAAATAACTATTCATCTCGTTTCATAGAAAATATATATCTTGAGTACTTAGTTGCCTTAATTTATGCTTTGTATTTAATACCATTAAAAATAGGATGCAAATTTAATCATATTCTATGTTTTGAAGATAGTTTCCAACAAAGGGGAATAGTAGGTAATTTTATTTTTGAGGTAACGTATACCGACGACGGTCCTTTTAAGTTTTCATGCACGGCAAACGTCAACAAAATACAGTTGAATTCAATTTCAACATTCTCAACATTCAATTTGAATGGTAAACTTTGAAGTTATTTTTTTAATATCCTCAACGGTGAAATTGAAAGATGAGTTTCAATTTTCATTCATTTTTCACATCCTCGTGCTAAATTGAACTCGATAGGGCTTTTGAAAATAAACATATTAGCCTGATTTACTGAAATTAATTTACTTGTGAGCTTATATTTCGTACGTTTTATATTTTAATCTTTAAATTACTGTTATAACTACTTTTATTAAACTTTTTATATTATATAGACAGAAATTCCTTTTGCAATCTTCCGGTTTTCGATATAAACTGTTTTTGGTTATTCTTAGAAATATTTTAGTTTTGCATAATTCTCGCGTTTTGTAGTGGGTTTCTTAATCAAGTTTTAGTTGAAATATATATTTTAGTCATTATTCCATTCGTGGTTCCATTTGTGTTACAAATCCCCTAAAATAGAGTAGATTGGTGGATTAGTTTTCGTTTCGAATAATTTAATTGTAGTTAAATTGACTACTGTGTGTTTTCATCTATGCATTTTATTGGTAGAGAAGTAGGTACAAAATTAACGTCTCACAGGATCAACACAACGGGCTATTGGTAACGGTGCGGGAGAAAATGCCAAGGGAAAGATCCAACGACACCATCACGTAATTTTGAATCACAATTAGATGACGGAGATGGAACCCCACTCTCGAAACATGCACGTCACGCCAACGTGAGGACATTTGAGGGCATGGTAGATTTAACGTACATCAGCCCCCTTTGTACACGATTGTCTTTTGTTGAATTCGAACTCGTTACCCTCCAGTGGATGTTTTACCTTGATTTTCATATTACATATTCAAATCATTTTTTTATTTTCATACCACATATTCTAATCAATTTTTTATTTTCATACAACATATTCTAATTAATTTTTTATTTTCATACAACATATTCTAATTAATTTTTTATTTTCATACAACATATTCTACAGTCAATTTTATTATCATTAATGCTACTACTTTCAATGAAATTTTTATAATATAAGCCCATATAGATGGAAAGCTCATTTTCAATTTCCAGATTTGTGATGTTCTGTTTGTAGGTCATTTTAGAATATTTTTACATAAATTTTCAAAGAAAATAAATAGAAAATTTTTCGATTCAATTTTTCTGAAACATTTCCAGTCACACACGTTACATATGACTAATCTGTCAGTTTTTGCCGCCATAAATGACCTTGACTTATTTTTAATATAAGCAAACTAGCCACTACGTGGCCAGCACGGCGTTGCCCGTGACAGTTCCATAATGGTCGAAAATGCTGATTCAAAAGGGAGGGAAAAAAACTAAATATCTGTATAATTTTAAAAACTAGCCCGGCGTTGCCCGTGGCCGTGGTGTTGGTTTGCGGACCCGGCAACGCCGTGATGTAAGGTATTAATCTGTTGTAAAATTTTCAGCAGATTTCAAATCCGTTGAAAAAACATTCAATTAAAAAAATTATTTATTTAAAGAAAATCATATTTCTAGGTATCAATATAAACTGAAATTTTCCGCACATTTCAAATCCGTTGAAATTTTTACTCTATCTTTAACGGTCTAGCAGATAGAAAAAATAACTGACTTCAGTTAAAAGATTTATCGTCTGGCTGGAAATTTATTCGTCCGCGCAAAATCAATGGATACAGCTTTCTCATCACGCAGAAAATCACAGCGGAAATGAAAAAAAATGATTTTCTTCGCGGATGAAAAAACACTTGGCATGATTCTAAACCCTGACTGCAAGGTCACACGGGTAAAAAAAGTTATCCGCGTTTGAAAAATCGATGGAGAATAAAACTATTAAATTAATTTTAAAATCTTCTAGATTAAATTTTAAAATTTCGCCGCGACCCAAAAATTGCGAAAAATTTGGACTGCCTGTGTACCAAGTCTCATTGCTGTAAGTGCCATAGATCGTCAGAATTTTGCGGCCACGAAACAAACAAACACTTCCTTTTGTATTGTTAGAGATTTCTTATAAGCCGTTCTATCGGCACGGGAAAAAGAGGGATTAGTTATCGTTACGGATACTCATTATTTTATTTTTTATTTTTTTAGTACTTAATAACATCTATATCCTTTTATACTGATATGAGTACTTCCTGAGCAGTAAGATTCTAAAATTCCGTTTTAGGATGAACGTTCAATTTCTTGGTTCTAGATGGGAAGACTATCTCTATGCTACACTAACGACCGTATTCACAAGTACGAGTCAAAATCGCGGATTTACGATACTCCCCGGGTTAACGAAAAAACGGCATTCATAATGCCTGAACCGAGATTTAAACCGCCGATACGGTATTACATTTTGATCCTCTGAAATCGGTGGATCAACTCTCAGTTGAAAGTTACGCACGCGCAGAACAGTTTTTTTGGATTGGATTGGATATGATTTTTTGGCATTGGGTCCTCTTGGGACATATTATGCCAAACTCAAGATAAAAAAATAAAATATATAATATAGAAAGAAAGTGAGGCGAGTCAAAATGTAATGAATGAATACTACATAAAATTATATGTGATGGATAAAACCAATGTCATGTAAAAAGTTAAAAACATTTGGATGAGGATTCTCTCCAATCATGTCTTCTAAAGTCAAGTTATAAGAATTAAAATGTATCAGTCGTTGCCTATTAAAATGAGAACATTCAATTAAAATGTGTTTTACTGTTAGTGGGCAAATGCAGTAATTACAAATGGGATGATCTTCTCCGAGGAGGAGGTGTCTATGGGTGATCCTAGTGTGTCCAATACGGAGACGTGTTAGTATTACTTGCTGTCGTCTTTGAGCTGGTGACAGCCATTGCGTTATATTTGGTTTTAAGGCGTGGAGTTTGTTTTCAGTTTGTTCAGACCATCCGTTCTGCCATTTTTCCTCTAAAAACTTGTAAATAAAAGATTTTAAGTCACGGAAAGGGATAGTATGGTTAAAATTATTTACTGCCGATTTGGCGGCTTGGTCAACAATCTCATTTCCCGCAATCCCAACATGGGATGGGATCCAACAAAATAGTAAGTTAAAATTTTTGGATGAAAGATGATAAATTATTTTCAGTGATTCTAAAACAATGGGATGACTGTCATGATCAGGATGTTTCAATGACTGTAAAACGCTTAATGAATCTGTAAAAATGATACATTTTTTATGACAATGATCGGATATATGTTCTAGTGCTTTAAAAATGGCCATTATTTCAGCGGTAAAAACAGAACATGAAGAATGAAGTTTAAAACTATGACGGGAATCATTAATAGTGAACGCAGCTCCAACATAGTTTTCCCTTTTAGACCCATCAGTATAAATATGTATAAAATTTGAGTAATTTTCTATATGGTTTTGAAAGAGTTGTTTATATATAAAATCAGAGGTATCTGCTTTATTAAAATTTTGGAACGGGTTTTGAAATTCAAAATCATGATTAAACCAAGGAGGGAAATAATAAAGTTTTTTCTGGGTGATGTCAAGTGAAGAAAGTTCGGATCCGTCCATTAAATCCAGCATTCTTAAATGGAATGTAGGAATGAAGGATGTTTTAGCTCGATAGAGGCGTATTAAATATGGACTGTGATGAATAGAATGCAATGGATGATGAGGGGTTGAGGTTATTCTAAAATAGTACTCCAGTGATAACAACTGTCGTCTTAAGTCCAGGGAAGGTTCAAAAGATTCTATATACAAACTGTTAACGGGTGAAGTCTTAAAGGCACCAGAACATAAACGCAAAGCTGTGTGATGGATAGTGTTCAGTGTTTGTAGAGCAGAACAGTTTTTTTTTGCGAAGGAAGTGTGATATACTGAAAACAAAACAAAATGGACGACACATTTCATTCTGTGCTAAATTACAATATTCTTGCGACTACTTGCACTAAACTGATCGTATATGAATAGGAATAAGAGCGTAATTACATTTTCTATTAAATAGATATGCCCAGATGTGTTCTGGTTCGAACTATATACTGGCTCTCCAGAGTAGAACCCAATAAGAGAGCGAAGGGTAGAATATGACCGTGGAAGATGCAAATTCGTTAACAATAACAATTATTTTGTAGATTTATTACGAATGAAAGAAAATTGACAGTGAAAGTTACTTCACTTTACACCAAATACCCATACTGACAAGTACAATGAAAATCGAATAACAATTATATGTCAAGGCATTGCGTTTTTATACATAATTTCTTCTCGCTTAATTTATGTCTCCATAAAAATTTAATTGGAAATTAAATGCATTTGCATTTATCAACTCAAACTCAAACTCAAATTAAATTGCCGTAAGCATTTTATTAATATCACAAATTGCAATCAATTCTGCCAACGAAGCACGTGTTTGACCAGTTTCAATTACAACGTCGTAATTGAAAGATACTTCTTATATAAAATATTCCTTAGTTTATGTAGTGGTATCAAATAGTTAGTTTGAACAGTTCAAAACATTGGGTAAAACTCATAAACATGGAACTGGCCTCTAAATTGGAGACAAAAAGGTTTATCTCCAAATGTTCATTTGGATAGGCTTCTACAAATTGCATGCTACCCAGTTTCAATTAAGCTGCTGTAAAGTGCATGTAACAATAGGGTGGTCACAAAAATCAATTTTCGATTTTCTAACGAGGTACCCCCTCCGAAAAGTTGCCAATAGACTATAAAATGTGATTGGCAAAGTTTCAGCTCAACTTAATAAAATTGACCCGTGCCTCATTCAGGTTAAAGTTAAGAAAAACAGCGATTTTTAACAAAAAATCGTTAGTTCTTCCTCTTTAAATCCAAACCATTGGTCCTAGAAACCTAGTTCTTGTCTCATTTCCTAGGAAATTGTATTCGATCAAAAGTTGATCTCATCCAGATTTTGTCTAAAACTGATAGAGTGGTATTGAGCATTTTTCAGGTAAGGTTGTAGTGGATATCCTCAAAAGTGAATTTTCATGAAAAGCGCTAAAAACATTACAATATTCAATTACATCTGCTTTCCAGATTTTGCTTTTTGAATTTTTCATTTTGTACATTAAAAAGGCTTTTGTTAGAGGTATTTTCACAAGTAAATTCAATGACATTCAATATTAAAATGTAGGAATTAGAGGTAAAGAAGAGGAAGATAGGAGTAAAATTGACAACAAAAAGTGTTCAAATGCATTTTATTAACTATATTTTTGAATTATACATAATTTCATTATTACTAATTAAATATAAAATTTAACTGGTATAACATATATGATTTAAGCACCCAACTGTTGGTTTCGAGAGTGACCAATAGATGGCGCTTGGGAGGTTTCTCAACCACTGCGCAGTTAAGTTGCGCAGATGTATTTAAGGAATCCCCTGATGTAAGAAAGTGTGTTATGTGATACTTTATACGGTCATATTCACTCATATATTCATATTCATATTCATATATTCATATTCTTGTTCATATTCATATATTCATATTCATATTCATGTTCATATTCATATATTCATATTCATATTCATATTCATATATTCATATTCATATTAAGTCTCGAGTTAACTCGAGAATCAGTTGATCCGCGAGTAAGAGTCAACTCGAGGATTATCAAAAACAGTATCCTCAAACGGCGTGTTAAGTGATCCGGGGATTAAAATGAGACGCTCGCTGTGATTGGCTCCTCACGATCCCATGATATTGTTTACATTGGTTAAGACGCCCGAATCTGCATTCATACTGATAAAGCACGTACTTCGCAGTAGAATTGATTCCAAATTTAAAAAATGAATAAATAGGACTCGCGCAGCATTTTAATATGGGTTTGGGAAAAGAAATGCAAAGGTATTTAATTTCAAATTGGATTTTTATGGAAACCTAAATTTGGCAAGAAAGAATTGTACACAGTCTTGACAGATGTATGTAATCTGATTATCTTTGTACTTGTCAGTATGGGTGTGTGTTGGTGTCGTGAAAAGTAACTTGCATTGTCAATTTTCTTTCATTCGTAATAAATCAACAGAATAATTTTTATTCTACGACGAATTTGTATCTGCCATGGTCGTTTTCTACTGTTCGCTCTCTCTGGCTCATAGGACAGAGGTGGCGCCATCTATCTTTTCGCTAAGCTGCTTGTTTAAGATTTACGTAGCTACCTTTATTTTCATTTTTCTTTTGAATTTCAATAAAAATAAGCTTAAATTTTTCCATTTAAGCAATATTATGATGATGAGATAAGCTGCTATGCAGAAGGTGCTCCGTAATGACAGATCCAGTCCAGTCGTCGAAAGAATACTGTAATTGAGCATAGAATGAAATGTGTCATCCATTTTGTTTTTCCAAAAAGATGGTACTGCGCATGCGTTAAATGTAACTCGCCGATTTCGGAGGATCAAAATGTAACACCGAAACGGCAGTTTAAACCACGGATCAGGACTTGTGAATACGGTTTTTTTGATAACTCGCGGATTATCGTTGATCCTCGAGTTAACTCGAACTTGTGAATACGGCAGTAAGTGTAAAAGACGGGATCCGACTCAATCGCGGCCTTCATGTATATAGGTTCAAGGATTGCTGCAAATAAACCGCAGTAACTACGACCAGGCAGTCCTGTCGTTTTATTTAATCCCATACCCACACACATTTTTGTAACTTGCCCTGCGCTCGATTTGAATAATGCTGGAAAAAGTTCCTTCAGCCCAGCCGAGTACATACAGTGGTAATTACAAATTAAGGTGGTAATGTCTTAGATATTGTAGCTTTTGAAGAGTCTTGAAAATGTTTTGCCTACATTCAGATAGATCTTGTAAAAGTACTTCAGATACAACTTGTGAGTAGTATTTAACATTTTTCAGGTCAGGTCGTAGTGGATATCTTCAAAATCGTATTAAAAAACTAAATCATTAAAATACATGTTAGACATGTAGGAACACGGATCTGAACAGAGCACCAAGACTGGCAGGAGCCAGTCACATACGATATTCAGTTGCGAGAAAACTGTAGTGACCTGGCATCTTTACTTCAATTTCCCCTCTGAGATTGGTTTGGTTTGGGTTTCACTTCGGCCGGGAAATCCCCGTCATTTTGTATTAGACAGTGGAATGTAAAAAGTTATGTTTTCAATCAGTGAAGTTCGTGTGCCACATTTATACCCGTAAGATTTAAAGCAGAATGGCATTACCTTCGACTTCCTTAGCATCAACAAGCATGAGTTCAAGGTATAAAGACAGCATTTTTTTTTAATTGGCCACATGTCTCATCAAATCACTGGCAGTAAATTACCTTCTAATTGCAATTTAACGCAGTTTATTTTGTAGCATGCAGAAAGTTAAATTAAACACCAGAGAAGTTTCAAAACTGACAATAAAGGAAGTTCTCCTTTTTGGGAAAATGCAAAGATACCAACCAAAAATAATAAAAATAGTGTTTCAAAGCTGAAAACACTGTATGATGAATAAAAAAAACTGCAAAAAAAAATTAATAATAAACGCTACACGATCTAAAAGCGCCATTTAAAATAAAAAAGTAGAAGATTTTAAGTCAACCTTTGACGACCTATTTGACGTTGCTCATCAGGATGCACTTACAAACACCACTGAAGAAGACAGTCAGTTTTTGTTACTCTAGAGAGAAAAATTACGTCCTGGTTGCATGGAAGGCGTTGACATGAAATACGTAAAAGCAGAAAACCAAAAAGAGAAGATTTGAGAAGCTGAGATGACATGTTTGGAATAATCAAGAAAAATGTGGTTAAGTTTGTGTTTCTCACTAATTTTTCATTTTTAAATGTTATTTATTACTTCATCTGCAGATAATTTGACATTAACTAACACTTATATTTTATTTTTAGAAGGTGAAGAAGACGTAGAAATGGAATCTGTACCAAGCACTAGCACCATATCAGAGGAAGAATAGCCGATGCAAGAAGATACAGAGTTTAAGTTTCCATACCGAGAGGAAACAGGATCAGAAATAAAAAAGAAAAGGTACTGTCGAGGTAAGGAATAGATCATTACTGAAAAATTGTCTTTATTGTTAGATAATTGTAGTATTTCTGATAGAGATGCGGTGCGAATAATAGCAGCTACAGCAGAAGAATTAGGTCATGACCCAAAGAATTTAATTCTAAGTAGAAGTGTCATACGACTCCGCAGACAGCAATTCCCACAACAAGGAACTGATCTCATCTAAGATAGATTTAGAAATTACGATTTAGAGAGAGCTGTTGTGCACTGGGATGGGAAATTGCATCCAGATATGTTGAGTAAAGAAAATGTAGAGCGGATAGCGATTTTGATTATTTGTGGCGATGAAGAACAGTTAATAGGTATTCCAATCCTTGAAAATAGTACGGGGATAAGGCAGGCAAAAGCTGTATTATCAGCAGGTGAACAGTGAGGGGAAGTGGGGAAAATCCAGGCAATGTGTTTTAATACCACGGCAGTAAATACTGGTTATCTTAGGGGAACCTGCGTTTAGCTTGAACAGTTATTAGAGAAAAACCTTCTGTATTTAGCATGTCGCCACCATATTTTCGAAATTGTTTTAAAAGCAGATTTTAAATTGCAAAATGGGCATATCCACTAATCCTCAGCCAGATATTTTTCGAAAATTACAGACTGGGTGATCTAACTTAGACAAAAAGAAATACAAAACAGGTATAAAAGATGAAGATGACGAGGAAACAAAATAAGTAATCCAGATGAAATTTCAAATTTTCTTTTTTGAACATTAAAAAACCGACAGCTCAGAAATGATTATAAAGAATACATCCAACTTTGCTTAGTTAATTTAAGACGTATTCCTCAAAAATGTATAACTTTTAGAGTACCTGGTGCTATTTATCACGCCAGATAGATGACAAAGACCCTTTATTCGCTCAAAATGTATTTTTCAGGGATCAATTTCCGTTAACTGATATAGAGAGAAAAGGTATTGAAGAGATATTTGCTCATTTATAATCAATAATTATGTAAAAGCATGGTTCAATGCGCACAAACCCACTTTGGCCCCCAACCTTGACCTACAATCATTAAAATCTTTAGTTCAATACAGGAAAATTGATAAAGAGGTTGCAGACAAGGCACTGTTTAAAATAATAAACCATCTGTGGTATCTCAACTCGAAGCAAGTTGCATTTTCATTTTTTGATGATACATTCGGAAAAAATGTCAAAACAAGAATGGTTGAAAAATTAAGTTCCGAAGTAGAAAATGATGAAGATGATTAGGATGATATTGATGTAAAACCAAAACTCAATCTTCAACAAGTTGTTCATTTATTAGACAAAGAAGTTGATTATTTTGTTTCTCCTAGAACTAAATATTTTAAAGAGATTTGAAATCGATACAGATTTTTTTAAATACTGATCCCGATGTAGGGTGTGAAAATCAACATTATTTAAAAGCTAAAAAATTAGTGAACGGTTTAAGGGTTGTTAAAAAGACTACTGAGAGAGATTAGTAAAATTAAGACCTTAATTCCTCTTTGACGAAAGATGAAGAACAAAGGCAGTTTCTTTTACAAGTTGTATCTGAATGTAGGCCAATTTTTCCGGACTCTTCAAAAGGTACAATATCTAAGACATTACCACCTTAATTTGTAACTACCAATTAATTTGTATATTTAAATAATAATAATGAATGATGTATAATTCAACAGTATAACTAATAAAAAACATTTGAACACTATTTGTTGTCAATTTTACTTCTTGCTTCCTCTACTTTATCCCTAATTCCTTCATTTTGAATTTGAATGTTGTTGAAATTACTTTTGAAAATACCTCTAACTAAAGCTTTTTTAATGTACAAAATGAAAAATACAAAAAGCAAATTCTGGGCAGCAGATGTAATTGGATATTGTAATGTTTATAGAGCTTTGCATGGAAATTCACTTTTGAGGATATCCACTACGACCTGACCTGAAAAATGCTAAATACCATTCTATCAGTTTTAGCAAAAAAAGTGGAAAAGATCAAACTTCAAGTCAATAGCATTTCCTATGAAATGAGACAAGAATCAGGTTTCTAGGACGAATTGTTTCGATTTTAAGGAGTAAACTGCGATTTTTTTTTTTGCTAAAGATCGCTGTTTTTCTTAACTTTAACCTCAATGAGGCACAGTTTAATATTATCAGGTTCAGCTGAAACTTTGCCAATCACATTTTCTAGCCTATTGGCAACTTTTAGGGGGGGGGGCATTGAAGATTAAGCGAAAAAAAATTCTCCTTCTACCTTGTGATCACCCTAATGTAACAAACATACGGCGCGTTGCCATATTCAAAAATTATCTCCAAATTGATTATGGTACCATGCTCTTGAGTGTAACCAAACTTTGATCAAGTGATACTATGCTGTATTAAAGTGATTTACTTAACGTGAAACATTCTTCCGATGGAATTTATTAGCGAAAAGTATTTTACAATTGTATTTTACAGAAGTTACATCTGTCTTTCGAGATGTTGAACTGTATCAGGAAACACATACCCTCTTCGTTTAGTTCTTGAAGTAATTATTTTCTTCCCTGCAATTTCATATTGGTAAAGATGCATTGTAAAGAGCGTTTCACACAATTAGCGATTGGGATCATTCTGGTGACCAGTCCGCTTTTAATAATAGCTTTAATAGGAAAACTTCTAAAAATTTGGGGTTATTTTTTTTCCATGTTTGAGGGCGTTTAGAATTTCCCAAGAACTGTTAAGTCACTATACCTGGTGGCCACATTTGCAAACTATTTTTTTATTTACACTCTTATTCTTTACAACTATTATAGAATTCCTATTTAAGCTATGAATGAACACGAGCTCTCCGAATGCGCGTACACTGTTGTAATACACTATAATTATCTTTCAATATATCATTATATAATAGTGTCACACTTTAGGAATTTACCTTTGTTAATATTGATCATTGTCACCAGATTTCTTAAATAAATGAGTTTGTGTGAACATTTGTTCCTCATATAGGAAAGATGAAATGCTAAGAAAAATTTACGACGCTCAGAATAAACATTTCAAACCATAATAATGATTTAATCTAAAATGGAAAACAAAGCAAAAGGAGATATCCGTCACTTTTATTGAAAGAACTCCTACGCAGGGCGAAAGACATTAAATACATAACCAAAGATGACAAGAGAAAAACTCTTGTAACCTCGCAACAAAACAAATAGAGTCCACTTGCCGGGAGATTAAAAATGTTGTCACTCGGTCTTGTCTTCCGTAAAGTGACGCTTCGGGAATTTCGTTGTTGACATCGGTCCAAACAACCATCTGGTAAACAACTTGAATTATCACTCGGAGTTTTAACCGAGGTACCCCTCTAGTAAAAAAATTGCCAATGAGTCAAAGTAAGGTTCCTCCGCTTCAAGACAGAAACAGGAAAAAAATAATAAAAGTAAAATAATTCTAAACACGAGATTAAGGAAGTAAGAAGCATTATATGTACCGAAGCAGAAACACATGTATTTACGGAACTCAAGAAAATTACCGAAAAAAGGTTTACAGTTATTCTTAAAAGTAGCAGAAGTGAAATTTTGCAGGGTGATAAAATATCTACAAAGAATGTCTAGTGATCAATACCAATCGTATTAATACCAAATTTCTTGATAAGTCATAGTATAATTTCACAGAAACGAAGTTTCAATCAAATCCAGCTTCACCCTCGGACTTTCCGGATTGATTTGTATGGTTGAACTATAATACTGCGGCACATTGTTAAATGTTATCACTAAAATTGTGCTTACGCCAACTGCATGATATATATCTGTGTACTGTGAATGCTATCCCCCTTTTATGTGATCGCTGGCATCGATAACTGTCAGTATCAAGCTGTCAGACCTTCTAGTGGGTTCCTCCTTTTGTTCGGTACCATACCCTGTCAATGATGAGGTGTGAACGCTTTGGAGAAAAGACAGAAGGTAGCTCCGGTGACATCTATCTCACTCCAAAAACGATACACCACACAATACTAAGAAAGGAAAGCGTCAGTCTTAAATGCCACTCAAGCCTCTATCGCTGAAGTTACGTAATTAGGTAAGGGGATCAGACACGCAGGCGAAAGAGCAGTTCTGTGAGACGATTGAAAAAAATCTAATGGACGCAGCATATAGTTTAATTGCCTAAGGGCCATATTTTGCAGTGCTTTGCCAGACACAAGACATGCAAAACCAAGTAATAGACACACACACAATCAAACTTTGCAGACACAGGAGACAGAAATATACCCAGGTAGGAATGCACCTGACTGGAATCGAAACTGCGCCGCCTACACCTCGATGGTTGCTAGTGCAGTGGGCATACCAGATGCATAACGACCTTTGAGCTTCCCGGTATTTTAAAACAGTGTAGCACTGTTCTTCCAATGATACATACTGTCTAAATAATCACATCTATTAGTAGCAAGAATCTCATTAAAGATTCTACCAGTCAAGATGATAAAAACTGGTTGGATATCATGCAAGAAAAACTGTTGGTTGAAGAACGGGTATATTCGCGTGGACCCCTGTGGATTGTTATGTTCCATAAACGTTTGTCTGCTACGACTACTCGTATTCAAGTTCAAAGCATCAGTCTATCCATATCCAATTTCGATGTCCTTGATTCTGTTTCAAAGAAAACATATTTTACCATCGTTCCACCAAGTATTTTTTTAAAAGATGTTGCCATTCTAAAATATAAATTGTTTTAAAGGAGCTTCCACAGAAATAAAGTAAAAAAGTATTAATTTTAGCGTTTATTCATTTGTGCTATAATTACACCATACGTCACACTCGAAGCAACTGCAGTTAACATCAGCTTACGGTTGAGCTTTAACATTTTCCAACACGTCAGCTTACTCAATTTCTTCAACTCTACATAATCAAAGTAGTCTAAGCGTCTTCCCAAATCTTTAAACTCCTTCGTGGTGAAGAATATAGCTTCTATATTGTGGAGACATCGTGTCTGAACTAAATCTGCTGTGAGTACAATAAGCAGAAACCACATTGAATGCTGTACAGTAATAACAAAAGATGCTATCGGTCCATCGTTTCTTACGTAGAATACTTTCGTTTCTGATAGGAATATGACTGTGCTAAACACCTGTATTGATATTTTGAGAAAAACTAAAAAAACAGGGAGGGACAACAATTTTTCTGTGTTTTTGATTATTGAAACTTGTTCTTGACATGTCTTCCAAGCCTTAAGGGTTTCAAAAGAAATAAACTGCTTCGTGAGTCGAACGCTACGTTCACAAATGAGTATACAGATTAATGCATATAAATAAAGTGTAACGAAAAAAACACCATCAGTCAAATAGAAAATAATCACATCCATAATAAAAGCAATAGCTGTGTTCTTTTCATGACAGAGGGCCTCAAATAGATTGCAACTAAAACGAAATCCAAAACTTTCTACTTGAATGAGTTTGTACAGAAGATGGCACACATATAGACATGTTGGGCATAGCAGAAAAGATGCAATCATAAAAACTGCTACTGTGTAGTTCGTCTTTTTTCTCTCCTTCATCAAAGATGCTAGTAAGTCACATAGTTCTTTTCTGTTATTGAAAATTTTCCACCAGAGAATAATCTCTATGCCACCCTTAACTGTTGAGATTATGGAGAATGCCACATGTTTTCCAGAACTTATTACAAATGTTGGAATAATGCATATATTCACGTGAAATATTACCGCCATCAAGAAGCAAATGAATTTATTACCTTTGGCTATTCCAGTTATAGCCAGAAGAAAGACAATTGATTTTACAGTCCAAGTTCCACAGCTGCTTTCTGCCCTATGTCTTCTTCTTTCATTGTTATCAACTGGTTTTGAGTTTAATCTTGCAACCATCATTTCTGGACGCTTTGCAGATTTCCTAATCATTTTAGATTTTAGAAATTCTCTTGTATAGCTTTAGTTTCAACTTTTTTGCAGAAATTAAGCTTGAACGAGTTCAGTCCTTTCTCTAGTCAACTTGAGACTATCATGAGGATTACATCAGATCACTTGAAGACTCTATTTGTAGAAACGAATAAATGCCTTCTTTTTTTGGTACTGATTATTAAAATCCATTTCAGTAATTGCAAGAAATGAATATCAATATATCCCGGAAACTTCTGTTAAAACGCACAGAACACTTAATTTGTGAAACTGGTACAAGGTAGGAAAAAATTATATTTCTTTTAATTCGTACTTTCAATTGTTGAAATTATTTCACAGATAAAACACTTTGTGGTAATTGTTTCTGCTATGCGTGTTCAGTAAATTGGTTTCGAGAGCAGATTCGTGGTTGAGTTAATTTTGTGCAACCGTTATCCATGGAAATATTATTGCATTTTGTCATGAAACTGCTTGTATCTCATGAATTAAATTCATTGTATAAGGTCCTTTTGAAATGTGTGTTGGAAATAATTTCGGAAAGATACTCTCAAAGAGATGATAATTTATTTTGTGAAGGATATTGGTTACCTTTTGACTCCAGTTTTCAATATTTTATTTTGTGGTCGGACTCACAATGGTTTTTCCCTAAGCCCTCTCGCATATCACTCAATGATAAAGATTGCTTATATAAATCATTTATTTCTTTTCAGTTGATTTAATCGCGATGAAGGAAAATACGTCCTATTATAAATTATTGAAAGGGCTTAATAACTAATCTCCCTTCATGTAAGAGAATATATTTCGATTTTGCACTAAAATAAAATCGTTATTAATGGGGGTGAAAGTTTCGACAAAGTACAGTGAATGATCAAATTATTAGAACCGCAGTGTAAAAACAAATACGTATTTTCTGAGATTTGTGTAAAAATGGATAACAGCCGTGACAGGTTGTAAAATTAATAAGGTTGTCAAATATTTAATTAAAGACTTTTACGATAAGAATGTCTTAAAAGTAAAAATAATAAATGCTACAATGTTTTCTTTCAATGACGGGTTAAAATGTAAAATTGTTAACTTATAAAGGTGGCTCTAATAATACGATCTTCCACTGAATTGATATACACTCATGTTCATAAATTAAGGATAATTCAGAATCATACGAAAATCGAACTCAAGTAAAAATTCCACCTGTATAATTATCGTACACATCTTCAAGAATAATATCCAAATTACAGGAAGCCATCAGATGACGTCGATAGTACGTCACAATGACGAGAGTGTAAGAGAGGCGTATATAACGCATGGTTGCAAAGAATTAAAATTGTTCACAAGCATTCTGTAAGCCGCTCAGTGCCACAACCGAATAGTTATGGCACAGAGGACGCATGTCGCTGATTTTTTACATGGTAGAATTATCGGCCGCCTGGAATGTGGCGTACTCAGAAGTTTCAGTGGAACTTGGAATCGCCCAAAGTGTCATCACTAAGCTTTGGCAACGATTTTAAAATGATGGAAATGTCAGTAGACGTTACAGTACAGGTCGTCCCCGAGTTACAACGCCGAAAGACGACCTTTATTTGGCAGTAACTTCAAAAAGAAGCAGACGGAGTACACCATCTGACCTTTCTCGTCAGCTATCTTCAGCCACGGGTACGACAGTTTCAGGGCAAACCGTTTACATACGTTTGGGACATGTTGGTCTATATACTCGCATGCCTGTCAGATGTATTCCGCTCACTGGAAATCACTATCGCCAGCGGTTAGCCTGGAGTAGAGAACATGCAATGTGAAGTGGGCTTCACACAGTGGGCTTGTGTGATGTTTTCCGACGAGTTCAGGTTTAGCTTGCAGTCTGATTCATGGCGGACGTTCATATGATGAACGCCCGCTACCACCAAGACAATATCATTTAACGACACCGTTACGGTGGTAAAGGTTTGCTCCTTTGGGGCAGAATTATACTGGGCTCCAGAACAGATCTACATGTTCAAATAGGAACCATGAGAGGCCACATTTATCGGGACATCATTCTGGAACAACATGTACGTTTGTTTAGGGGTGCCATGCATTATTCTTAATTTATGGCCATGAATGTACATTCCAATTCGAAGGAAAGTACAGAATATGACATCTGCAGTTTTACTTCATTTGTAGTTTTCATCAGTGTCCAGTCTATATGTTTAATTTCTAAGAAACTTGCAAGAGATAATTTTAAAGAAATATACAAAATACAATTATGAAGTAAAATATTTTTCTTGAATATTCACCACCAGCTGGCGTTACTACACAAATTACAAGAATTTAGTAAATTAAATAAAGATATAAATGATTTTATAAACACAATTTCGTCAGAGAATAATAAGAACCAATTATTTCAGCTATGTGACTATGGATTTTGCGTCCTTTGATCTGTTAAAGTTGTTTTATTTTCAAGTCCAAAGCTCAACATCTTACATCAGTAATGCCTCAAACACTATTTCATTCCCATAACCTATAAGAAATAATGTACAGTGCTAAACGCAATTATTATTTAGTAATGTGTATATTATTCGTTAGTTTAATAATTAATAATATTTTTGAAACGGCAATCTTACAACAAATAGCTTTGTTAACTTCGGAAATTCTTTAAGCTTTATCAAGTAATTTGTACTCTCTGTAAAATTTCCTAGTTCAACTTCTTGAGTAGACCCGATATTAGTTATAATTTTTTTTATTTTTTTTTAAATTACAACCAAACTACCGTTGAGTATATTAAAGTTGATGCATGTTGAATCTGTCGTGACCTTAAATATCCTCACGTTAGTGTGGAGTGGAAGTTTGGAGAGTGGGGGTAATAGCTCAGGTGTGACCTCGTCATATGACAGTGGTTGAAAATGTTCTGGTATTGTCCCTGCATGTTAACGTTACTCCAAAGCGACGTTAATTAAAATAACTTCTACCAATTCTTCAAGAAGTTTTTCTCTTCAATTCATATTTTCAGTTCATATCAGAATGAAAACTACGCGTGACTGTTCATTATGGAATGGACATAGTGAAGATATAATAAAGTGGGCGAAGTTATGGCTCTCGAATGAGCATCGCTGGCATTCGATCTCTGTCTCTCTCTTTTGGCTACGAGCAGACGAGTGGTTTTTAATCATATATGATAATTACTTCAACCAAACAATAATTGTCTCTATGCTATGGTTCATGCCCTTTCCCACAACCACGTATACGATTCTAGCGATCGAAAGAAATAGCATGAATATGCACATATATATCTATATATAATGCTTTCATTTCATTAGAAAATCGATGTCAGAGTAGGAATTCTGATGCTATCTGCCAATTAAGTTCAGCTTTCAATACAAGCACATAATTTAATTTGAAAATTGTCGCTATCATCTATGAAAAAAATTGTAGTACTATATTACGTTACAATACTTTGAATAAAAGTAAATATGATTAATATTTTCGGTAATTGCTTTTATATAATACTTGCACATACAGGCACACTTACACTTTGAAGTTCAGTAATTAAATAATGTGAATTCTAAGAGAATACACACTTCATGAAATACGTCCACTTTTTGGACATAATGCGAGCACACACATGCAGACATAAAACTAGGAAACCACTGTTTTTGCTCTAAAATAGTTATAAACGCAGAAATAGGTTGGTGAGTGGGAGATAATTTACAATCATAAGTAAACCCTCCCCATTTATATAGATATATCTCGAAAGTATTGTATATTGCTTAAAAATATCTATCCTTTAACCTATCAATCAAAGCGAACACATTAGAGAAAGACGCTAGACCTTTCCCGCCTAGAACTTACTTTAAAGGTAGCATGGAAAGGATCACTTAAAAAATTAAGTTGTAGTAACACAACTCTAGAGCAACAGAACATAGTTAAACCATGGAGTTAATCTCGGTGTTTCTTCTTGTGACTTACTTCGGTCTAAAAGATGGTGGACGTATTGCCATGAAATCTACAACACTTACCTTTTATATTGACGAAGCATTTTTTTCAATTACGAAGTTTCAAATCGTGATTAGTCAGCTTTGAATGAATTTAAATTGTTAACATCAAGAACTTTTTTTTAAATAAAGGAGTACAAGTACAATTATAATTTATTATTGCATTGCGCTCAGAAGTTGTGGATGTCGTTATGCTAAATGAACACAAACATTTAGTACAGTTAAGAGAAATAACAACCTAATCTCTTTTATTTCGAGCATGTTTATAGAGCACATTTAAGGTTTCGTTTAATAGGGATTAACGTACTCTGTATATTCCAACTTAAACACATTAGATACGAGGTCGGTTTTATATAAAATCTTGCTTAAACACAAAAATTATCAATGATGACCCTCTGTTTCGATGCAATAATTACATTCAACATAGTCAAATTAGTGAAAATGTGAAATTTCATGAATTTACTATCTCTCTCTCTCTCTATATATATATATATATATATTCGGAGTCATTAAAGGTATTAGCCATTATACGTTATTTATAGATTGTGATTATTTGCAGTTTATTAGGTACTGTTCATTTGTTGCTGGACTAATTACAAAGGATAACAAAGAACCTTAATCCACCTAGTGGTTATCAAGAATTTATTTGTGTTTTCAAGTTGTCTAGTTTCTCAGAAAGGTACTAATCGTATTTTTAGATAAATGTATCATCTTGAAAGGAGCTGTGCCACACTTTTTTAATAAGCCCTCAAAAACGCAGTTCTTAAACGGGTAAGTTATTCAAAATTCTGTAAAAGTAATTCAGATATTACTTTTCAAAGCATCCGTGTACATACGAAATGATATTTGAGCTACAAAGACAGATATTAATAAAGCACATTTTCAAGCGTTTATTCAAGTTTTATTTTATTCTACTCTAGTGCTGTTTAGCAAAATTTCATTTTTCCAAAAAAAAAAAATTGCTTGCAAAACGACAGATAATCCAAGAATCTTCACGTTTTGTCCATTGAAATTACGCATTGCTTCTGCGCTTTTACGTTGTCCTAAGCAGGGCAGGATCTTCTAGAGCATTTCATTGATCCTTTTTTGAAAAAATATCTAGTAATTCTGAAGGCTGATTCTAAGAAATCGACAACTTGCACCAATGACACTCCCAGCCAAATCCCGATGAATCCGCCAATATAACTGAAAGCTTCTACCTCCTAGAAAATAATAATTACATTCATTTGAGCATTGAACTAACCATGCGGCATAAAAGCAATGCGTCGAAAGAAAATAGATTTAATAATACTGAGATAGGTGAAACTTTTTATTCTATCGCACCCCGGCAAAAAAAGTAACACCTCAAAATTGCAGAATTTGAGAAACATCAACTTAAAGGGTACTATAAAACTTATATTGAAATAGCAAAAGCTTCGGTGGAGTGGTCGTTCACGGTAAGAAGGCGATTTGTCGCCAAATATGGTAACCTTCACCTTTTGCGGATTTTCTTCACATCTGCCGTTTTTGTTATGGCAACCCTATCTGATGTTTCGGAATTCGGCCGCCATCTTGATTTGGCGACAAAAATTAGTTGGCGACAAATATCTTACCGTGAACGACCACTCCACCAAAGCTTCTTTTAAATTTTACGTTAGTATTAATGGTGGTAACTTCTCTATTATATTCTATAGAATATTAATATAACACGCTGGGGCACCACAAACATATTTCTCAATGACGTAAGATCCAATTTTTTATTTTCTTTACTTGTGTTACTTTTTTGCCTGGGTGCGATATGCTTTTTATTATATTATACCTATCTTTTGTTTTAGACATTTCAACTTATAATTATTCTCATAGCATGACATTTCATTTTATGAATACTTCTACTACACAATATTTGAGTGGTACGAAAAAATCAAGTATTGAAGTGGGTAGGTACATTAGATAACGAGAGAGAAAATATCGAGTACATCAAAATTATAAATAATAAGCATGTATTTACCTGGTATTGTGGTTTGTACTCAAAGGAATATATTTCATTGTCTTCAATGTCAATAAAAACTCTAATGAATTGGCTGTAAAAATATAAACAGTACATGTATCATAAAACATTCATGCTTACTAAAATTAACAAAAATGTGGTGTTATTTATAAAATGGTAAATTTAGTATGATTTATAACACATTTCACATAAGATTGAAGTTAGTTAACAGTATTAAGGGAACTTAGCTAAAAGAAACGTTTTTTGAAGACAACAGTACCTTGACTTATCAGCTTATATAAAGTTATTTTTTACATAAAATGTGGACTTTTATTCGTGTTTTAAAGGTGAAGCTACATATAATCTCACCATTCATCTTCTACTAGTGGAATGTGTTTGAGAGAATGCGTATGTACGTTAATAGTCTTAATAAACCAATAATATTTATGTTCATAGTATTAATTCTTTTAGGAAAGTAATATGCCAGAAGTTCCACTATCCCACTTAAAGGGTTGAAACATCACAGAATAACAGGAAAAAAGGAATTAAATATCTGCATTTCGCTTATTGTTACTTTGAAACTGAATTCTTCTCATAAATACGAAGATTTAATACCATATGCTGCATATCGCATTGTTTACTTAAAATATTAATGTAGCAACTTTTCAGTTCAGCTATATATAAATGAAATCAAATCTCAGAATGAGACTCAAGATTTATTTACAGGGCAAGTAACGAAAACGGCACACATCTTCAAACGGACAACATAACTATTGCAGTCTCGCTTCTTAATATTAACGACGTTCTCGCATTCGGCTAACAGACGCTAACACTTTCAAAACAAGGAACATGACCAGAACAGAGCACTAACAATCGTCCTTGGAAATAACTGATCAATAGTTCCTCGTTTCGATTGGGGAGGAGAGAAGATAAACACCAGTATTATTCCACATATATTTACTTTTCTTTCTGCACACGCTAAACAGACAACGTAAGTAGAAAAATAATATTATCGAATATTATTTTTCTTAAGGATTTGTAATAAAATTTCGGATTTACGAATAAAGAAATGTTGAATCTTTTACGTTGAATATTGATTATATTAAAAATTTCAAATTCACTAGGACATTAAAAATTAAATGCGTTATAGAATATAAATACTGTTCAACTTACGATTCTTTCGTAATGGTACCATTAGTCATCTAATGAAAATAAAAATAAAAACGTTATTTATGTAAGGAAATGCTTTGCAAAGTTTTTAAAAAATAAAATTAGAATATTTTTAAAAGTTTTATGAAAGTATGTGAACAACAAAGCGGCTCTAATATTCTCAACACATGTATTTTATGGAAAAATTTCACGAAAAAAATACAAATATATTTTCTCACGAATCTAAGAAATTCGAAACAAAAAGTATTTATATATTAGGATAGCCACATACCCTTGGTAATACTTTTCGTTCTTGTACCGTGTATTCATACTTCAATTTCCTGTAAAAAATGTATATATAGATGAAACGATACCTTGAAATAACTCACTAAATACAATTCTCACTTCAGATCAGTTCTTTAACATTCCACTTTTCTCCCAACATTTTATCTCCTTTTCCTATCGGTCAATATATCTTACCAACCTCTTTCACCTTTCAACTCAAGCCATCTTATTACTTTGACCTCTCACAAACTCTTTTCCTTTCAAACCACCTGTCTGAGATCAAATTATTCCTTCGCTTAACCAACAAATTCTACCAATGAAATTTCTTGATAGATCCCTTGATCCAACTGTCTTTCTTTTACTTTTTACTCCTTTAGCGAGTTCAGTGTAAACTATGGTCAATGTAACTGATTTATTCAATGAAATTTCTTGATAGATCCCTTGATCCAACTGTCTTTCTTTTACTTCTTACTCCTTTAGCGAGTTCAGTGTAAACTATGTTCAGTGTAACTGATTTATTCAATGAAATTTCTTGATAGATCCCTTGATCGAACTGTCTTTCTTTTACTTCTTACTCCTTTAGCGAGTTCAGCGTAAACTATGTGCAGTGTAACTGATTTATTCAATGAAATTTCTTGATAGATCCCTTGATCCAATTGTCTTTCTTTTACTTTTTACTCCTTTAGTGAGTTCAGTGTAAACTATGTTCAGTGTAACTGATTTATTCAATGAAATTTCTTGATAGATCCCTTGATCCAATTGTCTTTCTTTTACTTTTTACTCCTTTAGCGAGTTCAGTGTAAACTATGTTCAGTGTAACTGATTTATTCAATGAAATTTCTTGATAGATCCCTTGATCCAATTGTATTTCTTTTACTTCTTACTCCTTTAGCGAGTTCAGTGTAAACTATGTTCAGTGTAACTGATTTAGTCAATGAAATTTCTTGATAGATCCATTGATACAATTGTCTTTCTTTTACTTCTTACTCCTTTAGCGAGTTCAGTGTAAACTATGTTCAGTGTAACTGATTTATTCACGAGCCCCTTGGGCTAAGTAACTCTCTGAATCGTTCCAAACTCCGTATCCTCAACAACCTCCACGTCTTACAAATACAAATACAAATATTGACGACCAGTTACAGGCTCAAGCCCAACAAGGCTGGTCCTTTGTTTATGATGTTTGTTATGTATCATGATACTAGTATATTAATAAAATTCATATAGATTTTTCTACTTCCCATTTTTGGAATCAGCATTACAATCCATCCAATTGTATTATCCTCTCCTCTTGACCTATACTACACTAGCTAACATCACAATACCTCACTTCTGTAGTTAATTCTGCTTAGGCAGAGAAGCAGAACTTCTCCAGAATATCACCATTAGGCATTTGTCGTATGCAAATGTCTAGTGTGAAGACACAGAAGAAGTGCAAACCAGACTGTTGCAGCCTATTTTACTTACCACACAGAGGGACGTTTGGCTTCTGCATGATGGAAACCCAGCACATTTTTGGACCGCGGTCCGAAAACTTTGGAATGCTAGATATCGTTTACGGTGGTTTGGACGTGGCCTCCACACTCAACGGACCTAAATCCGCTGGACGTCTTGTGGGGCCATATGAAATCATTGGTGCACGATACACATGTGCACTCTGCGGAAGATCTCGTCTCAAGAATCATTGTTGCAGTTCACAAGATCAATACGACAGCAGAAATCTACGAGAGGGTGCGACAATCTCTCATTCACCGATGTGGACTTGGTAACGAAACCCTTTGACGTCTCATCATCTTGACTGGACTTGAGTATCTCACTTGAGTGTTTCACTGATCTGCACGAGATTGTGCAACTTATGATTTCGCTATGTCTTTCTTTTTCACTGTTTAAACTTCAACGTGGATAATTTACTTTTAGCTTTTCTGGTACTCTGAGCGGATTGTGACCATAGGTTCCACTGTAAATATTGGTTCTCTTTGATGGTTACTATCACCCCTTCAATTATTTCTGGGGTTCAAAGGAGACAAGTGCATTATTAATTTAAAGTACAATATAAAAATGCTTAAAACCGAAATTAAATGGATTTACGAATCTAAATCACAAGTTGCATCATGGCAATTTTAATTTTGTTCTTGAATATGTGGGAGAAAGAGTGAAATATTTGACTTAGTTTCTCAAAAGTAGAGCCATTTTGATTGAATATCTTGACTGACACCCAAGATGATTGAATACACATGCTTCTAATTTGTACTGCATTATAATTTCATTTATTTTTAAGATTTTAACATTTCATTAAAAGGTTAATTTGTTTTTATGATTTTAACATTTCATTAAAAGGTTAATTTATTTTTATGATTTAACATTTCATTAAAAGGTTAATTTATTTTTATGATTTAACATTTCATTAAAAGGTTAATTTATTTTTATGATTTTAACATGTCATTAAACGGTTCATTTTTTGGGACTCACAAGCATTCATCCTTGCACTCGTTGAAACACACGTTGAGATCTGCAGTAACTTTCACGACGTCGTCATATATGCAGAATTCGTTTCTGTAATATTCCTCTGAGAAGAAAAATAATTATAGATCTTAGCTAACGCAAAAATAGTTAAAATCAATACAGTATTAGTAACATTTAATATGTTTTACAAAAATATCACACACATGCAGTATTACCTATGAATACTTTCAATTTTAATTATTAAACTTTCGTACCTTCATTGCAAATTTTATGTTCGGAAGGATAATTCAACTCTTTATCAGTACAATTTCGACAGCTCAAATAGGCTTTCATCCCACACAACTGTTTACACATCTAAAAGAGTATTGGATTGTAAGTAAAATATCATAAAAATGTGTACATGTAAGCCTATAACAACAACTCAACACTATTTATACTTAATATTTTCATAGATGTAAGAGATAAGTGTTTATATTATTTCAATTTATGATGAAAATTTTGCTTAAAATATTTCATTTATCGGGATCATAAACGCATGATTTTTTCCAAAATAGTTCTTTATAGGTTTGTACATTTTATGTTTTAAATAAATTCTCTCTAACAGAATTTTTTAATAATTATAATTTTAATACAACTTGTTTAAAAAAAAATGATATAGGTATATATGTCCAAAAATTTAAATTAAGAAATGGATGTCCAGAACGGAACTTTATGAACAATTTTCATTTTAACTCAATTTTTAAATAATTATCCTATTACACATGGGCAGTTACATTGAGAGGAACAGCATATGAGTTCTATATTCCTCCCTAGAATCTAAAGCCGCCATGGTCAGAACGCGAGTGAGATTCTAATTGTATTATTCTGATTAATCTCTATTGCGTTGAAAGAGAAATGTAAATTTAAAACTGCTTAGAAAAATATCTAAAAATAAAGTTTTTTGGTTTGTTTCTGACGTTTGAATTACCTGAAATTTCAATACACAATACTTTTCGTCGTTATAGATAGAATAACTAGAAATAAAATTTCTATTCTTACCCTACTCAACTCGCGTGGTTTCTCAGATCTGTGTGTCAATAATAGAGTAAAAGCAATAAAATGAAATGTTTAAAGTAAAACGTTAAGTGAAATCTATTGTACTCTCTTCAAATAATTTAATTTTAAATAATATCAACTATGGAAAAAGTGAGCACTATACAAGAGCAAATGCGATTATATTTTTGTGTCAATGCAAAACTCTTAATTAAATTGAATCGCAAGTGATATTTTATACTAAAAGAGTAAAATTATTATTTTGTCAATATTTTTCTTTTTATTGATGATATTTTCATAATGTAATGTTCAAACACAAAGAAATATTAAGCAATTACGTCACAGTTTAATCAGAGTAAATCGTAGAGAAAAAAAAAGGCTGAACTTTACACATGTTATTGAAAACATTAGTAAGCAAAGTTATCATTTAAAATTATGGTACCTAATGTAAGAGAAAAGGTCCAATTAAATTCCAACACAGGTTCATTTGTTTTCAAAAATTCAGTTTGAGTCAATTTGACCTTCAGGTTCAACCAATTGTAATAAAAATTTGGTGTTATAACAGTTTTTTATATTATATTTAAACCAACATCCAAAAACGAAGAAACAAAAATCGTCTTTATTCCGCATCACATTTATAAACATATATCTAATAAGATGACATAATCCTGCTGAATACACTTGCATTTTACTATTTAAACACAATATTAAGGTAGAAACGGTTTTCAAATATGAGTTAAAATTCCTTACTTCCTGTGACCTTGGTCCTCTTTTGTTATTATTCAACCATTTTTTGGTATAGTTTAAGCAATCAGTTTTATAAGGGTGCTCTAATAACTTTTCTTCATACTGAAAAAATAGGGAATCATATTGCAATTACTTTGGAGAGTACATACTGAATTTAAATTAAAGTGTATGAATTCTTTCCTTTGTAATTTGCACATAAAATAGATCAGATAAATAATACTATAGTTTTATGCAGAGCAAAATGATATGAGCACTAAGGAGCCTTAAAAATGTACTTATTTTTATTGAATCACTACATTGTGAAAACTCTTCTCAACCAGCTCTTGCCATTGCACACCCGAAAGATAATACTAATTTAGTTTGTCAAATCAGATATTTAAAATTGCACATCATTAATGAGCACACATATTACAGAAATTTTCAAAATACCTAGATGATGGAGATATTTTCAAAATCTGAATAAAATGTTACCAGGGGTTAAAATAACTACAATCGGAGAGTTGAAGAATCACTACAGACCTAAACTTTGCCTCTAGTGTATCTAAATATGAGGCTATCAGAGTAAGAGTGGCCTAACCCACAAAATCCCGAAAATTTTATTATTACCCTTTATTACGAACTTCTACTTTTTTTCAAATGTGAAGGTTTAAGTCTTCTAAAATTACAAAATAACTTATTATTGATCACTGATAAATACAATTTCAGAATCTCAAATCATATTTTATATAAATAAAAATATATAAAATATGGGAGAAGGAAAATCGCGTTTTGTTCAACTGAGTATATTGGTAGGTTAGGACTTTCTTGCTCTGATAGCCTCGTATAATGTTTGCAAAACATTTTGAAATTTGATTTTTGATTGACATTTGAAATTTGAATCGCACACATGCCAATTTGTTCATATTCGTTCTTAATCTTGTTCATTGTGTGACCTGATGAAGTAACCGATCCCAATATCAAAGCTATAGAAATCTTTATTACAGTAGAATAACACGAGAAAGGTGATAAATTAGTAAGCCGTAAAGGTATGGTGGCGTGGAGTCAAACAAAACTCTTTTGCTATCCTCTTCCAAACTATGAAACACATTCAGCCAATTACTTTTGAACGACCCCCCGCTGTAACTACTAATGGTGTGGGGAGTCATCACTTATCACAGATGGTTCCCACTAATAGATGTACAAAGTAGTTTGATAGCACAGTCCAGCAGCGATGAAGCTTATGTTATTTTGCCTGGTGACCATGAGATCATTCTAGGGTCATCAATATATCCAGATTTGTCTCCCACTGAACTGACCTGGAATAAGCTAGTCCGTCAATTGAACAACCTCAGGAATATAAAGGCGCGTTCTCACGAATCAAGTTTAGTTGATCGATTATAGTTGATGAATAAAAGTTGAATATGACTTGAATCAGTTTTTATTCTCACATTTCAATAGAATCTGATCAACAGTTTGATAAGCGAAAATATAAAAGTTACAATTGAAAAATTATTTATTTATTGAAAATCACATTTAAGGTATCGAACTGCTGTAAAATATTCCACAGATTTCAAATCCGTTGAAAATTTCACTCTATCGTTGCCATCGCAAAGATACAATCTTGGCTTAGAAAATAAAAAAGCACTTTTGTTTTGTTTCTCGAATAAAATAAACCACGACAGATCGTTTGCGTGGAAATAACTCGAAAGCAGATGGCTGATGACTCATCACATGAACGATAAAGTTTGAATGGGTCAAATTTTTCTAGATCCACTAAACAGTTGATCAACTCTATTGAAACAAAGGTTATCATTATAGTTTTCATTTAACTTTTGTTCATCAACTATAATCGGTCAATTAAACTTGATTCGTGAGAACGCGCCTTAAGGGATCGGGAGCAGCAGCTGCAAAATGCTTTGAATAAATTTCCACAGACTCAATTTGACTCATGTCATACCGTATATAGCATTTATATAGACATCTGAAGGGGCTTTTAAAGTTACTCATTTAGGTACTTTCTGGGGTGATTTTATAATAAAGGGTCCTCTGCATTTGATATTGTAACCCATTTCTTTATCTCTCCATAACCAATTTACATATGCTAATTTTCATTTTTTATCGAATATGGTAAGATTCTAGGTGTTTCGATTTTATAGCCAAGAGAAAATTAACACATTTTCACGCTGTGATACACTCTATAATAAAAATATTGACACACCAAGAAGGAATCATCCGATTGCTTTGAAATTTCGTATGCAAAAATGTTTTGACGACCAAATATGCAAATGATTAAAATTTGGTGTCCAATGAATGAATAGTGCGATATCCAGCGCATCGGAACTGCGCATCCATCAGATGTATATAAGGAGTCGTTCTTGAACAGTTGTTAAAAATTTCTGCTGCATTGCGATTTAGGATACCTTTTAACGACTGAAAAAATGCCTCGCCGCAGGATTCGAGCTCATTACGAGCAACTTTTAGAGTTTGAAAGAGGTCGTATCATTGGATTGAAAGAGGCAGGTTGGGCAAATCGGAGAATCGCTCGTCATGTAAGTCGAAGCGATGCGGCGATTAGAAGATGCTGGCAAGAGTGGGTGGACAATGGCAGATTTCAGCGTCATGATGGTAGCAGTCAATGTAGGGCCACAACAGATCGCGAGGACAGAGTGATTGTCAGATCAGCTGTCACAGCGCCTGATTCATCGCTATCAACCATCAGTCGTGCGACCCTCACACGAGTGTCTACCATGACCATTCACAGACGGCTGAGAGAGCGAAATCTACGCTCGTACCGACCGTTACGCCACCTGCCATTCACGCCTGCAAAATGTCGAACCATATTACAGTGGTGCTTGGCTCGATCAGGCTGGAATGATGCTGACTGGGGACGTATAGTCTTAAGCGACGAATCCCGCTTCCAACTGTGTCCTCACGATAATCGAAGACGTGTCTGGAGACGCCCAGGGCAGCGTGCCGATCCTGCTTTCACTATTGCACGCCACACGGGCCCTCAACAAGGAGTTATGGTCTGGGGTGCCATTTTCCTTGATTGCCGGACCCCTTTGGTCGTCATTAGAGGTACACTTACTGCACAGCGGTACATTGACGACATTCTGAGACCTGTTTTGCTACCGTTACTTTCGCAATACCCTGGGTTTATTTTTCAGCAAGACAATGCCAGACCACATACGGCACGTGTTGCTATGAACTGTCTTCAAGCTTGTCAAACACTTCCTTGGCCAGCCAGATCACCAGATCTCTCTCCCATCGAGCAAGTCTGGGATATGATGGGAAGGCGACTGCATCCGGGAGGGAATGTTGATGACTAGTCCAACAATTGGAGAAATTTGGCAAGAAATACCGCAGGAGACCATCCGGGAGCTTTATAGGTCTATGCTTGCATACAGGCTAGAGGCGGGTTAACACCTTATTGATCTCGTTACTGTAACTCTGAAATAAATCATTCAATTGTTCTGAAATTTTAAGCATTTTCTATTCTGTGCATAATTTTCCAATACATCAATTTTTGTCTCCATCGGACAACTCCTTCTTGGGGCGTCGATTTTATTTTTAATAGAGTGTATTTAAAATTTTTTTTTGTATAAATGTACATTTTGCTACTTTTTTAAAATTGTAATTGTATTATTACTACTATACAAGCTGTATCAGTCGTGTTATAACATAACACACAAGTAAGGCTAGGGTTTATCTAATTGACTTTATTGACAAAGTCGAGAAAAAACTTGTTGTGTACTTCAAGAAACAAAATTGAATTATTTTTCAAAAAGTACACTTGCCATACTGATTATTATCTTGTAAAAATATCGTGGCTTCAAGAAAATTCCTTTCTCGAAAGGATTAGCAGCTTCGAATTGTGAATGAATCGCCAAAAAGACGCCTGCTTCTGAATTAGGATTGAAAACTTCATCTTCCTCAGGGTCGAATATAAACACCTGATCTGATGTGCCTTCCGTCCCTAATGGAAAACAATTGATCAATGGTTTGATTAAAAGAAATTTTTTACTTATAATAAAAATTTTAATGTATATTATATATACTTCAGAAACCTATATTACGATCAGAGACAAATTTCATGTTGACATAAATTGAAAACTATACTGTTCTAATCCAGAATTTCAATAAAGTGTTTGAAATGTGATATTTTAATACAGGGAGGACATGTGATTCGATGGTTTTCCAAAAAACAAATCCTTGATGCCTATGTTAAATTCAAATTAATTGTCAGAATATAATTTTACGTTTTAATGTTACGATAAAGTGATTTAATGAAGTGTATACCAATTAAATGTTTCAGTGTAATGTTTTTTTAATATGCCTCAATCTGGTGTTCTAATATTTTATTGCGATCTCTTGCTCGAATGATGTGTTTTAGTTCACTTTACAAAATTATGGTGTCACATTTTTGTGGTCAAATAATAGGATGCTTCAGATTATTTCTGTAAAATGTTGTCAATTGTTTGATGAAAGATATTCGAATTTCAATGCTTTTCTAACTTATTTTCAAATGTTTAGTGCTACGCTTGAGATACAATACAACTTTGTCTACCAAAAAATACTTCATGGTGAATATATGTTATATACTACAGTATTGTAAGTTAATTTTGTAATTTTGCTCATTTCACCATAATTAAATGGAAATTTTAAGAAGTTTAAAAACCAATTCTAAACATCAGAAGCTTCATGTCAAAAAAAATATAGAATAATGGAATTTTTTACCAGATATCGCAGAAACAAGTCAAAAACGCATAATCTTTTAATGCTGTTAAGCGCATTCTAAATTACCTTAGTATTTTGTGGTGAGCAAAATTATTTTATTAACTATTTGTTACACAAATATTATATTCTTAATAATATAAAAGACACTACTGTGTGAAATACATAAACTTTAGTTAACATTCTTAGTAGTAAAAATGTAATGAACGAAGCGTTTCACCACATCACTCTGGAATCTCAAAAAACTACTAAAAATAATTTCATTTAGCATCAACGATCCGTTCATACTGACTCCTGAAAACTAAATTTTAAGTAAGTATTAATATGGGTAATAAAGAAAATATTGTAATTTTACGATTATACCCAATTTATTTCTAGCTAAATATACAAGATATTCAAAATGTATGATAACAGCTTTGAATCATGAGATATCAAAGAAATGGATATAAAATTAAAAATTATTTAAGAATTATGATCCAATTAATCTGGTTTAAGAGAAAAAAAATATACGAAACTGAAAGAGAATAAATGCTTACATATATAGTATACTTTGAATTACAAAATTACAAATCGTACTTGTATACGGATTATACATACACCAACTCTGTTTACGCTGCATAAGAGGATCTGAACTAGTGTCGATTCGTCCTTGGTAAGAGTAACATGCAGCAAGTCCATCATACCCATCATTTTCTCTATGTCTGATGAAAGGTCCTTCAGGTTGTTCTCCTAAACTAGATAAAAACAGTCATGTAGAAATATAAGAATACATATAGCAGTCATGTGAATACTGTAGTCATATAAATTTTATAGTCATATGAATTTTATAGTCATATGAATATTATAGTCATATGAATACTATAATCGTATGAATACTATAGTCATATAAATACATTAGTAAACAAAAAGTATAATATTTTTTTTGCAATGGGTACATAATAACTTAGGCGAATTGGAATATAATGTCAGGTAGAAAAGTCAAAAATTCGAAAGAAAATTTAAGGTTTGCTTACACAGAAAAGCGCATCAGAAGTAGTGCAAAAAAAGAATGATAAACGACAGCCAATTTGACTGGGAACATCGTTTAAAGTCTTAGGATTTGTTGTAAGAAACTTTTAGAAGCTTTCTTCTAAGATGCTATTACTTAATCTCTTCACTACCAACCATATAAAAATTGTTTAAAAATCAGTATTTTTTTTCTGAAACCTATTATAAAATAGTTCAAAGTTATCAAGTAAATTCCTATTTTAGATTGTGGCATCTAGGGGACTAAACATTTTAGGTACACAGATGTGTACATCGGGTCTCAATTATGCTGAAAGCAAAATAATTTTCAAATGACAAGATATTTATTAAATCAGAAAAACCATATCATCAAACATTTAAATAAATTATCAACTAAAACACATTAACTAAAGGATATAAAAAACAAAGCAAACTTACTTAATTTTACGAGCACGTAGAGTTGATGCCATTTCTTTTAAATCTCTTTTGAATAATAAACATTCCACAGGAACTACCTATTTACACAGCTATTTTTTGATGTCCATTGGAAGCTTAGACTTCCACGCACGTGTACCCGAGTTCTTAACTACCAATTTGTTCAGAAAGATTATTTTTAAGGCGAAAGAGTCGAGGTTCACGTATATGGACCTAGGTAGCGAAGAGTTTAAAATACAAAATAAGATGTTTAAATTTTAATGATAACTTATTGGACGAGAATGTCGTCTAATGGTATTTTTGAGCATAGAATTAAATCTGTTTTCTTTCAGTTATTTATCGTCTGCACAGTTCAGCACGTGTAATTATTATTAACCTTTTCTAAACTTGTTTAAAAAAAGGTTAAATAGACATTAGTTATTTATACAAACAAAGGTTGGATAAATAAAGAAATGAAAAATGTAGTTTGGTAAAATTAATATTCTCGAACACAAATGTTACCTGTTATTATTTATCAACAAATCATTCACGTCTTGACTTAGCTCAATAACCTCATCTTGGGTCATTTCATAATCTTGAAGGTAATATTCCTCTTTGGGTACCTAAGAATTTTCAAATATTCATTTTATTTAACAAGTAGATTAAAACTGAATAAAACAAATAGAAAAAATGAAAAAAAGATGCAAATGAATGTTTTAATATTAACTTAACAAAATTAACTTATTTCTAATGCACTTGTACAATAACTTACATTCAAATTAATTATGGCATTTACAAGTAAATGTATTACTAACCAGCAAATTGTGTTCTTATGTGTGAGACTTATGACATTTAAAATATGTCAGAAGATTAATAATTTCCTATCTTTGGGTTGATCACTGCTCATCTGACAAATAATAGCAAGAAAATATCAGTATGCAATTTATTTCTTGTGAAACAACAGTTGTGTAATTTGTGTGTATATGTATACAAAAAATCCAAATTATATAATATATATTTGAGTAAATATCTATAATATCATCCATGCTTTCGAATTAATCAATTGGTTTTCAGTTACTTATATTAATTCTCTTCAATAATGTACTAGATGCATGAGCAAAATAGAGTGTACGTCAGCAGTCAAGCAATTGAGAAAATGAACAAGTATTTTCTCCTAAATATCAGTACAATTTTATTGTTTACACAAACATAAACGAATACACAAAAGTGTATGATTATAATACTGATATGTACTAGTATATAGTCCAGTGGTTCCCAAAGTGTGTGCCGCGGCACCCTGGGGTGCCACGGGACACACATCCGGCTCTCGTAGGGAGATTAGGGGTGCCGCGTAGCGCTCATGTTGCAGTTGCTGTTATAAAGCATAAATAACGTTCGAAAATTAATGTCGGAAAAGAAATTCGAGTATCTGTATCACTAGCTCATTGTGAGTAGCTGTATCACAGCATATCGCGAGTAGCTGTGTATTAATTCAACGATTTGGACAATTGTGTAGTGAGCAGTAGGCTGACCCGTTGCACTAAACACACATATTCCTCCAAGAGCATGTTGAAGGTAATTTTATTTGATTTATTTAAATTTTTACACACACCTATGTTTTACTATTAAGTAAAATTAAGGTGTGTGTGAATTTTAACGACGAGTTGCATTAATTATGTGTGTTCTTATAACTTCAATAATATATATATATATATATGTGTATAATACATATATATATATATATATATATATATATATATATATATATATATATATATATATATATATATATATATATATATATATATATATATATATATATATATATATATATATATATATATATATATATATATATATATATATATTCTATGGCGAGGGTGCCGTGAGAAAATTCTTACTCTCATAAAAGTGCCACGACTTGAATAAGTTTGGGAACCCCTGATATAGTCAATAATAATGGATTGTTCAATAATTGGATACATTGATCATCAATGAGCAAATAGTGGAAAGCATTGATTAATAATAACATATGATACATAAATAAATCTGTCAACATATAGTTTTTGAATCCTTATAAAATATTTTGGAAGAATAAGAATATTAAAATATAATACGCAGAGCAATAATTAGGGTCAGAAACATAATATTTTAAATTTTATGTTATTATGTGTTCATGCATTAAAACAACAATATAATCGTAGATATACTTGAGTATCATTTTCTTTGCAATATATTGGATACTTATCACAAAATTCAGTGTCAGGAAAAACACAGCGATCAGGGTAAATCCCACAAAACTTGCTTCTTTTTATTCTATAAATAAAACAAAAGACAGTTAAAATAATTTTGTAGAAGAAATTAGCCAAAAAGTATTGAGAGTAATGTGGTCTAATTTCAATACATTTAGATATAAATTTGAAATTGAATAGAATTCATGCATATTACACTTAATATAGAGAACGCCAATCGCTACAAATGCCATGGCCACATGGAATTTAGGATTATTCGAAATTCCTTTGCCAAATATTAAAGGGTGATAAGGTGCATCAAAGCAAACATTTTCGTCAAAGAATGGCAACTGTTTCGAATACATGCTAGAGGGTGCTGTTTGATTCGCTTCCAAATCGTACCTTTTTTAAAACTGCGTCTTTGGCAAGACGTATTTCATGAGTGATGGATCATTACACAAATTCCGAGGTAACTGACATGTGTCTAAAGTATAATATTGCAAATGGAAACGGAAGAGCTGCTCAAAGATTGTACAGTGAACGCTTCCTTAACTCTCTCTTTCTCTTGAAAATTTATATTGACGTAAAAAACTACCCTTTGTATCCCCACCTGTTCCAAACTCTCACAAGTTCTGGGTAAGGGACAATTTGTTTTCCTTACTTGTATTTTCATTCTCTTTGAATCATTTTTGTCTCGAAGAGCAGATGGACGAGATATTTCATCGAAACACTTGAAGAGTTAATAGGCTAGTGCTCAATCGCCAAACATTTTTATGTCACCAGCTGTGTGAAACCAAAGCATTAAATGTTATCATGCATCATTATGTTATCAGCTGGCATAGCTGATCCAAACAAAAAAAATATTATTACTTGAATCACCAAAAGGTACCCTCTAGTACATACGAGCAATAGTTGCAGACATACATTCTATGGCAAAAAATGTCTATTTTGAAGAACCCTTTAAAGTTTGGCTATGAAACTTCTAATTACCCTTTGTATATGGGGGACAATTGAGGATATGTATGTAGATATTTTAGTTATGTAAAAGCGACTCAAATAATATCTCCACTTTTCCATGTTTTGTCTGGGACAAAAAAGGAAACCAAACTTATATTTGAACTGAAATTGGCACCAGTGCTTCCGTTCAGAGAAATGCCTCTTACTATTATTGTTGCTGCATTGCGATAGCAATGGTGAAACTAGGTTTTCTGTTATATACCAGTGTGTGCTTGTCTTTGCAGCTTAAAGATGAATGATGTTTAGACGTTTTTCCTATCTTATGAGAGTCGGTAAAAATACAAATAAACAATGGGTTAAAAATGGAGAGCAGGAGAAATTGCTGATTGTTCTAAAATAGCTTTCTACAGGATCAGATTTCTACAGTCATGTTTTAACTTCAATGTATTTTTCTTGGTATTTTGCTGTTTTCGCTATTTTTTTAGGATTGAATGTTAATTGTTCGTCTTTCCCTCGTTTTATAAAATAAACTACATATTGCATGTTCAGCCACAAAGATTTCGGTCATTTATCGAAAGAAACGTATTTTGGTGCTCTCCTAAATCCTTTCTGTCTTGAGTAATTTTGATCGATTATTCTGAAGTTTATGCTTCTTAATAGTTTAGAGATGGGAACAAACATATAATGATGCTGAATATTTCATACTGAAAACATTATGTTTTAATGTATGTAGGTATCTTGAACATGATTTTTTAAAACGATGATCTGGTCTATTACTAAACTCTTTACAACAGCAGAAGGTTTCCTTTTAGTTGAAGGCCTGCTAAAAGTGTGATGTTGTAGCATATTTATGAGCTGTTCTGATGATATGGTTTTGTAAGAATAAAATATCCCAAAAGGATGAAACAGTTGTTCAGAAACCATGTAACAATACTGTCATAAAACAAAATTAATTGATAATATGATTAATAATGTGATAATTGATAGTGTGATTAATACACTTACATTTTTCAATTCAAGTAATATTTCCTCTGTTTTATTTTCAATTAAAATTGTTAATATTTTGCTTCATACAAGGTAAAATACCTCAACTACATCCGTATTATTTGTAATATTATTCATCTGAATTTATAGCATATGAAATATCAAGGTGAAAATATTACTTTTAAAAACACTCTCATGGAAATGCATCAAAATTATGAGCCAAACATTAAATGGAGGAAATCAGTGGTTTTATGTTTATCGCGAATTCTGTGTGATAAGTTTTACTTATATGTTCACATTGGTTTGCACATAAAGGATGCAACTGTTTCTATACTTATGAGCTCATTACTTACTTCTAAATTTCCCTCCAAAAGAGGCATAAGAATAATGGTAAAATAATTCAATAAGGGACATAATTTATAGAAAATAAACCTAATGTAATCAGGGAATGACAGGAAAGTGAGATATATTTGCCTAGTGGGTCTCTTTCCAAAATGAATTAGATTTTTTTTGCTGCTTTAGCCGAACAAATCTAATTTCCTTATTTCCTCAGAAATATTTTCTTGCCCTTTTAACATAGAAGCAGTAGATTTTCAGCAATAGGAATTGCAATAAAAAAACTTAAAATCTTAAACTTAAAAGAAAACTAAATCTTAAACTTAAAACAAAATTCAAGATCAATGTTTATCTCTTATGTTTTTAATTATAGTACATTATAGTACCGTTTGGGAAAAAGTAATATATTTCGCATTATTTATTATTGAGTTCGTATTATTTACATATTCAAAAAATTAAAATTCTCATTAAACATTCTTCGCATTGTTTTAAAGAATTAATTTTTTAATAAAGAGTTTAGGGATACATTTACTTAAATCACACTTAGTAAATAGAGAAGCAAAAAACAAATGATACTATGCAAATATCTATCACATATGTATTAGTTACAATAAAAAGATCGTTTGAACATAATCCTTTCAAAAATATTATGATTTATTCGTTTTTTTTTTTAAAATGTTATGCACTTACTTGTTGTGATTGCAAAAGGTGTAAGCTGGAGCCATATAGAATTCTGGTTTTCTAATTTCTATTGAAACGACAGTAGGATACGTTAGAACATAGGATAGAAATTTAATGCACTGGTAGAGAAATCCAGCGGTAAATAATAAAAACACCAGAGCAAGGAATATCTTTCTGCGAATACTGCCTGTGGAAACTATGGCAGAAACAGCACTGACAGAAGATTCTTTGAAGACTTTTGAAGCATAGCCTTTGACTGATTGTTTCCTAGAGGGTTCTTTTCTAGGTGATTCTTCAGACATTATTGAATTTCGGAGTTATAATCTAAATTTGAATATGAAAAATTATGAGTCAATTTTAACTATTAAATACACATTTAGTAGATGAGAAGTTTTGTAAAAATACAAAAGCTAATAAATAAAATGTCGTTCCAGAATTGTTCCATTTTTTAAAATTAATTCACTATTAGTAAATTATTAATTTTTTGTACTGAAATGCCTTATTGTACTAAAAGAAAATTCAAGATCAATGTTTATATTAAAAACATCAAAGCTTTCATTTTTCGGATACTCAGAATAAATTGAGTGTTTTGGGTTCAATCCGACAAAAGTTTTACCGTAATGTGACAAAATCGATTTAGAACCGAAATGTATTGACCGACATTTTTTAGGAATACTATATATTTATTTCCATGATACGAACTGCAGGCATTTTGCAATCTGTCTAAAAGATGCATAAAATTTTAATAACGTGTGCGCTGATAATTTTTATCTTTTACCAAAAATCAATTAATTTTAATGAGCTTATATAAATATATATATACAGAAGCTGTTCGCACATTTTTTAGACGATTTTGGTTAGCTGTAATAAAAAAATCGTTTTGCTGCAAAAGAAATAATTGCAGTTGTACTCTGTGTTTTTAAAAGTCAATATTATCGTCTGCGGCTTGAGAGGTTTGTTTTTATTCAAAATGGCGTTTTTAACGAAGCAGAGGTTCGAAGGCTATATTTATGCTCTTTCCGAAGAGAAATATTCATATTCCGTTATCCAAAAACGATGTGAGGGTCATGGTTTTATGATATCTAAAGCGTCGATAGGTAATATCGTCAACAAGAAAAGAAAAAACGTCAAATTGGAGCCTCAAGTGGGACACAAATTCCAAACAAGTATCCAAGGAAGAAACGGACATCGACTATTGCAAATGTACGTTGTTTAATGATAAAAGAACATCCCCCTGGTCAAAGGACAGTTGCAAAATCATTAAAATGCTCGGTGTCCACTGTAAACAAAATGATAAACGTTGATTTAAATCTTAAGAAAGCGAAAAACTCAATGTGCATCATCTTTCTCCAAAGCATATCGCTGAAAGCAGGACAAGCTGCCGAATTCTATATGAGAAACACTTATCCAAAGAAAAGGCCATACCCTTCACTGGTATCCCTACTAAATCTCCCGATGTATCACCTATGGATTTTTGTGCTTTCGGACTTTTAAAATCTGCATTATCCAAACGTCGTCCCACAACCCTTACAGGACTGGAAATCTGTTCATGAGAAATGGGATAGAATACCTCTTCTGACATTTCAAAAGGCATTATTATCCTGAAAATTACGGTGTCGAAAAATAGTTCAGAATAAGGGCTATCAAATAGAACATTTAAAACGCAAGAATTTTATGTAATTTAGTTTTGTGAATACAATATACATTGTCTAAAAAATGTGTGAACAGCCTCTGTATATATATATATATATATATATATATATATATATATATATATATATATATATATATATATATATATATATATATATATATATATATATATATATATATATATATATATATATATATATATATATATATATATATATATGTATATATATATATATATATTTATCTATATATATATATATATATATTATAGGTTGGAATAGTTGTGAATTATAGGTTACTCGGGGTCTACTCTTATAAAATATATACGTTAACAATGTTATAAAACAATATAATAAACATTCCTTTACTTAAGTTTCTTTATTATGACATTAAAATCAGGGAATAACTTAAACACAAAACTAATTCGGTAATGGGCTGTTTTTGTGAAACTAATGTACCAATATCTGGTTCGATTGAATAAGTTCCGATTCTTACTGTGTTCTCAAGATGCTTGTCAGAAAATTGCACTACTCATTGTGTTCATATTAGGTAAGGTAAAATATAAGAACTCTTTTAATCAATTCTACATCATATTTTTTTGTGTTTGGTATAATCTTTGGCTTAAAAGGAAAAAACTCTCTAAGTCTAGAAACAGTTTTAAGAAAACGCAGTGAACAATTAAACTCACTAAGCTACTGACAAATTGTGTTTGTTTCTCCAAAAATCTAAACTTCATGCAAAGAAAAAATATCTTGGGGAACCTCTTGAAAATCTTGACCACGTGCTTCTCTTTTCAACCGATGATATAGGCTTTTTCAAGCCGAATATTAGCCATTTTAGTTTTAAACAGTAAGGTAATAAAATTTAGTGGTAAGTAAAATGTTAATTACATAAACACTTGATAAAAGATTGCTAACATTTTTCTAATTCATTTTTGTTGGATATTCTCCTGTTCTTAGCTGTTTAAATATATTCAAATCCTTCGTATGCAAATCAGGCTAGATTTGCTTATTAAACGCCCATTTAATTTAGTCAGAGCTATACATATAAACAAAGTCAGTTTATATTCTGCTCTCTCGGACTCAAATACTGGATGTTTGTATGTTCTCCCATGAGTTTTTTTTTTATCTGTAAAGTCTAACATTTTTAATAAATTTTTAAATCTCACCGTGGCTGTCTATTTTTAAACTGTGATATACTATGCATCCTGCACTTCTCACCTCTGCTAGGTTTTTAAGGCCATTAACATAACAATTTTTTCAATATTTTATAGCACTATTGTCTGTGAAATAAATAACATATATTTATTTGTTACCATTTGTTACCTCATAAATATGTATAATTTTTTGTAACAAGTATCTTGAGAAAAAACTCTTGCTAAAAATTGATAATTTAAAACAGAATTTAATTTCGATAAAATAATAGTAATAATAATGAGTACGTAAGTAAAACCATAACTTACTGGTAGACACATAGATTAGCCGGGTGAAATAAAATGAAGTATTCAAACTGCTTCTAACTGTATTGCCTGAAGGCAATTATTCTAGTGGCCTTGTGAAGTGCGTTGGATATTCTTTCGCAGCTTGTGGCACAAACACAAAGAGTTATTGTGAATATAAGAAGTAGCAACTGCTATCATTCCCCGAAATCACCAAAGCAGCAAATTCAACACTTCGTTCTTAACTGAGCTGTGGCAAGTGAGAGATGCGAAGGCTAAAAATATCAAATTTGGAACGTCCAAGCATCCAATCCGTCCACCGCTCTTCGACACAAGCCTGCGCGGAAGCATCAAAATTATCCTCTAAAGCATAAATGAATAATACCTCACTGGAAAGGCTTTCATCACTCTTCTACTTTTTTTTTTGTTTCGCTTTTCTCCACGGCCCGGTAGGAAATAAGCTGGTTATTTGAAGTCTGTGGGACAAAAATGAGGGCTAAAAATAAGAAGTTTGTGCCTTGTTTCGCTTTAAAAAGGATTTTTTTCAAGAATAAAATGGATGGAAACAAAACCTTCTTTAAATTTGTTGTTTATAGGATATCTGTAATTTCTTACATGAAAATACGAACAATTTTTAATTTTAGTAACGTTTAAAAGGAACGTGATACACTGGCGTAAATAGCATAGAAACAAACAACACTTAAATGAAAAGTAGCCTATTTTTGTCCCATACCTGTCACCTTTTTAAGAGCAACAAAGCGGTCTTTGTGATGATAGTGTGAAGCGATTTTCGCGTTTACTTTTCGTTGTGTTTATCAATTTCACTCAACATGGTCCTTTGACTTCTGCTCTTTCTCAACTATTTTCTCAGATATAATTCTGAAGTTAGTTGTGGAAATAGAATTCAGGATAGCTCCCAAAGAACCTTCACTTATGCTGTGTTTCAAAATATTTCATATGAGAAAGGATGTGCTCATTATCTAAATTCTATTTGGACTTGATTGTTATTAGGTTTTTGATAGGATAGACTAGAAGACACACACACTTTCGGAGTACTCGCTGCAAAACAGTTAAATTCTAAACTAGAATTCTAAACTAGGGAAAGACGAAACTATTTTTTTTTTCAAATGTCTATTTTCTTTTAGTGCATTGTTTTTATGTTATTAATGTAGTAGGGCAAATTTTTGAAGTAGATACACTTAGAGGTCTTCTTTTACTCTTACAAAGGGAAATCTGCTAACAAATTTGAAAAAATTGACATTCAGAGGAGGAAATCGTAAATTTATGAACCTATTATTCATTGGTACCAAACTGCACAGCACGTCTTTCTCGAGTTAGCAAAAAAATAATAAATAAAAGAAATTTACATGAAGGAGAAAAAAAAATTTTAAACTTATATCTAGGGGATCTTAGATCTTAGGATCTAATAAATATAAAAATACCTAATAAAAATCTATAGTAAAACTCTCATCAAATATCTTCTAACTACTATCCTCGACCAGGAGTGTAAATTTTTTGCTGATGAATTTTGGATTGGTTAATAATATATCTTTAATGCACCTTAATTTAAAATTTTATTTAGTTATATGTATTTATTATTATTTATGTATTAATAATTTTTTACTAATATTTATTTATTAATTTTATTTATTAATACTTATTTATTAATATTTACATATTAATATATATATATATATATATATACATATATATACGTCTTGGAATTAATATCTTTGGAACATTTATTTTTCTTCAGACTAGTTTTATGTTGTGTAGATCACTGTGCTTATAAATTTAATAAATATTTGTTTTTTTGATCCGAATAATTATGTGGACCGCGGCAAAGGCTTTCCAAGGATTGTGCAACGCTCCGGACAATGAAGGTGCCCATGACATTTGATATCCTATTCTTTTCCACTTTGATCGCTACATCTTCAACCACATGCGTGACAATAATCGTTACTTCTCTTCGAGGTTTCACTTTCAATGACGCTGTTCCTCTAGATTTTAGGATAATTTTTTGTAATTTCTTTGCAGAAATTGGATCTTTTTGAAGACTTTTCAACAATTGATAACTCAGCTTCTGGTGTTGAATTTATAATGGGGGGAAACAATATCATAAGTACCGCGTATTCTTCTAAATTTAATGTCACTTTGAATTTAAGAAAAAATTAGAATACAAGAGATCGTGAGGTTATTGCCAAACTGACGAGCTGAAAGAACCTTTGCATATATGATACCCATACATGCCGAAAAACGCCAACGGGTAATGATTTGTTGCTCTGATTTTTTGCCATGAGACTTCGTCCATTAGCCTTAGTAAGAGTACTGTAAATTTGGCAATGTTCCGATAGGTAAATTGTCCACCAGAAGGACCACAAAAGACTTCAAGGGGAATAAAGTCATACTAGTAAAAACTGCAATATATATATATATATATATATATATATATATATATATATATATATATATATATATATATATATATATATATATATATATATATATATATATATATATATATATATATATATTCTTTTCTTAAACAAGAGGAAATTCACAAAATAAAAACCAAAAGGAATTTATTGAAAAGGAAAGTGTTTGTGGATCAGGGCGTCATCAGGGAGGAACCTGATCCATACAACACAAAATGGTGTTTTCTACGAATATGAGCCGCAAAATGCTAAGAAATTGATCATATACTCCCCCAAACACCATTAAAAACAAAAATACGAAAAAAAATTCGAAAAATAAAATTTAAATCAAACCTGCAGCAGCAGTCGGGAGACCAGCAACACAAAGCCAGAAGATCGCATCAAATGCCGCAACTCACTTATATATATATATATATATATATATATATATATATATATATATATATATATATATATATATATATATATATATATTTGCATACACATTACTTTATCTTCAGAGTGGTCAATATAGTGCCAATTACTATAATGCTAATACGTGACCACATGTATCACGCAATGCATCAAAACTCCTAAGTGGTATTTTTAATGAACATCAGTGCATTAAAATAATTATTATAAATTACCCTAATATTTGTATGCTGTAATAGTTTTTTTGGTATTCGTATGATTACGTAAACTACAAATACTGCATTTTAAATGAGTTTTCTAAAGCTGTGAATGTATGTGTCCAAATGCCATTACTGAAACTTTATCTTAATTCGAAATATTTTCCAATTCCTGCGCAATAACAATGCGCTTCATAATTGTCTATAATATATCACGTTTTCTATTCTATAAGTATGTTAAGAACTAAAATATCCTAAATTGAATAAGTAGATATTTAAAACTTTGAGTACATCGATTAGTAATCGCAGCTAGTGGCAAATCGATTCAATTAAGCCATTTTAGTGTTACGGTACATGTTCAAGTTTGGATTTACAATTCAGTACTTTAGTGCTATGCACATGACATCTGTGTACTGATGGGTTTTCATAAAGTGAAATACTGTTTAGCATGTGTACTTTACAACTAATTTAATTTAATTATTCCTTGATATTTACGTTTGTTGTAAATTAGTTACTTGAAAAGTAGTCTAAAAGACATCGTTATGTGTGAACTAAAACTGTTGTATAATTATATGAATGGTTTTCAAAAAAGATAGTTCTGACAAGTTATGAATTATTATTATGATTATAAAATCATAATTGTGTTAATTATTTTAAAAATGTTTTGTGAAATAATTTTCTATGTTAAGTCTGTTATTCTTTACATTTAATTTCTTTGTTTAACTGAGTAATTGTGTCAAATTAGGTTTTTATGAAAGGAATTAAAAGTTTATATGACTTGTTAAGGTTTTTTTATGTGTTGTGCCTTTTTGTTATGATAATTTATTTCTATGAATGATTATTTTGGGTTAAAGAGATAAGCTAGATCTCTACTATTTGGTTACGGCATGAAATTTTACACATTTTAAGTGCGTTTCATGATAGATTTAAATGCGATCCTTTACATATAACTGCACTAGGGAGTATTTTTTATATTGGATATACGTAGTTATTCCTTTTACTGTAGTAGGTTTGAAATGTTTGAAAATTATATAAAAAGTCATAACATAAAAGACAGAGACACTTTGTGCTGTAAAAATACATGTATTTCAGGAGCGTTGGTTTTGGACCACAATGACGAGAAGTTAAAACTTTTACATAATCTCCTGGGAAAAGTTTTTCCAGGAGATTAGTGTAAAAAGTTTTCCCAAGGGGTAGGAGCTGTAGCATCATGGTCCTCCTTCTTCGAAATCTCCACTCTTAAGCCGCGTTTCACCGGAGTTATAGATACATTTCCCTAACTTTTAGTGGAGAGGACGTTTTACGTTCCCCTATAATAACACCCATTTCGTCCCTTTTTTCGTCCGACTCCGGTGTAAGCGCTTTGTGGACTTTATCGGCAACCATGCGAACGCACCCCTCACCCCTTTGTTGAGAAGAGTGGTCACTTTTCATCAAGATGTCGAGTTCCTCACCAATTTCACTCCAAGCATTGTTCTTTTTGTTTTTGTCTTTGTACTCGGGTGCAGTTTGGTCCCAGACGACAGGCCTCTCTCTAAATAGTTCTATTAATGTTATAACCAGATCTTTAGTCCACGCCAATTTAATCGAATAGGTCACTCACTGGCAGTTCGGCGGGAGATGTGGTCAAGGCAAGCGATGAGGTCAAAATATTACAGAGAGCGAACAAAAGACGGCGTGAGTGTCCACGGGAGGGCCGAGGGAATTAGTTATTTTCAATCAAACGTCTTGGTGAAATATCCCTCAAAAGTTGCAACCCTTTGTTCCTTACAGACTCATGGTGGAAAACAAATTTGACTCTGCAAACTCTCCAAATCGCCACACCGACTCGAGAACTTGACTATAAAATTAATGCAATTTCTCGGAATAGCTTCGATGTTTGGAGGGAGAGAACTTGTGAAAATCTGGTGTAAACGCGGCTTTAAGCTGCGTTAACTTGCGCAGATAAACCCGGCTTTAAGCTGGATTTGCCAATATTTGTCTACCTCGTTTTGTGTCGATGACCTTGTACGAGTACTTTTGGTTGCTCTTTTACGACCCATTCCGGTGTAAACGCTTTGTCTACTTTTGTCTTTAACACAAAAGGGTGAGCTCTTCTCACCCTTTTGTAGAAAAGAGTAAACACCCCTTTATGTTGTAGACAAAATACCGTGGGCAAGGTGTCACACAGAGCGATGGGGGGAGCCATGGGGCACCTAGGGGCAGAGGGGAGTGGGTGACTGTCTGTAACACAGAAGAAGGGACGAAATAGGGGCATTTTTCATCCCAATTTTAGTCGCGGTGAAATATCCCCCCAAAAATGTGACAATCCTTTGATTTTTAACGACTCTACGTGGAAAACTATATTGGTGTTGCAAACACGTCAACTCGCCACTCCGACGCGAGATCTGGACGATAAAATTAGTACCGTTTCTCGGAATGACTTCAATGTTTGGAGAGGGCACGTATTTGCAACTCCGGTGTAAACGAAGCTTTACGTGAATTCGCCATCGAAGAGGGAAACGGTTGGTGAGTTTATGACCGGATGGAGGTAAAGGAATGTCATGTAGCCCCTCGTTTTTGTACAGTCGAGCGTCGTACAGACGAAGTAACGCTGAGTTCTGGCCCCTCGAGAAGAGAAACAGTTGAAATTTTTGGAAATGAACCGTCTGCTCCGATGAAACTACGGGACTGAAACCATTTTGTCTTTCAATCAATTTACCTCGAAAATTGCCTTGTTAATTTTGTAAATACTTTTAAATATCTAATTAAACGTGCTGTGTCTTAAAGCTGTATTAATTGCCTATAATTTTTGATTGTCTAAAAATTAATTGCCTAAAATTTTAATATAATAATTTTTTTCAATTAATAATTTTTGCCACTTCAAATATCTTACGACGTTATAGTTTGGGTAAGGATTTCTTATAAATCGTGTAAAAATTATCTACATTTTTCAACAAATTTGATTCTTCTGAATGATTACTCGAAGATGTAAGGAGTTATTTATACTATTAGAAACCCAATATTGTAACTATTTAAATGGTATTCGACATTTTAAATTATTAAATTCTAATAAAAACATTTCATGCATATAATCGCTATCTATCGATGATTGTATTAGATGAAAGTAATACAAAATTGGTTATAATTTTGCATTAAAGAAACGCTAATTTTTATTATTATTTTGAAAGTACTAAAACTCATCAATACAAACTAATGAAGAAATAAGCAGGACATATGTAAATAAATGACACTAATAATACAATAATAGTGGCATAATTTTCAAACCAAGCAGGTACAATAACTGTAATATTCATTATCTGACCCAAGTGAACTTTGAACATGCATCCATCCTTTTACTATACAATTCCTCTGGCATTTTCATACTAAACACTTCCAAGTGCATTTGTTCATTTTCTTTTATTCATTGCATTGTTTAAGAATTAAATAAGACATTATTTATTAGATTGTGTTTAATTTTAATCCAATGAATTATAATCAGTAGACTCTTTAAGCAGGACAGCATCTCCCGGCACAGGATGACCCTTTCCTGAAAACATATCCTATGATTCTGAAAGCAGATTCAAGAAAGTCTGCTACTTGCACCAGCGAAATACCCAGCCAGATTCCAATGAATCCTCCAACGTAACTAAAGGCTTCAACTTCCTGCAAAAAAATTGAAATACATGTTTCTTAATTTTCAACACATTTTGTACAACACAATATTAACCCTCCAAGTGGTTCCGAAGAGTTATATCGTCCATAAAGATCCGAACAATTTAATTAATAACGAGATATCTCGTCATAAAGAATGCCGATTGAATGCCTTTTCATGAAGATGTTACCACTTTTTTATGATGACGAGATCAAGATCTTATCGGTTTCACTAATGTCGAAATACCCAGTCAACAACTACCAGAAGGATTAAGAAACAATATTAAGTAGTAGGGGAAAGTTGGACAAAACCGATTAGGTGGATAAAACCGGGACCCGACAGTTTTGGCTACATTATTACTGCCGTCAATCGGATAGCGCATGAAACTAGTTGCAGACACCCACCATGTTATTTGCAGTTGAATGAAAGGCAGTGTAGATTATGTATTTGTTGATGCAGATGTTTTAAAAAATTCTAGTAGAAAAGGTTTGATTTGAACTCTACCGATTTTACTCTGTGGTTTATAATTGCTTGAAGATTTATTTTAGGTAAGTACAATATCTCATAACACCTCCTTTCCGTTATTATTTTAAATTATTAAACCACGTTTTGCATCGTGTTTGAAATATGCTTAGCCATTTTTTCCCTTCTGATTAATGGCGCAGTCGGATAAAACCGGGACCTTGGCAGTCTGACAGGACCGTGTAGGAATTGTAGCTTGGAGAACAAGGGAAAAAAAACCAGAAAAGAAAAACTTAAAGCAGAAACTGTTTAAGGCCCCTAAGCAAAAAAAAAATATCAAAACACGGAAGATCAAGAAGTTCAGCATTGAAACATACTCCTCAGCATCAAATGAAAACGACGTGGAATGTGACGAAGCCTGTGACTTTTGTAATGAATTGTACGCCAGGTCAAAATCTCTGGAAGGTCTCAACTGTAACGGTTGGGTGCATGAAGCTTGTAGCAATGCAGAGAAGCATGATCAAAATTTTATTTGTGATTTATGTTCGAATTGTAATGTTAATTATTTGTGAGTGTTTTTTTAGATATTGTTAGTTATTTTTGTGAGTAAATTAAGTTCCGTGATTTTTAAACCCACGTAAGTTGATCAGTGTAGGAAGGCCATTGTACTAATTTATTATTATAAATAAATATTTCAGCAGTAAAACTACATCGTTTTTTAATTATTCTTATACATACCCGGTTTTATCCGATCTGGTCGGAAAAAAACCGGGTACTTGCATACTACCCAAAAATTATTTATTTACTCTCCAAAATATAGTTCTTCCACATTGAAAAATATTTATTTTCGAAACTAAAGAACTAATTTATCATTCAAATAGAACTTGAAGCAATTTTATTCACGTAGGTGCTTAGGAAAAAAAATACATTTCAGGACCCGGTTTTGTCCAACTTTCCCCTATGTTGTAAATCTTACTAAGTATAAATACCTTGAACTCTTACTACATACTCTATTATGTGTAAGTTGTGTTCAATGTATAGCTATAACTGGCCACTGCGAGGCTATCCCGGGCAACGCCGTGATGTAAGACATTAATCTGGTGTAAAATTTTCAGCAGATTTCAAATCCATTGAAATTTTTAATATGTCTTTAACGATTTCGATTTTACGAAAAAAAACTAACCAATGCCAGTATTTTTATTTTATTTATTTATTTATTTTTGCTTTTCATTGCTGAAATTTAAGAGGGCAGGAAATGTATTCTGTTTTTTTTTTTTTTTTTTTTTTTTTTTTTTAACGCGAAGAGGCAGGAAATGCAATCTGTTAATTTTGGAAAGCAAAAGTTGACGAGACGTCAGAGTCTTTCTTTCAAAAATATAACATATATATTCAATTTAAAAATTATTTATTTAAAAAGAAAACAAAATCATATTTTTAGGTATCGATCTAATGTGAAACTTTCTGCAGATTTCCAATCCGTTGAAATGTTTACTCTATCTTTAACGGTCTAGAAGATAGAAAAAAGAACTAAGTAACTCCAGTTAAAAGATTATTTGTTTTTTACCGTCTGCTGGAAAATCATTCCTCCACGCAAAATCAAAACATAATTAAATTCCCTTTAAAATGTTCTAGATTGAATTTTTAAATTCACTGCGACCCAAAAATTGCATTGGACTACCTGTGAGCCAAATCTCATTACTGTAAGTGCTATAGATTCGTCAGGACTCTTTGCGTGCAAGAAACAAACAAAAGAAATCTACAAACACTTTCTTTTATAATATTAGAGATGCTCTAACATACGTTGTTAGGTCAACTTTTTAACCCTCAGAGGGGCTCACACGCTTATATAATCTTGGCAACCTGCTCAGTTACATGCATGATTTCTAACCAATTTTGACCATTCACACCAATAGAATTTTTATTTGGATTCTTGCAACCAGTGGGTATTTAGTCATGTGTGTTGTGCAGTAAAAGCAACGTAACGCAACTTGAAAATCTCAAGGACGCTCATAGAGTTGTGTATTTCCGTTCGATGACGATATAGTCGTTGTTTGATGATGGCTAGATCAAGAGAATACTGCTTATAACCTTACTTGTACAAGTATTAAATAATATTGGAATTTTCAGATAAATTACCTAATATTCGAAAGCTCAAACTAATTTTCGTGTTATTAACTATAGGCCCCAACTGTCTGCCTTCTATATATAACCAAACAGATCACTTCCCTCTTTTATACTATTCAGTATTTCCATCCACACGCACATACATTGCAACCTGTCAACCAATCAAATCACTTACATTTTTCTCTTCGCATAGACATTTTCCCCTTACCGAAAGTTCTGGACCTCAATTCCCAGTGAGAGGGAAGGTGAGCGGGTCAACGGAATTTAAACTAATTCAATGTAGTTAGAATTCTTAATACATAATATTTTTGTATCGAATGTAATGTACTTTAAGTATCGTATTATCATTCCTCGAATTCTACTGTGTAATTAAGTGAATTTGAGACATATAGTAGTTCACTTGCCTGGTATTGGGGTTTGTATTCTAAGGTAATCATTTCGGTTTCATCAGTTTCAATGTAAACATTGATATATCTCCTGAAAAGATATATTATAGGAATACGGGTGTCAGTAAAATAATTTAAAGTATCAGGGAATCAGAAGTAGTTTTATAAAAGTAATAAAAATTTATTTAAATCACATATTCTCTAATTAATCATATTTCCAATTAAACATCTCAACTTACGACTCCTTTGTAATGCTTCCATTTGACCACTGAAAAAAATTCTTAGCATTAAAATTATTAAAAATTGATCGTGTACAGCATGAAATTTTATACCTATAGCAATCTGGAAATCTGCGTGCATAGCAAGAATAGTTATAAAATAATTGTATAAAACTAATGAAGCGTGTTATCATTTTAAAGATCTAAACAAATATATTCTACAAATTACACAGGTGTGAAAATTATTTATAAAAACAAGCTAAGTAGATAAGTTACCAAATAACTTACTAACTTAATAAATACTTTAAATCACATCATACAATTGCAAATTAATTATAGTACATTCAAACATTTTTCAAGAGAAATTTTATGTTTTTATGTCTAGCAGACATGCAAATATAACTCGCTGTCAAATGACTTGTAAATAGACATGGTCATGCAAACATTTATTATGCATTTCAATATTTACCATTGGAGTCTTTCGTCGTTCTTGAACTTGGTAACTATACTTGTGTTTTCTGAAATACGATTTACTGAATTAATTTGCTACTTTTGAATAGTTGATTTCCGATATAAAACGTCAAACATACTTGAATAGATAATAATGAAAATTTGTTGAATATTTATTGATGTTGAGTTGAGTACCGTAATTGTGTTGAGAATTCTGTCAAATACAATTCAAATCCCTTGCTTGCTTGTTAGCGAAAATATTATTTGCACAAAACTTAAAGCAACAAATTAATATAAATGTTATAAAGAGTTATTTTTTCTCCAGCCTACAATAAAATAATCTGCACAAAAAAGTACTTTAACTTTTAATATTTTGATAGATAATTTAAAATTTCCTGCTCTGTTTCTTAGTTGACTCGTAAGGTAAAAAGCAATGTATCAGAAGAAAAAATAGGTCAAATTTACAGTTACGATTTACTGGATAAATTACTCACATCTGTTGATAACACATATTAAAGATTTTGTAGCTTGTTTTAGAATAAGATATGATTGTAAGTAAAATAATCATGCCTTCCATATCCAATATATAATCTGATCTCCAGATTGATGATAAATACAATTTATTTTCTTTAATAATGTTAACGTTTAATTTTCCATTTGGAACAGCTACACTCTACGTTTATGAGCGATGGCAACGGCCTTGGCGATTTTTTGGCGCACTTCTAAAGTTACCTAGGAAAAAATTATTTCCTAACTCTTTTACTGTCACAAACTTTTTTCTTTTTACAACACGCTTTTTAAACACATTTCAAAACGTTTTGAAAAGTATATTTTTTTAAACTTTCACAAAAAGTAGTAAGCTTAAGCACATATCAAAACACATTTGTGAACCAGCAGAGAAACTAAGCTACGAATGTTGGGTAAGAATACCCTGAAACTTATCAAGTACACTAAATACAGTTGGCAGGTTGAAAAATAAAAACATTTACAAAAGAAAAAAAGCATGAAATAATACAACCTGATAACGTCAGAACTCTTTCGTAAAAAATTATGAAAACGAAAATGGTCAAAAAAACAAAGCTCTTAATCCTTTCGTGAAAACTATTATAATAAAATAAAAATTCCACAACTGTCAAAATACAAATAAATGGACCAATGGTATAACAGAAAACGATTTAAAAGGACCAATGCAATCAAAGGATATTTCAAAAACAAAATAACCAATGGGAGGAAAGAAAAAATTTCAAACAAACCAATGAAATCAAACGATTTTAACGGATTTTGGAAGAACTTTCTAGAATATTCAAAATGAAAATTGAAAGTTTCCGTTTGCCGAGGTTGCCTTGAAAACCACAATAACCGTAACGAAAGATGGATTGCCTTAATTTATCGTAACTCGCTACTAGAAGTGTGCCAAAAAAAAAAATCGCCAAGCCGTTGCCATGACTCATAAACGTAGTGTAGCTGTACCATCCATTTTTTTTTAAATATAGTATTTACATTTAGTAAAGATATTTGGAATAAAGTAATATCTTTTCTCAGTTATATAGTTTACAAAAGTATAGAAATAAAAGCAATAAGCAAAGAAAGCTGTGTCGTAATCAGTTACTTTATACACTTAAAAGACTAGACAAGGATGAGTCGGTACAGTTAAGATTATTTTAAACAACGATACTGTAATACATACGTGCTATTGACCGTATTGAAATGTTAAAATTTGGAAAATCGTGAAGGGGTATAAGGAGATGTGATATCCATTTAAATTCAATGCAATGGCCACAGTGTTTTAAAATTTGTTTGAACGTTTTGGTTTGTATGAAGCAAATCTAGAAACTGATGAACTTCACCAAATACAAGATAGTAAAATTTAAAAAATAGACCTAAGCCAGACCAAAAGAAGTTAAATGGGGGGGGAGAGAGAAGGGTCAGGGAAAAGGGTAGTGGGGTGAAGGTAGAGAAAGATCGCTTGGATATGCTGTGAGTGTGAATGATTAAAATGAACCCATGCTAATCCTTCAAATGGTTTCGATGAGATAAGTAGATATCTTAATTTTAACATCGCACTAGAGCAATACAACGGGCTATTATCGATGATCCAGGATCAAACTCGAAGAGAATGAACCGAGGACAATACTACGTAATTTTGAACCACTGTCAGATAACGAGGTCACGCCTGAGAGGGTATCCTACTCTCCAAACTTCCACACCATGCCAGCGTGAAGACAATTGAGGTCACGACACATTTAACGTGCACCAGCCCCTTTGTTGTATTTGAACTCGCAACCCTCTGGTTGCTAATCTGTTACTCTTACACCCGGGATACCGCGGCTCGATGATATATCTCGTCAAAAATGATCGGATCAATTTTCCTTGAGACGATGAAATATATCATGATGAGGACATTACCGATTCTTTCATGATCACGATACCAAGATGTAGCTCGGTTTTTGCTATTACCTAGATATCTCGTCCATCAAAATATGGTAAATTTTGCTAGCGACTAGATATCTCGTTCGTCAAGATCTGGTCAGTTTTTCTTATTACGAGATAGCTCGTAGAGACAACCATCAGGGAGGAAGGAATAAAGGAAAAGTTCAAATCTCGGCTCCGTTAAGTCAATACACGCCAAACGGAAATGTGACTTGAGGGCTTTGAAATTTGAAAATGCTATTAAAATATATTAGTTATATGGTTTTTAATCTACTTATACAGGGTGATTCTACTGGGGCCATGGAACAAACTTGGAGGGGTGGTACAGCTTACTAAACATACATTTTTCGTTTAGGAATGTATGGTTGGAAGTGACGAGAACGATTGTTGTGGAGGATTTCCTCATAGGCTCATATCTCCTTTGAACTCCACTCAATGGCTCACATTATCGTATTTTTCTGGAAGAGGTTTTACCAAAATTGCTGCAATATGTTCCGACTGTCGTTCGTAATCACATGTGGTTTCAGCATGATCGTGCGCCAGCCCATTTCAATGTCGTTGTCCGCAATTATCTGGATGCAAGTTTTACGATGGATTGAGCTTGGTGGACCAGTTCAATGGTTAGATTTACCGAGCATCGATTACTTCTTATGGGGCATCTGAAGACCATCGTTTACGGGACACCAGTTGATTCAATTGAGGACCTCGTTGCTCGACTATCCATTGCGGCTGCAAACGTGCTCGAAATGCCTGTCACCTTTGGAACTGTTCGTCAATCACTCATTCGACGCTACCAAGCATGTATTACTGTTGGTGGTAATATTTTTGAGCATTTATTGTAAACATTATTATAAGGAAGCACTTTGTAAGGGTGTTGTAAATAAACAATGCTTTTTTTTTATGTCTCATTTTTTGTGTTTGTGTATGTAAAACCTCCACGCGTCACTTCCGACCATACATTCTTATACGAAAAATGCATGTTTTAACCCGGGAAAGCCAGTGGTACCATATGGTAGCAGAAATAAAAGTTTAAAATGCTACAATTTTCTTCGTAAAATGCAAATATTTTGTTTGTTTGTTAGTAGATGGCACCACACAAGAGAGTGAAAAATTCTGTCTAGATAATAATTTAAGTGAACAACACCTCAGATTTTTGCTTTGAGCGGAAGAAAGAAGAACATTTTTGGGCTACGAAAAAATGACGCATCGAAAAAGTAAGTACAATCGTTCTCTCTTTACTGATACATATAGAAATGAAAGTTTGATACAATATTTATCGTTTATGTGTAGATATTACGTGTACAGTGTTTTAAAAAAATATAATAATATTATGTACATCTTTTATGTATTGGAATGTTACTGGTACCGTATGGTACCACTAGGCTTTTACACTATCTTTTCGTCACTGCTTAGATTTTTATTGATTTTTGCTCTAGAAAATACAAAAATGGTTTAAAAGTCTATAATTAATTTGTTTATTATATGTAATAGAATAGTTAAATAATAAATTTGTAAAAATAATTATACAAAAATTTTGCACAGTAAAATAAATAAAAAATACATTATTTTTATTGCTTATTTCATAAAAATAACAAAGCCAAAAGTATTAAATGGGGAGGTCCCATGACGGTAGAATCACCCTGTATACATTTAAGACTACGAATGTCACTATAAATCTTAGTTTATATAATATTTTTTTTAAATTTACTTGAGAAAATAACTCTAGAAAAGTTTGAAACAATATAGTAGCATATGCTTTTCCATTGAAAGTCTTGATTAAAATAATATTGAATACATTTTGAATGCTCCAAAAAGCTTTTACTTGGTGCATTAACGTGAGCTATCAATACCGATAGTGAATTTATCTTGTTTCTAACAAAATAATTATAAGTAATGTTTCCACATACAGGCATTCGTCTTTACAGTTCTCCAAACAACTGAGGTATTCTTCAATTACTTCTAGCATATCTGTAAATCGACAACCCTCTGCGGCTTCGTATTCATCTAAAACAGAGTAAAATTTTTAAGAAAACAAAATATCAATTAGGTGTTTGTTTTACATACACAATGCAAATGAACATGAAATATTACAAAAATACATACAAACAGTAATATATCAATCATTGAAATTGTTAATTTTTAATTAACGTCGTACTAGAGCAGCACAAAGGGCTCTTGACTACGGGTGTCTTGACTAATCTCTAAGCGGAAAGATCAAGGACAACATCACGTAATTTTGAACCACGGTCAGATGACGAGTAAACACCTGAGCTAAAACCCCACTCTCCAAACTTTCACACATACTCAAAGTGAGGACTTTTGACTACGACAGATTTAAAGTGCATCAGCCACCTCTATACCATACGCTTACAAAAATCCAAGCACTGACCCTGACTCGAACCAGGAATATATCAATCAGCACATTCAGCATAAATCATTCAGCATATATCAATCAGCATATTCAGCACATAGAGTGATTCTCGGCGAGTCTTCTTCTGGAGAAGAACGTGGAGCTCGCTATCATTCCTCTAACGTAAGAGAAATCGACCAATTTGGCAGATGAATCGTTGTCTGGGGAGACGTAATGTTGGGCAGTCGTACACCACTCCACATATTTGATAAGGGTAGTCCGCACAGCGATATAGGGATGAGGTCCTGAACCCTATGTGAGGTTGCTCCAGGGTGCTGCATGCCCGGACTTCCTTTTTATGGACGATAATGCGCGGCCGCACAGAGCTCACAATGTTGAGGATTTTCTTGAAAAAGAGGATATTCGCCGTATGAACTGACCCGCGAAGTCTCCGGATCTCAATCCTATAGAACATGTTTGGATTGTCTAGGAAGAGCCATTGCACTACGTTACCCCCCCTCCCAGGACCCTCCAGGTGTTAAAAGCCGCGCTTTTGGAAGAATGAGATTTATTGCCGCAAGCATTTCTCAACACCCTCATTAACAGTATGAGGGCACTCTGTGAGACTTGTATAGCAGTGCACGGTGGCGACACTCCTTATTAGACGGACCTATCCCGAGATAAATGCATCATGATTTGACCGTTTTTGGTATAATGTATCTTAACAAACAATTCAACTATTTTTCATATTGTTATGTTCTTATATGCTTTCTCTCATAATAATATATCTCTGTGCCAAATTTATTTGCAATAAACTGAATATTTCCCCAGTTATCACACATTTTATGTTTGTGACCTTAATTTTGGACATCAGTGTAGTTTATTTAATTATTAATATTATTAATATTTTTAATCTACTTTAGATGTAACAGTTTTTACACGCGAAATCGATTGAGAAAACATTACAATTTACTTTTCAGTTGTGTTCAATTTGTAGAAAATAATTATTTTTAAACTTAAAACTAATAAAAGAATACATTGACATCTCTATTATCAATTCTGGACGCATTCTCTGTCGATTATGAAGATCCGCTTTTGAAAATTCCTTCTCTTGCATATTTATACCTATTATTTGCGCCCAAGTAGACTATTTAATATATAAAAGTTTTATAAAGCTTTTCTCTCAGCTGAATTCTGTACACCTCACAATTTTTGAAGAACTGAGATGAAAATTGTAATTTGCTAGCTTCTCAATCGTCGTCCCCTGAAATTTATGAAAGTAAATATACTCCATCTTTGTAGATACTAATAAGAAATCGCGTTTTTCGGAAAAAATTCTTCGGTTTATTAACTCATTAAAATCAAATTGGGGGTGAAAATCAAATAAAGAATTAAACATGCTTAGTCTAGGCCAAAAAACGACTGAGAAAGAACGTCTTTTAATCAACAGAATACGAGGCCAGTTGTTGTCATTGTTTAATTTAAAATTAATTCCTTAACTTAGAAAAGTTTCTACTTGTCACCATTTAGCAAAAATTTGAAGTTAACATAAACAGTAGAAACTGACAAATGCAGATTCATTCGAGTGCGTTAAATTATCCGAATTCAGGTAGTGTGAAGATTTTAAGCCTATTTTGTTGGTCAGTTTCTATTGGACGAGGATTGATTCCATTTCACTCGGATTGTGTTCGTGTGAAGCTGTTCGTACTGGAACACCTAAAGAATAGTTTAAATCGTAGATAAGTTAGATATAGTTTAGATCGAACGATAATAGATCGAATAGTTTTTAACCCTTCTGTTGGTTTATCACCGCTTCGAAAACTGGCCTGAAGTGGACGGCCTGTGATGCAAAAACCTGTTCCAAAGTGTCACCAGTTCTAGACTAGGAGCAGTTTGTTTTTCTATTTGGATCTTCATTCCCTTTTGGAAAATAGAGCAGTTTGGTCTCGACGTAGTACCTCGTCATTAGTAAAACTGACCAGATCTCGATGGACATTATATATCTTCATTAGCAAATTGACACGATCTTGGACTAGATATCTCTTTGAAACAACTTGGAGGGTTAACACCGCAGTCTTCGGTACATCTAAAAGCACTTAAGAGTCAAACAATACATAATACCTAACAAGGAACATCTAAATAAAGATTAAATTGTGTACTTAAAACAGTGGCCCGGATGTTTAACTGCGCAGTTACTTCTAATACATACACACAAATTAATAAATATTCAATACAAATTAAATTCAGATCTCTGGAAAAATAAAAAATTCTATCCACAAAGCATATTCTAGATGGTAATGAAGTATAATTAAAGTCTGATAGAAATAATTAAAGAGTGTTATTGGAATATTTTCCTCTGTGCTATTCTGTATTCTTACTTTTATATTAGGGTTACAATAGGTTTAGTGATGTTGAAACGTTCCATAAAAAACATCTCATCCATAACGGGTTGCCACACAAAACACGTTATGGATGAAATTCTACGTTTACTTTGGACACCGAAGTGACATTTCTATGCCATAAAATTGTATTTACTTTATAAATATGTATTCAGAATTTGTATATTTAATTATATTAGTAAGTTTGCAACCTTTATTAATAGATGTATTCAAAGAGTGTATTGCAACTTTGGATATATCACGCGAGAAAAGATTACCTAAATTGCTTTATACTTGTATGTTCTCTTGATGTATTTAAAAATGCTAATCATTGCACTATTTGCGCCACTTATTTTTTGTAATTATACCATCATTTAAAAAATAATTATTATTAATGATTATGCTTTAGGTGATGAAAACACTTCAAAATGATTGATGATGTTATGCGTATGAATTCAGTAGCAAAAGCTTAAGTACTACAATAAATAAATGAAGCTAATAGAAACGGATTATTTGTGTTTGTAATATAGATACCTATATACACATACACACAGTTAATTTCTATACCTTTGGTGCAATATTTGAAGTTTGAAGGGTAAAGGGTCTCATCGTGCGTGCAATTGAAACATGAAATAAACGCCAGCATCGAACACTTCTGTCTGCACATCTGCAAAAACAAACATGTTAAAATTAAAAGTACAAAACAGAAATTGGAAGTTTCTTAAACAGTGTTCCTTAGGAATTCAAATCTTTCATCACTAATTCAAATTACGAGTGGCAAACAGATCTCGTTTTCAAAAGCTTCATGCTATTTCTACTAATCACTCGATTTGAAGATCTCCGGGTGAAAATCACGTGTTATTTAGAGATAACATGAATCTTAGTACAGGACTAATTAACGAGAGTGACTAAAATAGCTATTTTAAGCTTCGATGGCCAATTAACCCATGTCGATTCCCAAGTCCACGTGACCTACTTCTAATTGTAACAGCGAGTTTGCCCACATGCTCCATTTATTTCATTATAAGATTGATGTTTTTATATTTGCTTCGCAATTAGTCATCTGACTTACTGCAATGTCATTCTGAGTAACACTTCCCTCATAAAATCTTCCCCTTTCAATAGCTCCCTAATACAGTTTGAATTATTTTAATTATTATAAATGAATATGAAGTGTGATCCAGAGGTATCCGAACTGGATATTTTGATGTACTGGAAGCTTACAGACTTAAACGTAATCACCTTCAAAGTAGTACCCTTCCTTCCGAAGTCACAACAAAGCTATATCCACTCCAGAAAACATTTTTGAGATTATCTTTTGAAATTGTGAATATTATCTAGACCAATTATGTTGTGTATCCTCCACGGTTTGAAATATTTTATCTTTCAAATTCGGTATTATGTTTTGTAATAGTAACAAGTTGTAATAAGCTATATTTAATGAACAAGGTGGTTGTCATTTGAGATTCAAAAAATTCTTTCAAGGCCATATAGAATAAGTTTTAAAAATTCTCATTTTTTGTTATTTAATGCATTTTAATTGAAAACTCATATTAAATGGGAACAATTTAAACTCAATGTTGAAAATATTGAAAGTTATACGTAGTGGAGTTATAAAATCATTATAAATCTCAAACCTTTTATGCGATAATACATGTTCTTATCTAAGCTTTTACTTCATGGATTGTCAATCATGGATTTTAAATGATTGAAATGGGAATTTCAAGCAAATCCAAACCGCAAACACGCTTCTAGAGTTAATAAATATGGTTATCCAAAGTTAACTGAATATCTGAATTCGATAATGCTGTGAATTACATCACAAAGCGCCAATGATTAAAGTATTTAAATTACTAAAGGCATCCGCTTTAGATTATTCTCTAACGTAACAACTCACGCGTTTTCAAATGAGAGATACGACTGTGTGCTTATATCAAGTACTAAGTACATCCATTTCTACCTCTTGAGATCTTGGTCCTGTTTTATTATTCTTAATCCATTGTTCTGTATAGTTCAAGCAGTTACTTTGATAAGGGTATGGTAGTAACTTTTCTTCTTCCTAAAGAGTAAGAAATAAAGAAAAAACTAAAGCAAACTATCATAACTGTGAAGACAGGTAATGATGTAATAGTAGCTCTTATCTATGACACAAAGGGCTTCAAACCATGTCGCTATCGGTTATACAGGGAAAAAGCAGCCTGTTTTGTGTAGTTGCTATGTACGGAATATCATGCAAAAACTGGTCTAAAGAGCTGGCCTGCGAAGAAAAATTAAATAGAAAACCATATTTCGCGTGATATTTTACATACAATAACGATAATAAGACAGGGCTGCTTTTCATGGCCCACCCTGTATAAACTCTAAGCAGTTCGTTTCTTGGTGATCCACACCTATAACTCGGAGTTATTTTCCCGGATAGCAAGGGAAAATGACTTTCCGGTTCGTAAATAATATCTTCAGCTGATTTTAAATATGATATGATATCGAGAAAATGGACATTTTTCAAGATAATTTGGAAGATATCTATACCACTGAGACACTTAGCCTTAATATGGTAATAATAGATTCAGAACTTTAAATGGGTGACTTGGTATACAATTTTTGAAACTTACCATACTCAATATTATCTTATACAGATAACCTGGCTTTAAGAAAATTCCTTTCTCAAAAGGATTCATAGCTTCGAATTGCGAGTGAATGGAGAGAAGGATGCCTGCTTGAGAATTCGGATTGAAGACTTCATTTTCTTCAGAGTCAAATTGAAGAAACGTATCTTCATTCTTCCCTAGAAGAAGAAACAAAAAAAAAAAAAAACTTCTTTTAGATTTATGATTAATTAGGATTCCAATCTATTACAGTTTAAAATTTCCGATCTCGATGCTGTGTTTAATAATTAATGAACCTCAACATTTCCATTATCTCGTCAAGATTGATTGGGCAGAGGTCATCATTTACGGAAGACCTGTAATTCGAAATTTAACTTCGTATGTTCTACAAATCGGTATCTAGCTGATCGACATGACTCGGAAAAAATGAATTTCAAGATTTTTGCTTAAAAATACTGTAAATGCATGTTTTTGCATGCTGGATAACTTTAAATTCCAGTAGAGGACAGTTTTGCAGTGAGATGAAATGTTATTGGTGGGTTGACTGCATGCGTATAAGCAAATTTCTAAAAGGACACACACTTATTATGTATCATAAAAAGAGAAAGAGAGAGAGAGAGAGTACATAACAAAGGATCCTTAATTAGCTTAGTTTTTAAACACCGTTTTATTTACCAAAAACGTTTGTATCACTGAAAAAGATGCAAAATCATCAAATGTTATGTTGGCTATTATAAAAATCCTAGCCAAAAAAAATGGCCCTTGCACCGTAAAACTCCACAAACCAACCCAATCTAGCCAAAATAATAAATAATCAATTGGAACAAAATGTAGTTACAAGAATTAAAACAGCACTATAATACTTATTATAAACACCCAAGGTGACTACTTTAATATAAATTAAATGTGTGCTGTTATATTCTATTGTTTTAATTTATGAGTTATAATATACGCCAGTTATGCCAATTTTCATTGAAAAAATATGAAATATTGAATTTTTTTAATACAATATGTAAAAATATACCAAGAATATATAAATCTGCAACTCACAAAACTCATTCACTTCTGTTTCAAGAGGATCTAGCTGGCTATCAACACGAGCGTACAAAGAGAAGCACCCAGATAAATCAGCGTCACTTTCGTGTTGTCTGAGTCTTAGGAAAGGCCCAATGGGTCTTTCTTCCAGGCTAAATAAAAATTTACTCTTTAATATAAATAATCAGATTACCATGTTTAAAAATAGAACACATAAATATCGTTACCACCACGCCAAAGGCCCCATCTGAATTCTGTGCGATTTTACCCTAACTGTAACTCTAACTCGTCATTTCATGTTTTATGCCATAACAATGCCACGAATCATCTTGTTTCTTAATTGAAATATCTATTTTCATCAGAAAACAACCTTTTAGTTGCAATTTGATTTTCCCTCGAAGCCTCAAATCTTTAACTCGCTAACTTGGCAGACTTACGCTTTTAACGTATATATATATATATATATATATATATATATATATATATATATATATTTATATATATATATATATATATATATATATATATATATATATATTCACAAAACTAAAGTACATAAAATTCTTGTGTTTTAAATGTTCTATTTGATAGCCCTTATTCTGAACTATCTTTCGACACCCTATTTTCCAGGATAATAATGCCTTTTGAAGTGTCAGAAGAGATATTCTATCCCATTCCTCCTGAACAGCTTTCCAGTCCTGTAACGGTTGTGGGACGACGTTTGGATAATGCAGATTTTAAAAGTCCTAAAGCACAAAAATCCATAGGTGATACATCGGGAGATTTAGTAGGGATATCAGTGAAGGGTATGGCCTTGATACCGGTTTTTTGTTCCATTTCTTTTAGGAAATTTACAGTGGATTTTGATGTGTGACTGCTAGCTTTGTCTTGATAGAGTTCCACAGATTGATGGCACTGTGGGTAAAGCGATGGTATTTCATTCAGAAAAATTGGCGATAAAATATGTTCCTGATATTATTTAGAGTTAATCTTGACATTTTTTTCCACTCTCTTTATTTTTAACTTGCCATTATATGAAAAACCAGCAACAATCATGAATCCTTTAGAAAAACTTTCTTTAGATTCTGTGAACTATGTACTTAAATTTTTTTCGCCCCTTTTATGATAATAAATGGCTTTCTTTTTTTGCTGCAATCATTTAAATAAACCAATGATTCATCTATTGTGACAATTGTTTTTCCATTTTTCTTTGGATAAGAATTCGGCAGCGTGTCCTGTGTTCAGCGATATGCTTTAGAGAAAGACGACGCACATTGCGTTTTTTCGCTTTCTTAAGATTTAAATCAACGTTTATAATTTTGTTTACAGTGGACACCGAGCATTTTAATCATTTTGCAACTGTCCTTTGACTAGGGGGATTTTCTTTTATCATTAAACAACGTAATTTTGCTGTAGTCGAAGATGTCTGTTTCTTCCTTGAATACTTGTTTGGAATTTTTGTCCAACTTGAGGCTCCAATTTGACATTTTTTCCCTTTCTTGTTGACGATATTACCTATCGACGCTTTAGATATCACAAAACCATGACTCTCACATCGTTTTTGGTTAACGGAATATGAATATTTATCTTCGGAAAGAGCATAAATATAGCCTTCGAACCACTGCTTCGTTAAAAACGCCATTTCGAATGAATAAAAACAAACCTCTCAAGCCGCAGACGATAATTTTGACTAAGTACAACTGCAATTATTTCTTTTAGAGCAAACGATTTTTTATTACCGCTAACCCAAATCGTCTAAAAAATGTGCGAACAGCCTCTGTATAAATATACCACACTATTTTGTGTATACTCTGTATACACAAAATTGCAGAATGATTCTAGATTCGCTGGCCAAATTTTAAGGTAGTGCACCAAAAGACGCATTTTTTTTTATCAAATCGTGTACACTACAAGGATAAAAGTATTTGGATACTATTTTTTAGAAAAATTGCTTTATTATTATATCTTGTAATTGGTAGGACCTACTTGTGCTTGTTTTACAGCTACATCACATCGAGGCATACTTTCCACAAGTTCTCTGTAAGTTTGGGCAGGTATAGCTCACCAAGTCTCATACAAGGATAAGAGAAAATATTGTTTTGAAGATGGACGTGTATTGCGGTGAATTACTCGTAGCTCCAGTTTGTCCTACAAGTTCTCGGTTGGATTGAGATTGGGGCTATGAACAAGCCAATCCAGTGAGTTCACCTCGTTTTCAGGTAACCAGACTAGCACACGTTTTGCAGTATGACACGGAGCTCGATCCTGTTGGAAGAACCAACCATCATCGTCGTAGTATTGCCATGGTGTAGGCAAGACCGAATTATCCAGAACGTTGTGGTACACGTGATATGATACCGGGTACATAAAGCAATGGGCCGAATCCTAACCAAGGAAAACAACACCACACTAAGATGTATGCTCCTCCTAATTTCTGCAGTGTCCAAATACTTTTGTCCAGATAGTGTATGTCCATATACGTAGGTTGTTCAATAAGTAATAAACTAATTTTACTGTCGAGAAACCATTCATCACATTTTTAATTTCTGTGGAATAAAGAAATGTTGCTAGTCTGTTCTAACAAAAAAAGTCTATGTATGGTGTATACAAGCTGATGTGCCAGAGTGTCACGTGACTAAACGTAAGCTTGTTTCCCATCGCCTCCGAACCTTTGAACAGCGTTATGCGGTTAAATTTTGTTTCCGTTTGCAAAAATCGGCATCGGACACTTTTAGCATGATAAGTGAGGCTTTCCACGATGACGCAATGTCGAGGGCAAGTGTTTGTCGCTGGCATAAAACTTTTATTAAGGAAGCTTTAAGGAACTTTTATAAGGAAAATGTGAAAGATCTTGAACGTGAGGCAAGATCTTCAACGCACATCCCAGAGAAAGTGATCAATATAGGAGCGACTACCATCATTTACCTGTTGTCCTGAAAAACAAATATTGCTTCTGTTGTTTGACGCATTGTTGCTTGTCTGTAAACACTGACTACTATACGCACACGTCGCTGGTCTCGGTCATTAAGTAGACACGGTTGACCACTGCGTTGTCCATGGTGGGAGGTAATTCCTGAAATTATATTTTCTCGGCACACTCTCGATACTGTGGATAGAGGAATGTTAAATTCTCTAAAAATTTACGAAATGGAATGGCCCATACGTCTTGCTCAAACTAGTATTCCGCGTTCAATTTTTGTTGATTCCACTCGCATGACCATAATAACGTCAGTAAACTTTTCACCTGAATCACTTGAGTTAATTTACGAAATGGAATGGCCCATACGTCTTGCTCAAACTAGTATTCCGCGTTCAATTTTTGTTGATTCCACTCGCATGACCATAATAACGTCAGTAAACTTTTCACCTGAATCACTTGAGTTTAATTGAAAGCCCTGACAATACACTTCCCATTTATACATTTCTAACACGATGCTACTGCTATATGTATATTTGCATATTGCTATCCCATGACTTTTGGCACTTCAGTGCATATACCTATCTAAATTCAAATTATACATTTTTCATTTGCCAAAATGAGAGCGATTTAATAGAAGAAAAAAACACAGTGAAATTATAACATGTAGCTCCTATTCTTTATGACAAGAGTGGCAGGAATCTGCAGCTCTCAAAAGCCTTTTTAAAAGTATACACTGACTGCCAAAACATTTAACATAAGAAACCATGCATTAGAAAAACCTTTAATTTACTACAAAGTCTGGAATATAAAAAAAGTTGAAGGAATTATCACGCCTAAAAGCTTTTCAGTCTTAAGGTACTGCCACTATTTCATTAAACCAGTGTATATAGTAAATTATGAAAACTTAAGAACACAGATGTACATTGTGAGCTATTAATTCATACATTAAACCTTGTTGAGCTGGTAAGGAATTTTGATACGCGTTTACATCAACATTAATATTTTGCACATTGCAAACATTTTTCAAAGTTTATTTTCTCTTATACCCTCACTGCAATTCACTAAATAACTTCTCTAATAACATTTCTTTAAGTATTGTAATTTAATATGTTCAATGCATTTACCTTTCAATAGATTTCAGTATATCATCTACATCATGAGTAAGATTTAAAATATCGTCTTGATCGAAAGTATAGGGAGTAATATAATATTCTTCTTTGGGAACCTTAAAAATATTTTCAAATAAGAATTTCTACAGAAATAGTATATATATAAGTAGAAATTAAACAATTTTACCAATAAAACTTCAAGAAAGAACATGAAAATTTAGATAAGGTAAGAATTATATTCTTATACATGAAATAAATTTGGACTGAAAGAAATAAATGAAACAAATTTGGAAGATAAATATATTTACAAGCATTGTTAAAACATTAAATGTCCAATACCCAATTTCTCCAATATATGAAATAAAAATACGATTTTATGATAATTCGTAAAATTCTATGTTTTTTCTTTGTTCTTCAGTCTTATTGATGTTATTAATCTTCAAGAGACTTTTGACAAATTTATGATAAGGCACGCTTCTTATTTTTCAGGAGAGCAAATTTTTGGAGTTATAAAATATTCTCGAAACCATAATGGTTTTAAGTTATTATATCTGTCACTTTTTATCGTGAACTATCAAGTATTACGCTCTCTTTCAATCAATAATAAATTCTTTTAATCCTCTTATAGAATTTTCAGTTTTTTCATTTTAGAACTACAGTATTTTCTTGGCTTAGTAAAACATTTTCTGGAGCCCTTCAGTTTTTATTGACTTTAAATTCAAACATTCCACAATTTTTAAAGTTAAATTAATGCCTAATTAATAGATTCTAAACCGTTTTACGTTTGAAGAAATTTTAGTTACTTGTTAGAATATTCAAAATTGTATTTTCTTCAAGGAAAAAAAATAACAGTGTAAACCTGAAGCGTGTCTAATTCGCATTGAAAATATTTACTTCAAATATATAAAACTTACTATTTTGATGAGGAACACGAACACCGGGATAAGATACAATAGACTATTTTAGAATTACTTTTAAAACCACAATACAATTTTGACACATTAGGTTTGGTCATTTTTTTCAATTAAAGGTCTAAATTACGTTAGGAGAGTTTTTAGAATCTTATAAAAGAACGTTAAAAAAGTTTTGTAATGTTGTGTATTAACTAATAATTGGATATAATCATGAAATCTAGAAAAATAATACCCTATTTCCCAATGCACAACTACCAAAACGGTTTTTTAAATTGAAAATTATCAACGGACAAAGCAAATGTTCTAGTTGCATTTTATTTATTGAAGAATTTATCCGAAATGCTCCCAAAGGTGAGATTTAATTTCAGATGGATATTTTTAGGATGCATTCAAAATTATAAGTCTGGGAATAATGAGTATAAAATGTAACATCTGTAATTAATACTTACTTTGTGCCTTGTGTATTTTCCTTGCGCTATCTACAAATGAATGACTCGTCACAAATTGGTCTAATTACTTTCAAGGACGCCACAATGAAGTTGATAATCAAGGCTAATGGATCACAACGCACTCGCATATCATGAAGACTTTGCACATAATTTCTTGTTTGTATTTAAGTGTATCCATAGATGCGAAGGCTTAGTCAAACAAATAGAAGTTAAGAAGGGTAGTTCTTTTGCTTTCTTCACTACGTTAGGATATCACTAATCGCATATCATCAAGACTTTGTGCTTTATTTCTTCCTTGTATTTAAGTGTATCCATAGATGTGAAAACTTAGTCAAACAAATATAATTTAATAAGGGTAGAAGTTCTCTTGATTTCTTCACTACGTTAGTATATCACTACTAGCTTATCATCAAGACTTTTTACTTTATTTCTTGTGTATATTTAAGTGTGTCCATAGATGTGAAAACTTAGCCAAACAAATATAATTTAATAAGGGTAGACGTTCTCTTGATTTCTTTACTACGTTAGTATATCACTACTAGCTTATCATCAAGACTTTTTACTTTATTTCTTGTGTATATTTAAGTGTATCCATAGATGCGAAGGCTTAGTCAAACAAATAGAAGTTAAGAAGGGTAGAAGTTCTTTTGCTTTCTTCACTACGTTAGGATATCACTAATCGCATATCATCAAGACTTTGTACTTTATTTCTTGCTTGTATTTAAGTGTATCCATAGATGTGAAAACTTAGACAAACAAATATAATTTTATAAGGGTAGAAGTTCTCTTTATTTCTTCACTACGTTAGTATATCACAACTCGCATATCATCAAGATTTTGTACTTTATTTCTTGTTTGTATTTAAGTGTGTCCATAGATGTGAGGGCTTAGTCAAACAAATAGAAGTTAGGAAGTATGCGCGAGTAGGAATATTGTGGGAAATATAGAAAGCTCTTCATGTAAATATTTATATGTAGCATTATTGCTTTTATAGTAATAAAGGTGTATAATAAACCCACTGAGCGTCAAGGGATTTCTGATTATTTCTTACAACATACGTAACGGCAAATTAAAGGCTAGTAAAGAATCCTAGGCATAGTTATAATGGCTAAGAAGGACCGAAACGGGTTACATGTTATTTAAGAAAGACTGGAGGTTACATAACAGATGTATGTGCGGGAACCTCTCAGGTTAAATGAAAATAAATTTAGAAATTTTACAATTCATGCACTGAGTACTTGTGGCACATGGTTTTATTTCATAAACGGTAATAGATACTGTAACTGGAGCCCGAAATGTAAATGGGCATTGCATAGGCAATAAATTTCTAGTGACTTCGATCTATCAGTAGATCACTCGTTAAATCAAAGTAAAGTACATAACATAAACGACATAACATTTTCGGTGTTCTTGATATCACAAGAAATTCGTTTAGAAATGCTACTATTAAAAGTACTAAAAAATTTGTATGTATGTTTAAACATCTCACATAAGTTGAAAGGATATCACAATATGAATTAAGAATACACACACAAGAGACTTTATAAAAAATCCAAAAATCCAACTTACTCGTGTTTCGTTCTCCGTGCAATATTTCGGATATTTCTCACAGAATTCAATATCTGAATCTATACATCGGTCAGGATATTTCGAGCAAAATTTACTTCTTTTAATCCTGAAAATATAATTTCCTTTTGCTTTATAGCTTTCGTTATTGAGGAATTTTGTAAAAATTTTGTTTGCTTCATATTTACAATTTGAACGTTTTGAACAATAATACTAGTTTATACACATTTATTAAACAATCATTTAAAAAATTATCCCTTTTTACATATTGATATTTGTGTCACTTGTAATCAAATACTCATACATTGTAAAATAGATAGTTAAACTCTTTTAAATTCTTTAAAATGTTCTTATATTCTATGGTAACCAAAAAATGTACTTTTATACTTACTTATTATAATTGCAGAAAGTATAGGCCGGGGTCATGTAAGAAGTTGGTTTTCTTATCTCTATACTAACAATGGTTGGATATTGGAGGACATAAGCTAGGAATTTGATGCATTGGTAAAGAAAACCAGTCGTAAACGCTATAAATATCAATGCTCGGAAAATTCTTCTGGGGATACTGCCTGTAGAAGCTATTCCAGCAACAGCACTGACAGAAGACTCTTTGAACACCTTTGATGCGTAACTCTTTAAAGATTTTTTCTTAATGGGCTGATCTTTTGATTCTTCAGTCATATTTATTGCCTTTCATACAAACTCTAAAAACAATACATAGTATTAAGAAATTAATTTTAATTTAAATAATTAAATTACCCAACAATTAGAATTTTCAACTCTACAAGAATATTACTTAAAATAACACCAAGGTTCTATCTTTTGTATTCTTAATGCTTATTCTGTGATGACTGCATAACGAAAATATTTTGGGATCAAAAACTACATTATCTCTCTCTTTCTCTCTACGATTATAAAATATGTATTACACACAGTAATAAACATATTTAAAGAGAAAAAAAGCAATTTCTATTAGTATTTTATTCATACATTATTTATATGGCATCTTATTTTCATAAAGTTTTGTCACTTTGTATTAAATCATTATTGAAAATATCAGCGATATTGAAATTAGAATGCATACAAAATTCCTAATGAGTACAAATTATTAAAATAAATTAGATTTTATGGAATAGATGGCTAACGTTTCAGAGATAAAACATCTGGTAACGAGATTACAGACTCAAAATTTCTCTGAGCCCCTTAAAGTTTTTCTTTACATTTCAGTATATTCTTTAATGTTTACAAGCGCAACATTTTTATGGAGTCTTTAATTGCACAGTGAATTTATTATCAAATAAAAAAGAGCAACGATAATTATGAATTTTTCTTCTACCTTTGCAAGCCAGAGATCTCATTTCACAGCAACACCATCAAAAAAAATGATCCAGCTAGAAACTTTCTAACAAGTATTTTGAGTTTGTGTTTACTGTCCGATGCAAGGAGGTTCCCATAGGAAATTATACAGAGAAAAATTATCGAGATCATAAAATGTGTCCTCAGGTTTTGCATATTCATCACACCCCTCTGCACTCGCAGCTGTAACTGACCATGAAATTTTAATAAAGTCGTGCCAAATGCTATCACTCTAATTACTCCAATATAAATATTTGAACGTGGTTCGATGATGTTGGTTTTTACGAACCCCTTGGGAGCAAGAAAAATATTCGGTAAATGGAATTAAAGTTATATATATATATATATATATATATATATATATATATATATATATCACAACTATATGTTCTACAAATGTTCATAACATATATCTTAGAAGTTTACTCCAACTTAAGACTTACTAAGGTATTAGCACAAATCAAAATTTGATTTAAGCATTTATTTACTATAGTATTTTCATGTACAACTTACATTGCTTTTTAAATGGATGAATTTTGATCAGTTATAACTAAAATGTCCCTATGAAACGGTAATATCATCATCACTCATAAACTTTTAATTTGTTACCATCCCCATACACACACAATTTGTTTTTACACAATGCACTAAATAGATTGCAACCTATTTCCAGTGATAAAATTATTTTCTTTTAAGTATTCATTTTTGAAGATTGTAACTATTTGACTATTTCGAATATTCTTTCTGTTTGGTTAAAAAATTAATGTTCGGATAGAAAATGAATGTCGGATTATGTACCTAAAATGAATATGATATGGTAAGGGAAATGTAAGAAAGTTCCTAAAATCGTGCGAGTTCGGAAAATAGCATTGACTGTAGCTGAAAAGTACTGAAAGCATAATTGAAAATATCTCATTAGTCCCCATAGAGATAATGGGTGTTTTCTTGTTTCTTTTCGTGTCATGTTTTACCACAAGAAGGATAAATAGACCAAATGAAAACCAAATTACCTACTACATAAAATACAGATTTCTGTCTGTGAATTTGAGTGTTATGAGGTAAGAGATTGTTTTTAAAGATTATGTGCCATTGAATTATATCAAAACTACAAATATTATAAACATCTGCCAAGTTGCTTTAAGTAATTTATTTAAAATTCAGATTTTAAGCAAACTTTTTCTACCAGATAAGAATTTATTTTCAAGGAGCACATTAAACTTCTTTAAATACTTTCGGTAGGTGTAAAAATTCTGGAATATTAGTGCATTAAAGGATATTTACAATATTTAATTATTTCGAAGAGCGTAAATCATCGCCATACATTATCGCAATATGAAATATTCATAACGATTCATTCACATTGCCTTTCTTTTGATTCATTCTCTTAGGAATAATATTCCTAAATAAATACATTTTTCATTTATGTTCTTGCTAGTTGTGTTGTTAGTGAAATTTTGTTATACATATATTTAAGAAATGACTATTAAGAACTGAGAAGTAACAACTATGAATTTTAGTCATTTGCAAAGGACGTTGTTAGATGGCTAAGGAATGTAATACTGTAAAGGTGTAAGAATATGAGTTGTATCATAATTTAGAGTGGCAACTATTTCACAGAGGTGCTTTTTAAAGGATTTGTGTCCTAATAATTACCAAACCTCTTCTTCAACTGAATTGTTACTTACAAAGTTTTCAATTTCTGTTTTTATATGCACCAGTTTGATTCACTTCTGCGATTGATGAAGAAAGACAATTTCAAAGGAAGATATGTAGGGATTGGTATAAAATCTGATAATCTCGAATTCAATTTGACGAAACTCACCTTATTGAATGAATTAAACGTACAATGTTCGTTACTATACAAATAATTTTTTTTACTATAGAAAGAAAGTTTAATAAAGGCAATAAAAGTAAGATAGTTCATTTGTAGATTACACTGTACAACAGGAAAAATGTCCTTTAGATGAAAATTCTTGTATATTTTTGACTGAAAATAACGAATCTGTAATTATTTTTTGTTTACCACGCAACTTACACGCAAATGAAAGGAGCTCTCATTGACAGTGGGACCGTCGCCAACTTGGCGATCTTCGCGACTACTTTCAAATGACACAATTATGGTGATTTGAAAGTCATTAGGATATTAACTGGCATGCAACAGGGATACACTAGTCTGCTGCTTTCTCTGTGAATGGGACAGTCATGACAGAAAAAAATCACTACACCCGTAAACAGCGGCCTCCAAGAAAAACTTCATTCCTGGCACCAAAAACATATTGCATGAAACACACTTGTGAATACGCTATGCGTCTTTCTTCCACCATTGCTCATTAAACTCAGTTTGATGAAAATGTTTGTAAATGCTCTGGACAGAGAAGGAGTGGCTTTCTTGCATCTCGGGAACAAATTCAAAAATTTAAGTGAGGCAAAGTTAAAAGAAGGGGTTTTTATTGGTTCACAAACTAAAGCAGTCTTTCATGATGAAGAGTTTGAAAATAAACTGTCATAAGCAGAAAAAGCAGCCTGGCTGGCATTCAAATCAGTTTGCTCACGTTTCCTTGGAAATGAGAAAGCTGAAAATTATGAAGATCTTGTTGGTGACATGGTGAATTGCTTTCGTGTTATAGGTTGCAATATGTCATTAAAACTACACTTTTTAGACTCACATCTGGACTCCTTTCCTCAGAACATTTACGCAATTAGTGATGAACATGGGGAAAGGTTTCACCAGGACATTTCTATATTTGAAAAGCGTTTCATTGGACGATGGAATTGGAGTATGCTAGCTGAATATTGCTGGTCTGTTATCAGGGACACACCAATAGATGTCTACATTAGGAAACGGCCAAACAAATATTTTTGGTGTTTGTGTATTCTATATTCAAGCCTCTGTTACATTTCTCTGTAACCAATTTGTATAAATATGAGAAGTGGGTCTCCTACAAAAACGGCACGTGATGTTCCATTTTGGTTTTGATACATGAATCAAGCACTTTTTGTTTATACCGAATCACATAGTTTCATATAAAGGACAGAAAAAAGTTAAAATTTATTGTACAGTGTTATTAAACATTACCCCAAATGCATTATAATTTGAGCTAGAAAACACTAGAGTTAGCTAATGAAATTTCTATAGCCATAAATAAGAAGTATCACAAACAGCGTATTTAGAGTGAAATTTCTGAAGAGTGTATTAGAGTTCATGAAGTGGCACAAAAATCGTCATTAAGAAAAACGGAATAAATTAGATATTCCAAGAGGACTTGCTTCTATCGTGCAAATGGTGATCTGTTCTTCTGGATGTACCTAGTCGTTTTTACTAGTACTTGCTTCTTAAACCTCTTGTTGGTTGCCTCAACGAGGCAGGTATTGGGTCATTAAGAAACATGAGTAGATCTTGATGGGTAAGATTTCTCATCCATAAATCTCTAATTGTCATTTGAAGATAACTGACCAGGTCTTCATCCCGTCAAACAATCGACAATATCTTAATGATGAGGTATCTTATTGAAACAATTTGGAGGGTTGAAGGCATTACGGGCTATCCACAGAATTTAATAATTACAGTGATGAAGTATTTGAAGGACGATAAATAGAATGAACCCAATTAAACCGGTGTTTAAACCCATCTTTAAACTAAACTACGAAGCGAATATCAACCATATTTAGTTTATATTATTTCCTGAGAATGCGGTATCAATTTCTGAAGAAAATAAATAGTCAAGATTTCGACCGCCAAGAGAAATGTTGGTGCTGCAGTTCATGACATTTGTGCACATGGTAGCAGTAGTGAACGTGCGATATCAAGAATTGTGGTGATTATGATACCCGGAAAACATTTGCTTTTGAAGGAGAGCTGACGAATGTTCTCCCAATTTCACGTGTGCGCGGTTTTACATGAAAGGACTGACATGACCAGTTGCAGGGAGTTAAATAAACATTCCAGCCGACAGGGAGAAGTAACCTAGTAAAAGGGGGCAGATTGATATACAATTATAGAAGCGCTTCCTAAGGTGAGTGCTGCACGAGGACTCGTTACAAGGGTAAGTCAGCCTTCGTTCCTCCCTTCATGAATTCTGTTCCGTCCCTCTTGCTAATTGTATAATTCCGTTAATTTAAATAAATATAAAGTTATAATCTAGTGATTGTTGTCGTCATGCTTCATTTGTCATGAGTCAGAGCTGAAGATCTTAGCAAGTTAATTGCGACCATAAATTAAGACATGTACTGAATCTATACGATCACATTTTTTAAACATCAGCTCCGGTTCACTTTGATATTCATCGCTTGGATGACGGTGAATGATGGTTTGACACAAATCCCCACGTTCTCCACCGAATTCTATTTCATATACCAAAAAAAAAAGGTCTAGTGTGGCTTCACAACATCATATATTACTGGTTCCTACTTCTTAAAAAATACACGGCTTCAGGGCCAGTGACACGATCTGTTAATGGCTACAGATATGTACTCCTGTACTCTGTAATCTCGTCATTTGAACATATTAATAGACGACACCACAATCTTCAAGCTAGATGGTACATCCCTTCATATATCTTTACATGTGCAAGCCTTACTAAAGCAAAACGTTTCGCAGATTATTACCAACGTCTTAGTAACACCGGTCACTTCGTTTATCAATGTAATATTCCGAACTTAGATGTCTTAAGAGATTGAATTTCGCAGCATGTGATACAAACAAAAGACGTTCTGCTGCCGATTGTGTTATGCTGCATATCGTCGCTCAAAGTGCAAAAGGTCGTACATCAAAAATTTCATTTGTTTTCCTTTATTATCGCTATTTGAGGCATTTTGTGATTTCCACCTGTGGTAAAATCTCTTATGTCATCAGCTGATCCAATAAAAGTTACAACTCAATGTATGTAACAAAAAGATTCAAATCATAAGGAAACCGATTAGTTATTTTGCTCTCCTGAAAAATGTAGTTTTTAGACATACTACCTTTTGCAATTCGAGCGACAATAGGCAATTTACAGAGCAAGGTGATGGAAGATGCGTAGAGCCTTACCTGTTATGTTAGTGCAATTCCATTACGGAATCGCAATACAGTTTTTGTATAGCTCTTTGTGTGTATGTGTATGCGCGCGTGCGTTGTGTGCGCCAATATTTGTTCTTAGTTTAATTTTGACATTCATTGTTAGTCAGATATTGAATCAAACTCTTTTCTTGTTAGACGAGTTCAGAAAAATGCATATTAGCTATACTTCAAACGAAACCCTATACTCTCGAAAGCATGTGTATAATATTTAGTTGCGATTCCCTTGTAGCTTTTCCAACAAAGAGATCTAAACACTTTCTGTTTATTTTGGATCACCCTGTAGTTTTCAAGCTTCCAAAACCGTTTAAATATGGCACTTCAAAAGAGACAAAGAACACCAGCAAACTTTTGAAGCCAATTTTTATTTTTTACAATACATAAATGATTTTGAATTTAGATTACTATAATTTAGATTTTTTTTCTAAATTCAAACTGTTCTTTATAATTTTTAATTGGAACTTATTGTTAACTAAACTTTGTAAATAAATACTTAATTAGAATAAAATCGGAATTCCTTTGTCATTCAACGAGTTCTAATCGAATGATTTGATCATAAAAAGGTAGTTCAATTTATTACTTTAATAAAAACGTTCTATCACGATAAAAGATTCAATGAAAAGTTGAATGATAAAGTTTTTAAACTCTCATTTAATTTTAAGTGTTTTTGCGAATGTTTTTTGTAGTCTAGTGATGTTTAGAATTTAACAATTTGGTTAAATTACAATTGATGCATTTGCTGCGTAATTCTCAAGTCAAAAACTGAAGAATATAATTTCCAGTTAATTGTATCAATTTAAGGAATCGGTGATAAATTTTGTTTGCAATTAGTACACTATTCTAAATTCTAGAGCTGTAAGTTAGATACAACTTTTAAAGTAATTTTGGCAACGACTTAACTTTATCAACGACAGGATGAGGAATTGAATAAGATCCTTCTGGCATTGGTCGACCTTAAAAATTAACGTTTGGGTTGTCTCGGGTAGGAAGTACAAAACATAGAAATTTGTGTATCTTGTTCTTTGGGGTGATATCATTTATTCTGGCGAATTCTGCAGATCTTTGAAAGTGAGTCCTTCTGGTGCTTTTAAGATAGAGGATATTGTTATATCCTGTAATCCCAACAGGAGCTCACTGAGTTTGATCAATGCCCGAGATTCAACCAGAACACGCAAGCGAATTCACTTCTGTAACAGCCGATAATGTTAGGTTTCTCGTCCTTTCAAGCATGGTCCTGGTTCCATATTGTGTTCTCATATTGACAATCTTCATATAAGTGTTAAATATTATAAATAAATATACATTAAAACGGCTTCAAAACATCATTTTATTCTACATGAATGTATAGTTTAGTTATTTTTAGCATTATTTACGTAATAAAAAGTCCTACATGATATTGTGTATGCATTCAAACTGAAGACAAATATTCCACGAATATTCTTGGTGATTGTAACTTTGGTTTGTTCAGGGTACTTGAGTACTTTACATCCTTAAACAGAGTTGCGACATCTAGAGCAATTCATAGATCCTTTCCTGAAAACATATCTAGTAATTCTGAAGGCTGATTCAAAGAAATCTGCAACTTGCATCAAAGACACTCCCAACCAAATACCGATGAATCCTCCAATATAACTGAAAACTTCTACGTCCTAAAAGTAATGGGAAACATTCAATGATTTCAACATAGTCAAAACCTATAATAAAAAAGATGTCCAGTAATATACCTTCAAATAATGATACGCAAATATACTTTGTGCCAAAACCATCAAACATCCGAATACAGTGTTTGATTGGAAAGAAACTTAGCATGCGATGTACATTAAGACATAAAGCAATCATCACAAAATCTAGAAGATTCTTGATAACCTTAGAATTATATCAGACACAAAAATTAGTATGTTGTAAAGCCAGAAGCGGATTAAGCGGTAAGCTGACTAAGCGGCCGCGTAGGGCCCCGGAATACCAAAGGTGCTCCGAGGTCTTAAAATGTATTTTCATTAGGGTTCGAGGAAAGTTATGATAGCGTTTTTGCAAAGTACATCTTTAAGTGCAATGAACAGAGTTTCTAATACAAGATGGACAGCAAGAGCAGATGCTGCATCTATATACATAAAAAAGGATGTGTGTGTATATTTTCACTACAAATCTACTCCGTTTGATCAATCTACACCAAATTTGGTTCACTTTTACTTTAGAACACTACGGAAAACATAGGCTATTATTTTCCTATCTTCAGACCAATCTGTAGCAGTTGCAATTGTAAAAATTTGCACACAGGTAGTCTTACAAGTGCTCTTGAAGCTCCAATTTTAAAATCTAAAGTTGGTTTTCCTGCAATAATGGATATGGACAAAGAAACACGTTCTACAGAAAGCTGAAAGTTTTCGAATATTTTTTATTGGGATTTATCAATAGAAAAGAATACGATAAAAAAGTTGAAGAATAGTTTCAAAAACGATGCTTGTACCTTTCTGTATATAGAGCAAGAAATTTTAAACCGAATTGACACTGCTAAATAACTGACGAATTAGAAAAAAAATAAATCAAGACTGAAATTCATGCAAAAAATTTCTATTTTTTAATAAATTTATTTAATGTGTTATGGATATGTGTGTGACATTCTTTATTACTTATCTTTTTTTTTGTCAATAACTTTTCTCTAATTGAGTTTTCTAGAAACTTTTCGTTATTGTTTATAACTTAATGAGTTTTCTTGAAACTTTTCTTTATTTTTAATAACTTAATAAGTTTTCTTGAAACTTTTCGTTATTGTTAATAACTTAAACTTTTTTTTCTTTCTTGAAACTTTTTTATTTCTTGTTCATAACTTAATGAGTTTTCTTGAAACTTTTCTTTTTCTAACTTGAGTTTGAGGACACCGAAATTTTTACCTCTTGGGGCCCCCACTTGACTTTTTCCGCCACTGTGTAAAGACCTATAACCTGGCAATACCTGTCGATATATGGAGTGGCATGAAGTCAAACAAAGTCCTTATGCTATTATTTAACAAATTATGCCAAGTAATATGCAGTTGCTGCTGCATATCTAATAATCCGGGGTAGAGGCAATTAACGAAGACTCATATCCTTGATATCCTCAATAGGAGAATGTTATGGGGATCACTCTAAAAAAGAAAGGATTTCAACATCACGAAGACACTCCTGGGTGAGTCGTGTGTGATAACGTGTTGTACTATAAATTAGGCCCGTGTACAAGTGCCACTACAGGATGCAGGAACTGCTGAACTTACAGTACGTTATCAAAGTACTCCGTACCTCAACCAGATAGGATAGACTGTCGTAAGCGAGGGTTTCCCTAGCCATTGCACAAGGATTTACAAAAGTGTGTCAATCTACAGTAAAACAGTAAATTGGGAATGTTACCGAATGCAGTGATCATATGCCAAACGGGTTACGTCACTAAGGATACACTGTCATTCCATACCTGTCCACGACTCTCGAGCACCGTATTACTCTAGAACATGTTAACTTGTCTAAGGCAGAAATCGTAAGAGGCTAAATGTATGCAATATTACATGGCAATGATTCGTAATTCTATATAGGTGACTGAATAGCGGACTATGTGCATTTGTGGGATGGTCAATAAAGAAACTTGGGACAGTTTCAGCCCACCTCACTATTACCTAATCCTCTATCGAATTTGTCCTTCTGGGAGGATCAGAAACTTGGTCAGGTGCATGTCTAAGGCAGAAGTCGTAACAGACGTAATGTATGCAGTACTACATGGAAATGATTCGTAATTCTATATAGGTGACTGAATAGCGGACTGTATGCATTGTTGGATGGTCAATAAGGAAACTGTTGTAACTATTTCAGCCCACCTCACTACCATCCAATACCCTCTCGAATGTGTCCTTCTGTGTGGATCAGAAACTTTGTCAGGTGCATGGGTAGTTTCACTGACCCTCTATTTCCTGCGCCTTGTCACCGCAGTCGGTGTACGTCCCAAAGGACCTGCGATTTTAACACGAGTCCATCTTGATTCCAGCAATCTCACAAATCGTAAGCGATAATTGATTCCGTAAATCTCACAATGCGACCCCTGTCAAAATCGTTCAGTTGAACATACGATCCCGGAAGGTGCCGGCATTCTTGGTCACAATTGATATACAATCCAGTAGTAACACTAAACGAGAATATTCACAGCAAGCCTCTTGTACCTACCTCTTCCATATATCCAAAGATGCATACTTCACAAGTGCCAGGGAAAGGTTATTGTCGTACATTGGCGCCCACATTTTAATCATTTATATTTATGAAGAATACAATCACTACAAAATCACATTTATTGGGTTACAAATATTTATTCACCTCTGGGGAGGGTTTTTAATGCTTCTAAACAAGTTGTAGATGGAAATACAAAATAATACCAGTACTTTTTCAATGTCGTTACAAGTCAATTATAGCCATCAATCAGGAAAAATTTCACGCTACAGCTGCGAAATGCTATAGAAGCAAATTTTGCCCCTTCCCATCTTTCTAGGTATACGGTTAATTATCTCCGCTTAAACAGCTATAGACCAAAGTTATTAAATACAAATCAAGCGTGATCTACATAATTAAGTGTCATGAAATATCAACATGTTCAATCCATGGTCAAGGGAAATTACAGGGCGGGTAACATCGCGTGTGGCCAAAACAGCCCCCTTCCATTTTTAATAGATTATAATCTCCAACCTACCTGATATTGTGGCTTATATTCAAAGGAATAGATTTCCGAGTCTTCAAATTCAATGTAAACGTGGATGTATCGGCTGCAAAGATTTTGTGAGTGTTATTTTATTATTGCATTACAAAACTCAGTAAAACTATTAAAAAATCTATGCAAAGGTTACTTTAATAAGATTTATACCTAATGCAAATATCACATATATTTTATTAAACATTCGTGATGAAGGCTTTAAAGTACAAAACTTCTACTGTGATTAAATATTTGAATTTAGAATCGCTTTTTTGCTTTGTATTCGGATTCATAGTTATCAAAAAATATAATATTTAAAGTTAAATGAAAATTATGCACTAAAATTTACTGTAATATTCCTATTTTAAAAACAGAATCGATGTAGTACATCAAAGTACGCAATTCAACTTACGATTCCTTTTGGTTATCGTCACCGTTGAGCTAAAACGAGAATAATAAAAATGGGGGTTAATTATACAATCAAATGTTTGTAAATATTAAAATGTTTTGTTTTTACATTACTATAAAATAACACAAAGTAATACAATCGTAACAAATTTGATAAAACTAAAATGTCGATTTCTTATATTATGTACGTGTAAAATGTTTGGTACTAACTGTAATATACTTACAACATTATAAAGCATTGGTTCAACTATGCGTTCCTGAACTTGGTACTCATACTTCATTTTTCTGTAATAAAATTAACTTTGTTAATTCCAGGAATAGGAGTTTTAAATAAAAGTGGAATTCTATATTAACCATTGAGAAAAGATACTCAATCAGAATTTGAAAAAAAATTACTAGAAAACCATTAGAAATGCATTATTTAAATTGTATATATGTACTTATTTTCAGTAGTTGTTTTCAAAGCAGAATAACCAGTTATTAGATTGTAGGCAAGCTTATAATACTAGTAGTATCGTCTTATAAATTGAGGTGAAATAATCCAGCAATACCAAAATAAAATAAATGTTGTATTATCTATGGCAGTGTAACCTATCTCAATTAAAATACTACACTATGTAGCCAAAAGTCACCGGACACCCGGTACTATTAGTTCGAAAGGCACCAGACGTATAACTAGTAGGATGTCGGGACTCCTTTTGCTTTAATTACAGCGTTTACCCTTCGGGGTAGGCCATCCACTAAGTTCTGGTAAACTGTTGTCGGAATTGTGGTCCATTCCTCCTGTAGCACGGTGAACAGTTCAAGTTTGGTTTTTGGTCGAGTTGGTCTGGCACGCAACCGACGCTCCAACTCATCCCAAAGATGTTCTATAGGGTTCAAGTCGGGGCTTTGAGCCGGCCAGGCAAGCACTTAATTTCACAGTTGACACAATGCACTCCAGTAAATTCCGTTCGACAGGCATTCGCCAGGTCCATACACGCCCATCAGAGTGCCAGATCATGTATCGTGATTCATCACTCCACATGACATTCTTCCACTGGTCAAAAGTCCTATTACGGTGCTCTTTACTGCATTTAAAACGCCTCGGGGCATGGGTGAGTGTAATTAATGGCTTTCTGGCGGCAGCATGGCCATCAAAACCATGTGCTATCACCTCTCGGCGGACAGTCCTACCACTGGCCTGTGTACCTGAGCTGAGACGGAAGTCCTCTGCAACCTCCGACAAAGATGTGTGCCGGTTGTTTCGCACAACACGCTTCAGGGTTCTCCGGTCTCAATCAGTTAGTTTCTTGGGCCTACCAGAGCGATAGTTCGGTTCAGTGTTTCCATGGCGTTTTCACTTGACTATGACATCGGTAACTGTGGACTGAGGCACGTTTAACTGCTGAGAAATCTCTTTGAAAGAATGTCCAAATTTATGGGCACCTACAATCATGCCCCTTTCGAATGCATTAAACTCTTTCCGTTGGTTCATCGTGACAGAAAACACATGTTTGATGCTCCAGCATGTCTGCCTTCACTTATATAGCGTCGGTGAGGTGTACTGACGTCATACTGGGATCGTTTACTTGAAGTGAAGGGGTGTCCGGTGACTTTTGGCTACCTAGTGTAATTTGGTTAACAAAGGTACACTGTCTTTCATTCGTTTCTAAATTGGTGACGGTGGACGTGATTATCAATCTGTGCATTTTCAAATGCAAACCATATGGCCTTCATCTGTGCACACTGCAAAGGATGACTATTTATATTATTTCCAACAACTGTCTGAGACTGTGAAAACACACCCTACTTCAACTATCATACCTTCACTATATGTGTTCGCTCAGTCTCATTTCAACAAACTGCTTTCTTTATTCGTAATCGACTGCTAAATGTGAAACAAAAGGTCGCAGTCGTCCACTACACGACCTTACATGTGGAAGTTACTGTGATCTCAATGCAGCTCTCATGATTTCACGCAACTGGAAATCTGTCAATCAGTGGTAGCATCTATCTAATTCAGCCACTGCTCAACTCTGGAGTGGAAATTTTGTGCTTAACTCAGCCCCCACTAATGGTAATGTGACCTATTTCCACCATGAAGTACTTTTTAGTAGACGAAGTTGCATTTTCTTTCACGTATTTTGCTTCAGGATTCACCTTGCTTATAGATACTTGCTCAACTTTTTGTAACTTGAAGTTAAGCATTAAATTTTTTACATAATGCAATGATCTTCAAAGTAGTTTGATTTTTAAAAAATTCAAATCAACTTTCTTTTTTTTTTCTGAAATATTATGGGTAGTACTATATTTTGAGATCAATTTTGTAATTACTGTCTTTCGAGTTAAACAGAGCACCCGTCCTTTTCATTAGGAGGATTTTCTTTTAAAGAAGCACTTTATTTTAATTTTCTCTTAACAACCATTGGAAACTTCAGCACAAATATTTCATTCAACAGTCCTTAGTCATGACATATTTCAAGATAAATACGATTACGTTGCTTCGTAATTAAATAAGTTTGCCAAATAGTTATATCAAAACAGATTAAAATCTGCAATGAGACCGTGGAATGATTTTTTTCACGTTAGACAGTAATCTATATATTCTAAAATTCAAAATAAATACTCAATTCAAATAATATTTTATTGTTTAATTTTGAATCAACCATGCAAACAGCTTTCACGAAAAGTCCATATTGATTAAATACTTCATAAAAGTTTAAATCCTTACAAACATTCATCCTTGCACCCTTTCACGCACTCTATTATAAAAGCTATATCGATATCTTCTTCTAAACAGGATGGGATTTGTTCGGAGTTTTCTGAAAAGAGAAATGAAGTTTAGATCGAAATCTGACATCATTTTTAAATAAACCATTACGATACATCAATATTAGTACTGAGAGCGTCTAGAGTTTAAACTATTTGCTGTAACAACTTAGTTAAGTCATGCATATATATTTAAAGATACCTTAAACTAAGTATTTAAATACGATTGTCACCAGAAATCAATCCCTATACAGCATTTCTGGATACTCCCTTTGAACTATACCTGTATAACTCATATATAGTTCCTTAAATGAGTTATGCAAAATGCCAAACAGCAATAATCACACACACACACAGAGAGAGAGAGAGAGAGAGAGAGTGTGTGTGTTACATTTTACATCTAAATTTTTAAAAAACCACTGTCAAAAACTAAAGCTGTATAAATGTAGCACCTCGTAATTCTAAAGTTATTGTACATGTGTTATTCCACACGTACAGAGTAATTAAGTAACATTGTTTTTAAGTTTTTAGTGTTTTAGCTTTCTTGTGTTCTTAAATAACTTAATGCAAGCAGCTTACAAATGTGCATGCCATTAGTCTCAGGCATTGGAGGGGGGAATACTTATTTGGAAAATACACTCAGTTTTATAGTATGTGTTCTCACCTTCACAAATTTTATATTCTGAAGGATAATTGAATTCCTTACTGGTGCAATTCATGCATCTTTCAAATATTTCAACCATACACTGCTCCTGGCACATCTAAAAAGTAAAGTGATGGTCCTAAATACATAACAACTAAAAATGAACGTAGTATTTGAAAGTCAAATCTCTTCCATTTGTTATAAATTATTTAAAATTTACAAATTATTATTTCATGGGTAACTATAATACGCAATACTATTCTTACTTAATATTATTATATTATATACTTTCTAACAATTTTTACTCAACATAGTTTTATACTAAATATTTTCCACTACTTTCTACTCAACATCGTTTTATACTAAATACTTTCTACTTAATATTTTCTACTAAATAAATTGAGTGCTTAGAATAATTCAAGTGGTTACAATCTTAATTAGTAAGATAGATAAATTATCTATAATAAGTCTTAGCAAGCAATATTGTGTTAAATGATGAGATGATGAAATTTCATTGGTTACAACTTTTTTTTTATTGTTCGAACACAAACATTTCAGAGTTGAAGCGAACTTACCACTTGCGATCTTGGTCCACTTTTATTATTCTTTAGCCATTTTTCGGTGTAGTTTAAGCAATCAGTTTGGTAAGGATGTTCTAATAATTTTTCTTCATGCTGCAAGAGAAAATCACGAGAGTATACAATTGCAAAAAGTGCTGTGACCCATGAATATTTAAACTGAAATAGAATCTACTTTCAAGCTCACCATTTTTTTGGACTAACAATTTTATGTATAAATTGGTCGCAAGACAGATTTAAATACTAATAAATAAATATTATTTGTACGTATAACAAAAATACACTCAAATAAAAGAGAAAATATCTTAATTTCAGACACCCAAAATGCTCAAAAATGAAATTGCAGATTTGTAAACTAATAAATATTCCCATCAATTGTATTGGATTTCCTCAGCATAAACGTCTTTATTTAGCATAAATAGCAAAATATCTCAAAAATCGTTTTTCTACTCTCATTTGTACTTTAATACAAATAGGTAGTAATTAAAATTTTAAATGTTTCTTTTGGCATTTTAAGCTATCCGAGAACTAAAAATATGTGATTAAGGAACATATGCACATGTAATGCTTAAAATCAAGCAGGATAGTTTGGGGTTGGTTGATGAACATGGGTTATGAAGGCTCTCTATCTCCTGTGAAATGCTTGCTTGTAACTGAACAGAACAGATCCGAGTTCGTCAGAGCATTTTATTGGTTGTGCTGTGATTTGGAGACTTGTGGAGGAATCAATCAGGAGACCTACTTCCTTCTCAATCGGTGGAGATTGTGTACAAACAACAATAATAAATAGTAAATATTTTTAAGAGACTTAATTTAGCCCTTATAAATCGTATTTTCATAACAAATGTTCAGAGAGTTGTGTCACAAAATATATCTGCTTAAATTTCACTTTTGGTGGGGATCGATAGATTGTCAAATCCGCTAACATGAAGTTATTTTCATGTATTTCAAATAGTAAATGTGGAAAATTAAAATTAAATGTGTATTTACCATGGTGATTGTTATGTGATACTGGTAACCTGGCTTCAAGAATATTCCTCTCTTAAAAGGAGTGACACCATCGAATTGTGAATGAATAGCCATAAAGACACCTGCTTCTAAATGAGGACTAAAGACTTCATCTTCTTCAGAATCGAACACAAATTTTTGTTTTGCGGGAGTAACTATGAAAAAAGTATTTCGAATTTTAAAACACATTTTTTTATTGCAATATGTTACATCAGTGATTCTCAACCTGTGGGGCGCGCCCCACTAGGGGGGCGTGAGCACACTAGAAGGGGGGGGGCAAGAATATCCAAGAGAAAATATTATTTAAAAAAATTGATTAACTGACTTAAAGGAAAGCACACATACACATAGAAAACAAAATACATTTCGACATATTTAATAATTAACTTATTAAAGTAAACCAACTTCTAAATAAAAACTTACTTAATCAAAACATACTAAATTTAATAATTATTAGTGACTTCCTTGGGCCTGTCTTGCCGATCAAAGTTTTTCGAAGGAAGGCTTAATATTAGAAATAGCCACTCTCAGTTCTGTTTCTATATTTAGCCGAGATCTATATTTTGTCTTCAAAGAAGTCACAGCAGAAAATTCAGTTTCACAAAGGTAGGGTGTTGAAAATGGTAATAGAATGCGAAATGCCCTTGTTTTTAGTGCAGAAAAATATAATCCTCAACTCCTGACCAAAATTCAAATAGTGATTTATTACTAAATTGTCTTTTGGTTTCGCCACTTGTCGTGAAGTCTATGAATTTTTCTTCCTCCTCAATTGAGAGTCCTTACGAAGTCTTATGACATGGATCCCTAACCCACTCGTAATTTGCTATCAGTTTGTCGTCAGCAAGAAAATACTTTTTAAAATTCTTTGCCAGCATGGCCAAATGATTTTCAATGGTTACAAAAACAACTTTTACATGTTCTTCTTCAGACTTGTAAATTTTAGTACAATCATTCACATTTGCAAACATTGTTAGGTTTTTTTGCTTTAAATGTCTGCTCCACAATTCCAATTTTCTACAAAAAGCATTAACTTTATCACTCGTATCCAAAATATGTATGAAACTTTGTAGGATGCAATTAAAGCTTTTTTTTATTCACAGACAAAGTTTCTTTAAAAAATGATTTTTGCTTTTCATATGATTTTAATTTTAATTCGAAGAATTCTCTGGGTTTGTTGACGTACTCTCTATGAAGCGTTTCCAAATGTCGTTTAAGTTTATTAGGTTTCATACTGTCTGCGGCCAACATTTTTGAGCAAATGATACACAGGGGTCTTTCTTCTTCATTTACTTCAGTACTGGTAAACCCCAAATTTAAGTATTCTTGAGAATATTTTCTTGATTTTGTTTTCGGAACCACGCTCGTCTGTGTACTTGTTGATGCTTGACTATCATCTAATGCTCGTTTACGTTCGCTTAAAAAATTATCCGTGGGTCTGCATAAATCTGCTGCCGTGAATATTTAATATGGTGATTGCAATTAACACGAAAACATATATAACATACGATAGATTTGATAACGATCGACTCGAATGAGAATTGAAACTTGCGTTATCGAACATTTTCCTTTTTCCTATGAGAAAACATTTGCTCTGCGCATGCTCGAGACGGCTTTCACAAACCATATTACTTATTTGTTCTCTTTTCTTTGTCATGCTTCTGTTTTATTTCTTTTATTATTAAAAAAAAAGTATTCCCAGTTTCTAAATTTAGTTCATCCTATCTAGGTTAACTTTCCTTAACGAATTTTTGTACTTTCATATTCTTTTAACGTTATCTCCCTGTTTGGCTTTCATTTCAAATATAATATTTAAATTTTCCCCGCTTCCATTCGCATCATCTGTTCAACGCCCGCTTGGCAAAACGCCAGATGTGGTTTCTCGCCAACGTTGGCTCGCTTTTACTCTTGTTTTGGCAGTTAGTTAAAAATAATTAAAAAACAGAAATCAAAATACTCAATATATGTTATAGTTGTATACATTTTATTGTATGCGGGATGGGGGGGTCGCGATGAAAATTATCATTGAAAACTGGGCCGCGAATAAGGAAAGGTTGAGAAACGCTGTGTCACAAACTTTTCTTTTATACTAAATATTGGTGATAGCGCTTCTATGGCGATGTTTTCTGAACGTGAAATCAGATGCTTTGTTTCTCGAATACGATTTCAGCACATATCCAATACAAAGTCCATGGAATAAATTCTAAATTGGTAGAGGATAGAAAATTTTAAAACACATTTTTTTATTGCAATATGTTACATACTTTTCTTTTATACTAAATAGTGGCGATAGCGCTTCTATGACGATGTTTTCTGAACGTGAAATCAGATGCCTTGTTTCTCGAATACGATTTCAGCACATAGCCAATAGTAATTCTATAGAATAAATTCTAAATTGGTAGAGGCTAGCTCAAAATTAAGCCTTAGAATGTCGATAGATATCTGATTTTCTGAAATTACATTTTCAGGTAAACCCGAAATGCATCTTTCGAGAATATTGGTACAGAAGAAGTAAAATCTTCATAGACAACCTTATTTTATTACGCTTAAAATCAATATCACAGTTATTATTTAACAAATAATTCACCAATTATTTAAATAGGACACTTTATAAAAATTCTGAATCAGTCAATAAGACAAATTTTCGCGAATAGTTAATTTTTTTAAGGAAATGAGAGTTTTATTAAAAAAATATTTAAGTATTCACAAGCATCCAGTACAAAGCATCCTATTTAAATAATTCAGTAAAATATTAAAATAAAGTATAACCAAGTTGACTTCAGCATTACATCGAATCCAAACTTCAATAAGGTAAGATTTTTTTTATTTCCAATGGCAAGAGAATATGACAAACATCTTACAAAACATCCTAAACAAGGAACACAAGAACAGTAAGAGAAAAAGTCAATTTTTCCCGTCAGCAGGGCTCTAGCACTTCAATATCTTTTCACCTCATAGTCCCCACACAGAGCTTAACATCCTTGGATGTGGTACCTGTCCATAACCTTGTCCTTTCAACAGAGCGGGCAATTTGGCCTGTCGTAAATGCCAATGAGGAATAGATGACTCACCAGACATTCGTGGTCCACTACAAGTCTAAATTCTGCGACAGCTCTTTCACGAGATTTAGATAAGGTTATGAACAATGTTTTATGCATGTTTTATCGTATATGTTTAAACAAAACAAGTACCCTCTTAATTATTTTTTTAATAAAAAAAATACTAAACCTACTGCATTACAGAGATTTAATAGACAGTTGTTTCTCAAATAATGGGAACCCAATATCAAAAATAAACTTTTCATAACTAAAATGTTCTTTAAAAAGCAATTAATACTTGTATATTAAAACTTAACTAGTAATATACTTAATTATTTGTTTAATATAAATATACTAAACCTACTCCATCATCTAGACTGAATAAAATATTTTTTCTGTTATAATGAGAACGAAAAAAAAAACTTTTTAAAAAGCTATTTGTTTTAATACTAAGCATCCGTTATGGTGTTAGTGTTACATTAACCTAACAAAACTTACAGATGGAACACTAAGTGAGTCATAGAAATTATTGGTTGTCGCCATGAGCCATAAGCAATGAGAATCCCAAGAAAGGTCATACGGAAATGCAATTGAACGCCTCATTTTTATCAAAAACTACAATTCCAGAATCGAAATACAATTGATTTATTTTAGTAACGTGATTAAGCGTTGAATGTATGCTTCTACTATAAATTGAAGAAAACATGAATGTTAACCCTCCAGGTGATTTCGACGAGATATCTCGTCCATCAAGATCTGACCAATTTGGTTCATTACTTGACACCTTGTCATCAAGATATTGCCGATATTTGATGACGAGATTAACATTTGGTCAGTTTTGCTAATAACGTTGGTACCGCGTCGATTCAACCACCAGAAGCGTTAAAACCCAAAATATTTGTCGATATAAGCAGTTTTACAATTATAGGAGGGATTAAACGCGTTTACCTACAAGAAAAATCATTTTAAAAATACATTTTTTTAATCTTCGGCGCATTACAAAATGTTGCATTCTATAATTTATATTTATTTTTAAGAAAGATTATACATACACAGATTTCCTCTACGTTGTACATGAGGATCCAAACTATTATCAACCCGTCCTCGATAAGAATAGCATGGAGCATGTCCATTATCACCATCGTGGTCTCTGAATCTGATGAAAGGCCCTTCAGGTTTTTCTTCCATTCTGAATAAAGTAAAGTTGCAATTTGTCATTATTTAGCGAAAAGTGAAAAATAATTGCGTGAAATGTGCTCAGATATGTTTATTAATAACGAGGCGCGCAAAATTCTTGTGACATCAATACGAATTCTGCGCCTCGACAATTCGCCTATGAAGTGAAATCAATTTATTTCACTCCATAGCACAAATGTTTCGTACCAAATGTTGTGCTCTAGGTATTTGAGGGTCCTGATTTTTCTGATTGATTTTATTCGTCCAATATAATTTAGTTATTTTATTGGTTTCATTTGTCGTTTATGGCTCGTCTATGAAGTTCTTTTATATTTCCAATGGCAAGAGAATATGACATACATCTTACAAAACATCCTAAACAAGAAACACAAGAACAGTAAGAGAAAAAGTCAATATCTTCCATCAGCAGGGCTCTGGCATTCCGATATCTTTTCATCTCGGAGTCCCCAAGCAGAGCTGAGCATCCTTGGACGTGGTACCTGTCCATAACCTCGTCCTTTCCACTGAGCGGGCAATTTAGGCTTTGTAATGAGGCTGCATGTCGAAAGTAGTATATCTTTTAGACGTCTAAGACGTTTCCAGGGTGCACCACGAGGAGGTTGATCTACTGTGAAGTAGATTTTCAGTTTAAACAAACCATCGGAAGATGATAATTTTACTTCTCGTTAACCATTATGGAATACATACTAGAATCAGTTCACCATTAAACACTAGTTCCTTCTACATTTAGCTTTACAGTAAATCTCATAGTTATAGTGGATGTGGTGGTCCAGTTAGAAGATCAATGGATTTCCAACCAAGGACTTGCGAGTTCGAAGATCGGACAAGCCAAGTACAATCGTGTACACGGGTGTTGATGTAAATAAATCTGGCGTGGCCTGAAATAGCATCCTGTGGGGGTGGTGTAGAAGTTTGGAGAGTGGGTGCCAGGTCAGTTGTCCTTAGTCATCTGACCGTGGTTCAAAATTACAAGGCGTTGTCTTAAGATCTTAAGATTGACACAAATAGTTTGTTCTGTTGCTACAGTGCGATATTAATTAACTACCAACCTACTTCTCATATTTATAGTTTGGCAGTATAAGCTTCAATTAGTTATGTCTCTTAGTATTACTGAAAATCTAATTTGACGTGGAAACATCTGCATGAGCAGAATCATCAGCATAAAGGAATAAATTATTAGATTTAGATGTTGAATGTTGAACGCGTTCTTAAATGCATCTCTAACATAACATTTAATTATAATTAAATTCGTTTAAAGTTTTTATCAATATTAATGTTAGAGCTACAAAATTTTTATAAATTGATCAGATTGCCATGAAAAGTAGAAAAGCATTTTGGTAAATTATCGTTGAAGAAACAAAATTATACAAAATATAGTGATTTTTTTTACTGTAAATTTTGCTTTTAAACTTTTTCTTTCTTGATGGAAATTTTCAGTTGAATTCCGAATTTATATAATTATTACACAACAATCTACGCATAAAATGTTTTCAGCAATGAACATTAAAACTATATTTCAATATTCTGCTGTTCTCGTATGCTATCTATAATAAAGCTATCGTGTAACAAAACATTTTATTGAAATATATATCTACTACGCAAGTATTATTGAAAAAGTACCTCTTATGATCTACGCATAAATCCTCCAGGTCTTGACTTAACTCAAGAACTTCGTCTGCCTTGAGTCTATAGTAGTGCAAATGATACTCTTCTTTTACAATCTATAAATTAACAAACCATATTTTTATTTTGTTTCTGTTTTAAGCTATAAAAGAAGAAAAAAATGGAAATAGAAGGTAATGCACACGTTTTAATTAATTTGTCTAGCAATATTAACTAGTTTCTAAAGCTCTTTGAAAATTAACTTATTTTAGTTAACTAATGTACGAATCTTGTAGAATTATACTATTTTCAACACAGGAGTAAAATGTTATGGTATACTTTTCAAACATTTCAGTTAACTAAAACTTTAGTTAACAACATTAATATTCTAACTCAAGCCAAACAATGTTTTCAAACTAATTTCTGCATTAGTGAATGTTTGATTCGTATGAAAAAGCACAATACTGCAATTTTCCGAATATATGCATCACTCAATTTGAAGTTTTGAACAATCCATAAGGTTACGTGCAATTTGTAACTTCTGGTGGTTAGCTGGTATCGTGTCCAAGTGTCAATTTGAGAATATACTAATATATACAATCAAATCTCGTTAAGATGAATTTCATAAGACCGTAAAAAGTTCATGCTATCCTAATCCAGTGAAAATCGTTAATTTAACAATCAAATTATTAACTCATTCGCATTACTTACTGTACGTACAATTCTTGGTTTACAGATAAATGACATTCTTCATCACAAAGGTTATATGATTACACAGATGATTCTTAATTACACCGATAATCCTTAATTACACAGATGATTCTTAATTACACCGATAATCCTTAATTACACAGATGATTCTTAATTATACCGCCAATCCTTAATTATACCGCCAATCCTTAATTACACAGATAATTCTTAATTATACAGATAATTCTTGATTGCACAGATACTATTTCCTGATCAAGTAATTTTTGTCTTGAAATAATTCTGTTATCGATTTTGTGTTTTGTTTTCCCCGTGAAATATATGTAGATACACTGTTGTACACTAAAATGCCAGAATAATGGCACACCAGTAAAATACTTGGTAAGCCTCTTACGGAAACATAGAACTGCAGAAATACGAAGAGACATGGACTCCACGAGATTGCGAAATATTGCATTGAACACCATATTTCCTACTGAGTTTACATTCATTACAGACCACATTCTGCTGTATTACGAGGTGTAGGATTTCTGTGTTCCACAGCGCGTTGCCCGGCATCTCAGATGTGTTCTATCCCATTGGGATCTGGTGACTTAGGTAAAAAAGACACCAAACTCAGATGAGTTTTCTGCTAACCATAATTTCCCGTGTGAACAATTGTGTGATGATGCATTGTCTTATTGGAAGAGGCGAAATCCATCAATGAAAGCAGGACATGAACGGGTGAAAAACGTCAAGAATGATGCACAGATATTGTTCACATGTCAGATACGTTTGCAGACGTACCAGAGATCACATTGAATGTCATCTATACAAATTTCATACCATTAACGAGTCACCACCAGACTGCATTACACCCTGATGACATGCGATATCCGTGGTTTCGCGGGATTTGCTATACATACGGATTCTACCATCTGTCCGAAAAAGTTGAAAACGTTAGACCATTCTATTCATTTCCTGTCATCAAGTATCCAGTGGAGATCCAAAGGGGTCACCAGTTCAGGCGCATAGCTATGTGTCACGTATTCATCAAGGGAACTTGAGTTTCCATAACTTCGAGGAAACGTTGCACAATCCTCAAGCTGATGCTAGTTGAGAGCCCATCATTTAATTCCGATGTTGTTTGAGGACGTGTTGCAGGTATATTTCACTAAATGATTCTTGCCAGTCGACGCTGGTCAAGTTACTCTCTGGTCAATCTCGTAAGTTACAGGTTTTGCCAGATTTCCTGGTTGTCAGAAACAATCCATTGAAATGGTAGTACTTGAAAATCCAAACTTCTCTACCTCCGAAATGCTATAACTTATTTCACGTGTGCCAACTGTAAAACCTCGTTGAAAATCGCTTAAAACATGATAACTCCATTCTCAAATTCTAGATGTTTAATAGCTTTATACATGCACTGGAAGATGCAAAGAATGACGGGTCTAAATGGCGTTGCTATGATTTGGCATAGGCTCGTCTGTACCCTGGCACTTTAGTACATGTTCCGGGGTTAATTCGGTTAGAGCAATATGTGTACTTTTGATGAGATCTTGTGAATTCCTATTTTTTTCCCTCCTCTAACGTGGCGAGTTTTTAATCTTGTAATGGTTGTGAAAAGATAATTATTATGTTCGCATTTTTTTTACTTTTGTCTGTACTTTATCACGGTTTTAGTTTCACAAAGGAATACAAGATTTTATGTGTCGTTGTTTAGATATCGGACTTCTTTGGTTAATTTATCTAGAGTCATAATTCTCAAGATCCCAAAATACACTGTCAGCCACTATAAAATGCAGATCTTCTGTGACGAACATTTTTAGTGTTTTACTGAATACATGTTCTCCAAGAGAAAGAACCTTCGAGTGAGTAGAAACTGGGACTAAAGTTTAACTGCTTCTTTTGAAAAATATGTATGCTATCCGCATAGTCATAGGTGAATTAAGTGGAATTAGATCATCAATGTATGCGTTATTGTAAAAATTAAAATTTGAATTAATTGAAATCAAGCGAATACCAGAGTAAATAAATCAATAATTATTTAGAATGCCTTAAAAGTTTTTAAGAAGAACTAGATACAGCTAGAAAAATGAATATGAAAAGATTAAAGCAATTTTTAAATTGATATTTTACAATTTTCAATTGTAATGTACATGCATTAATACAATCTAAACGTCAAACTAACCTTGGTATCATTTTCTTTGCACATTATTGGGTATTTATCACAAAATTCTGAGGTAGGTGAAACGCAATTATCAGGGTACTTGGCACAATACTTGCTTCTTTTTATTCTAATAATAAAGGAGACGGTTATAAAAAATTGGAGAGATTTAATTCAGTTAATATTTTTAAATGAGATAGAACTGAAATAACTGTGTCCTTTACATTATGAATTCAATTAAAGGGTGCAATGAAACATATTGCTGACAACGAAGAGGTGCCAGTGATACTTACATTGGTGTATAAAAAGCGAACAACAATTGAAATTGTGCAGTTAAATTAAATGCATTTTTTATTTTTCCACAGCCTCAAAAAGGCAACGCGAAATATAAAAATATTGAACAATTTTCTGATCAAAACAGGTATTATTCACACTAAATAAGTTATAAGTTAAAATTATGTGTGAGAGCATTGGTTAGTTCAGATCAGTAAACATCGACGTGAACTAGATTATTTATTACTTATAATTGGGTAAAAAGTGGTAAACAATATGTTATATGGGATTTCAAGATTGCCAAATGTAGGAAAATAGATGTTTAAATTAACCAAAAAGCACTTGTTTTATAAGAGTATTGGTGATTCCCAATCTGCCCTAAATTCTTAGTTTCTTGGACTTCAGGGATTTAGTTATATTAAAGTGCCTATTTCAATGAAATATTAAGAGTTATTTCAAAAATATCTGGATTGAAATTACTTTAAATTATTAACTAGATTGCATGCTAAATAATCACCAAATACAAAAATGCTAAAAGTACTTTATTTAGATTGGTGCGTTTTATTGTATAGCAACCAACTCAATAAAAGAAATGTTGATATCTCTTGTTTATTACTTATTGGATATCCGAGGCATGCGAACTCAATAAAAGATATAGTAATAGCTCTTGTTTATTACTCATTGGATCACCGAGATATAAATTCAAACTGCACACTAGGTCTTGATCATGGTTGACTAATTGTCGCGTAAAAAAGTTTGAGAAGGAGCATCGACAGTTTATAGAACATTTGACACTGCAGTATAGCTGCACGTATGAGGTTTAGGAACATAAAAATTTCACAATTCCTTTCAAATAAACACAAAATACCAATTTAGGTCCGTTCCTAAAAATAAAATGTGTTCAAGTTTTTAATACATAACTAAATCTTAAAAACAACAGAAATTATGAATTTAAATTCTGCACATCTAGGTATGAAAAAACTTCAAAGTTTATCGCACTAAAAATCCACTCCCCTTTCAATTAATTCCTTTACAGTTACGAATTAATTAATTGATAATTAAAAATGTTTATTTGAAACTAAAACCAGGCATACAATTTGTTTGGGCAATTCAACAGTTAATTCAATATGGTTACACAACATAATTACTCAGACCAGCTGATTAATTTATAGCTGTAAGAAAATGACTGAAACACTCATTTACAGTAAAAGCTCTTCATTTCGACCACTCATAACTCGTCAAAGATTAGACCAAAACAAAAGCATTGCATATTATATATGACACTTGAACCATAAAACCCAAAATTGACCATTCCTATCGCATGGCACCTTAAAATATTCTCTGCCACGAACAATATACGTACTAAGAAGGATATTCGGTTTTCTTCTGCTGCTATGCATAATACTTTGTATATTTCCGCTATAATATAGTTTTAAATAATTTTACTTTAATGTATACGTTGAAAGAAATCCATGCTTACTTGTTATGATTGCAAAACGTATAGGCTGGAGTTATGTAGAAATCGGGTTTCCGTATTTCAACTGTCACGACAGTAGGATATGTTAGAACGTAGGCTAGGAATTTAATGCACTGGTAGAGAAATCCAGCAGTAAACAGTAGGAACACCAACGCAAAGAATATCTTTCTGGGAATACTGACTGAGGAAACTATGGCAGAAACAGCACTGACAGAAGATTGTTTGAAAACTTTAGAAGCATAGCCTTTCACTGATTGTTTCCTGGTGGATACTTGTGCAGACGTTTCTTCAGACATTGTTACTGAAAAATGAAACAAAATTGATTGAGTTCAATCTCATCTATTGGATTGATATTTAATGCTTTTCTTTTACAAAATACTGATTTATAAATCCAAATTTAACACACTATTTTTCCTGTTTGCGTCGCCATTTTTGTTTGATTAAAAGATGTGTAGCCCTCCTCTAGACTCTCTCATCGTAACAGGTATATTCTTTGTGTTTTCCTGTGAAATTGTTGTCTTTATACAATAAAAAGAATAACTGTAAAAAATGAAGCGTATTGATAAATTTAAGTAATACTTTTTTGCGATTATTTGCTTTTCTAGTATGTTCAAAATTATATTTTTGAAACAAATAATTAATGTGTATATAACTTAAAAAGAAAACATCGATCACCTGGCAGATGCACCCCGATCTCACTTGTTAAAAAAGACCCCCGACAAATAGAAGATTAAGATATTATTGTTTGGAAGAAAACACGAAGAATTTAATAATGGAGATACTATTCCAGATAAACTAATACTGTAATTAATAGACCATATTGATTAATAAATATAGATGTGGAGTGATCCGCCATTGTGTCGAAATATTCTGGAATCGAAGCAAAGTTTCACGTTCAAAGTTCCACAGCGTTCTTTAAATAGGTATCTCAGAAAACAAGCACTCCTGGTTGTTTTTTCAAACATTTTTTGTCATAAATCTCTCTAATCAGCTCACTTACTACCGCAAAAAGGTAAACACTTGTCTAATTAAAGAAGCTATTAAATAAAGAAGAAAAATATGTGAAGGAAGATCAACAATTAAGATTAAAATCGAGTTTGATAAGCCCTTATCGATTAATTGCCTTTAATTCCTCATCGATCGAGCCCTGATTTGCAACCATGTGTGTTCATAAATTCATATCAACATGAATCACGTTTTCCTCGGATGTGGACTAAGGTTACGAATACTTTCGCAAAACTGTAGATATGCCATAATAAATATGAAATATTTTTACTTATACATCCCAAAAACCTATTTTTTGTAATGCCACGGTGCACGAACATCTAATTTGCAATTTCACATAAATATTTATCTTGAGATTTCGATTAAATATATTTAATACAAGGATTTCACTAAATGATTACCTGAATTAAAATTAGATTTGTATCAATAGTTCATTATTTTTAATTTAACTTCATTTTTTAAAATAAAAACTAACTTCACTACGCTGGCATTTTTATGGAAAAATTCTCATCATCAAATTTCACTTTCTAAAAGCTATATTTAAATATTTACTACTCCTCTGCCCCAATAGAAAACATTCGAAAAATTAAACTATAATACAGGTAACCCTCGTATAGCACGGTTAATTGGTGCAGCGCTATTGAGAATTCGTGTTATGGGCCAAGTCCCACAAATTTTAATACAGCGTACTGTGCTATGTGATAATCGTGTTATGGGAAACTCGTGCTAATATAGAAACCGTGTTAACCAAAACTCAGAGTTCACATATATTTGTTAATGCGTACCATGCTATATGTAAACCAAATGACTATTGTATGTGTTATATGGAAACCACAATTTTCATGAAGATTTATTAAACCGTGTGGACATGTATAGAGTACACTGTACCGTATCGACGAAAAAGTAAAACCACTTCCTGGTTAAAATACTTATATTGAGAGTTAATATTTACAGAATTGTACAGCTACGGTTTTATAATTAAAGACGATGTCCATCACCGATACAATACAGCCTCCTTAAGATAAAATTCTACAAATCGTCTGCGGCTAGAACAAGCCTCTGTTCCAAAGTATCTTCCCAGCCCGCCTCCTCCAGCGTCACTTCCGCAGTCGAACCAGGGGGTGGGCTTGGGGAACGATTCCCGTTGTGAGCTCCCACGATTCTCGATAATGATTCTGGATGCTCTCAAGACGTTACAACACATACAGACGGATAGACAGAAAGGTCCAAAACGGATAAAAAAAACTTGAAATTAGTCGAAAATATTCAATGCGCAAACAAACAATCCATTCTTATTTATATAAATTATCATTGTTATTGTAAACCGTGTAATATGGAGAACCTAGGCGTGTTATATGAGGGATGACGCAGTTTTGGTACTGTGTTACAGAGAATCCGTGTTATAGAAGTACCGTGCTATACGAGGGTTACCTGTATCACTTTTGGTACCTAAGCGACATGAGAGTAATTCTAATAAATGGAATAATATAAACTATTAAGGGGACCAGAACGCAATGTCGTTTCTGCGCATGTCGATATTCGTTAGTCATTTATCAGCTAATTTTCTACCTCCAAGTCGTGTCAACGACATTTTAAGGTTAGAGTAACTTGTTTACTCGTAAATAATAAACTCTTAAATCTTTTTGCAATTTATGGTGAAATGGCTAGCCAAAACCCAGAAGAGACCATATCCAACATTGTATGCTTTTTGAGTTTCACGAGGGTAGTAACGCAACGGTTGCTACCAAAAACATTTGTGACATTTTTTCAAGTGCATTAGACGTTCGTAAATGCCAAAGGTGATTTTCTTAGGTCCGATCTGGTAGTTTTGATCTTTTCTACTCGGAAAACGAGCAACTTAGACAATGACGTGTTAAGGGCGGAAGAGGAAGCTAGTCCGTTTCAGAGAATCAAGGAACTGTCAAACACTCTTAACCAACCTTGGTCAACCATCCAAGAACATTTGCAGCAGATTGGTAAAGAAAGCAGAGCCGGTGTTTAGGTCCCGCATAATCAAACCGAAGAAAACAAAGCTAACCGATCCACCACATGCAACTTTTTGCTTCAACGGCACAATACAGAAGCATTTTTTGATCGCTTGATCACTGGAGATGAAAAATGGGTCCTCTATGATAATCCGAAACGCAAAAGGCAGTGGTTCTCTTCCTGCTTCGCCAGGCTTACATCCCAAAAAGGCGCTTTTGGTGTGTTTGGTGGAGTATTCGTGGAATCGTTCATTTTGAAGTGCTGAAACCCGGACAAACTGTGAATGCAGACCTTTACTGTGAACAATTGAATTGAATGAATCAATCTTTAATTGAAAAATGTCCAGCGATTGTCAACGGAAAAGGCGTTATTCTGCAACACGATAATGCATGATCGCACATCGCAAGACTAACCCTGGAAAAAATAAAGGTATTGCGGTGGAAGGTACTGCCTTACCCATCATACACGCCCAACATTGCACCATCGTATTTCCATTTATTCCGATCGCTACTACAATTTCTATGTGACAAAAAATTTGAAAATTTGGATGATATCCAAAATGCCATCTCCAGATATTTTGCTAAAAAAACCAATTGATTTTTATCGATCCGGCATTGCAAATTTGCACACTAGATGGTAAAAGGTTGTTGATAACGAGGGGGATTACATCATTGATTAAAAATAAAAACTTGTTGAAAATTTATTTGTTTGAATTTACTGTAAAAAACTACATTACTTTCCGATCCCCCTTATACTTCTTAAAGACTTGTAGGAATACAAGTTGTAGACCTAGCGAGAATGTTCTGGGATTTCGTTTGAGGCCTTTATTTGTAGCAAATTTAAGAATAATTTTTTGATAGTAAAACTTTTTCTAAAGATAACGAATGATTGAAAGATAATTTAACTTTAGAGGTACTAAACTTTGTAAGCCCAAACCGAAAACTGGTAGAACCAAGTTCTTGAATCCTCATAGCAGAGATTATATTCCGATATAGATTTAAAATTTGTTATATCCAAGTTAAGTATGCTTTTTGAAGTTATAAAGTGTATTCGCCAGTTGTCTTTTAAACAAGTTTTATTAACATTAATTAGTGAAAGATGGTGAATATAAATATCGAATAGTGCACATTGAAGTCGAAATTTTATGAGAACTATACAAAAAATAAGAGGATTTGTTCTGATTTTCGATATTTTCCCCGGATCTGGTAAAACACACGTCTATATTGTAAAGGATAAATTCTACTTTCATGAAATCATAAAATTTTACCCTAGAGTAAGTTCACCGCATACAAATTCGTTCATATGTATAACTAATAATATTTCGTTAGTTATTATCAGTAAATCATGACAATAGTTGTATCATCAAAAATCAAAATGTAGAATTTTGCTATTTTATTGTATCACGTTCTTAATCTTTCGTAATAAAACTGTTCATAATGCTTCATTTTCATACGTATACAGTTAATCATAGAAATGCTACATATGCGCTCTGAGAAAAAAAAAGATTTTACTGAGCTACAGTTTCTGAAGTAAAATATTTGGGTCATGATATATAAAAAATAATGGTTGTGCATTTTCAAAGTCTACAGCCTAATTTGTTCCGTAATCCAAACACATTTAAGCCGATTAGTCGGTCTGGTGGTTAAAGTGTTAGCCTTTTAATCGGAAGGTTTCTGGTTCGAATCCGGGTCAGTGCAGGGATGTTTGTAAGTCTATGGTGTAGAACCGGCTGGTGCACCTTAAATCTGTCATGGCCGAAAGTCTTCACGTTGGGTTGGTACGGACGTTTGGAGAGTGGGGTGCCATCTCAGGTGTTGTCTCGTCTTCTGACAGTTGTTCAAAATTATGTGATATTGTCTTCGGATTTCCCTTTGGGTATTGATCCCGGACTGGCGTCAATACCTTATTGTGTTGCTATAGTACGACGTTAATTAAAAACTACCATTAGCAAATACATTTAAACTGTTCACTGTTTAAGCTATCGATTTTACGTATTAAAAACTAAAACGTTAAATAGAATGAAGATTAAGAATGTAAACACTTCGAGCAAAAGACAGCAATTTTCATTGGTCCTCCAGTTTGTTGTCTCGACAATGTATCTCGTTTTCAACTAAACTGACCTGACCTTGTTGGACGATATATCTTATCATTAGAAGAATACACGACAGCCATCATTAGAAGAAAACTGACCAGATCTTGGTCTTGTCATCATCAAATCATCGGAATCAACCAGAATCTCAATAAAAATCCATCATTCAGAAAGATAGATACCACGACGAAACCACTTAGATACTTAATAATAATGTAACACTATGTTATAAGATACATATATAAATCAAACCAAAGCTGAACACTTATCAGAAGTACCAGAATCACAATAAAAATCCATCATTCAGAAAATTAGGTTGAATTCAAAATTATTAAAATCAAAACACTAAGGAACGTTGTAAGTAGTGAAAACAATTTGAAAGAATATCTACGACTTACTTTTTCCCGCTCGGATAAACGAGAAGATAACTGTTGGAGATTAAATGGGGGAATTCAGACTAGCGCTGTTGCTTCAAGGCAATAGATGTCCTTGTGAATTTTTTGCACATTTTGCTGTCCTAAGCTACATAGAGTTTTTGTTAGGATAAAAATGTGGGAGCTCCTGCCCTACTCCGAAATCACCCAAGAAGAAAATGCGACACTTTTAAATGCACGGTGGCGAACGAGAGATGCGAAGGTTAAAAATATCAAATTTGGAATGTCCGAACATTCGAATGCTCTCCATTCGCCTGCGTTCGAGCTTCAGAATTATCCATGTAGAATAGATGAATAATCTCTCGCTAAAAGAGCTCTCATCACTCTTCCTCTTCTGTTTTTTCATTTTCTCTTGGCTTTAATAAAGAATAGGTCAGTCATTAGGGAACGAAAGTGAGAGGCTAAAAATAAAACGCTTGTACTTTGTTTTACGTGACTGTAATGAGGAAAACATAAACAGTCTTTTAGATTATCAATTTGTAGATGAGCTGTGATGTTCGTGAATTTTGAGCGAAAGCAGGAAATTGTTGGACAAAGACAGTCATCGGTGCTTGGGAAGTTTACGAACATCCATATGGTGTTTGAAATATTTTGGGAGCAACAACATGGAAACCTTGAATAAAAAAGTAACCTATTTTTGTCTTGTCACCTTCTAAAAAAACAGCATAACAGTCTTTGTGGTGTATTCACGTGGTCTTAAAAACTTTTCTTTATTTTGTTTTGTTATATTTACCCATGTCACACTCAACGCCGTCCATCAACTCGTGTTTTTCTGGGTTGTTTTAGTTGTGCAGGATATATTACTAAAGTTAAGTGCAACTACTACCTGAAAACAGAGTTTACATCTTAGGTCTTAACTTTGTTCTGTACGTTCCACAGGATTTTATTTGAGAAAGCGTGTGTTTTTACTTACTGAAGTTTATCAGCATTTCACTGCTACATAGTTTTCTAGGCTACATAGTTCACTAAATATTTGTTTTTGATGAAAACATCAAGTTCACGCACACATCTCCTACAAACGCTTTCGGTTGTTTATATCTTCTAAAAACTATTGATGGAAAAATGTCGTTACTCACATTTCAAACCTTATTTGAGATTATTTATAATGAATGTAGCTTCCATATTCCCCTTTCATACTTCCAAATGTAATAAAATTATCCAAAATATAACAGCAATTTTGTGTACTCTTACTGGTTTCAGTTCTTAATTCCAATAAAACTTGGAGTAAAGCTTACTCCTCATTCATGTTACCTTCATTAAATTCTGAAAGTCCTATTCAATTTCATACCATTTGCTAGTTTGAAGGCGATTAGTCATTTTATGATTTAACCTATTTTAGCGCTCGCTCATATTTATTTTCTGAACTGAGTTTTTATCGTTCAGATTTCTCATTTCCTTCACTAATTAAACTGCAGAAGAGTTAGTTAGAGTGTCAAACTCTTCTGTTTAATTATAACGCATTAAGGAGCTTAGCTCTAAAACTCAAACAAACATGTTTACACAAGGTGGTGCATTCTATAGCTATTGAACTAAAATTGCTTAGTCAATCTCTATGCCGTTTACGTTTGTGATCTATATATATGTATATGTAATATATCTGGTATATATGTAACATTTCACTTTTCATTGTAAAATATTTTGCTTTTTATAATATATAGTGCGTGAGCTGTATTCTTCAAGCACATATATACACCACTATAATAAGATGTATTAAATATGTTTCGACAGTTCTGCATATTTACATATTTATGAAGATATAGGCGAGCATCTCCCATTATTGGAAAGCATGGTTTGAGTTTCATAATTATAATTTAATTGTTTCCTGACTTTGAAGATAAACACTAATGGATCATTCCCTAAGTTTTAGCATTGTCAATTCAGGGATGTAAAGCGCATATACATTGTAAATCGTTTTAAATAAATTCACTACAAGTATTTTACATCTCTATCAGAGTATTTAAGTTTTGTTTCTTAAAACTTTACAAACGTAACTCTGGAAACAACTTATTTTCTGAAATTATATAAAATGATTAGAACGGCTGTCTTAAAACATATGCTACATGTATCACTACCATTTCTAGTAAAATTTAAAGTTTGATTTATTCTTCAAATGAATACATGATTGTAAATTCTTGTCAAACTATAAAGTGGTAGAAGGAATTCAAATTAGCTCTATGAGCTAGTAAGCTATAGAAAATCCACCACTCGTATTGATTCCAATAGAGATCGGTGTCTTAACTTTCTGCTAAATAGCCTATTTTGTTGTTTTCTGCTTCTATCAATATCATCTTAATGAACTAATATTGTAATTTGATGCATTCTTTCAATATATTTAAATTGATATTTTAAGAGTATATATTCGATGAAAATTACCCGTAAGACTGAAGATGGAAGAACTAAATCCTCTTTTCTCCATCACTTGTAATAACACTCTGAGGACTTCTTAGAGATTGTATTCTAACGTAATAAGCAATAGAATTTTTCGAGAAAATTTTAAACCAAGAAAAGGACCAATATAATCTCTTTCCAAGGCATTCTACAATAGGGACTTATGAATCTTTCCAGAACATTTCATAGTATGGACCAATAGAATCGTTCCAAAGGATTATAGTATAAGGAAAATACCAATAGAATCTTTCGAAAGCAATTTATTCTACAGAATGAGTCAAAACATTATATTCTATGAAAAAGATAGATGCGTTTTTTTTCCTTTTAAGTATTATATTCTACAGAGTAGGGTAATATAATCCATCCAGAGGATTCTATTCTACAGAGTAGGATAATATAATCCTTCCAGAGGATTCTATTCTACAGAGTATTATAATATAATCCATCCAAAAGATTCTACTCTAATAACCAGAGAAATAGAATTATTATAAAGGGTTCTATTCTACATAATGAACCAATAGAAACGTTCCAATGGATTATTTTCTAGGGAAAAGACCAATTGAAAGTTTCGAATATTTCTAAAGATTGAAATAATCCATGGTTTCTTAAGAGAGATCTGGTTATTTAGTTATTGAGCTTGTTGCGGGATAAAATCAATACTGCACCTCTCGCAAATTAGGGTTAAACCATTTAAATTATATTGATCTGTGATATTCTTCCCTGTATTCTACTCATCCCCATATATATTAACTCTCCAACTTTCAAAAGTAATTATAGTTATTGTCTGTAACACGTAGCGTTGGAATGGAATGAAATGGAACTGGAGGTATAACGGCACAAGGTCATATAGCTTAGGGGCATTAGTTTGTATCTACCTTTCTGGTAGCTAAATGTATCAAGTATTATTTTTTATGATCCTTAAGAACTTAAGAGGAACGCGAGTAAGTACTTGAATCTTGAATAAGAACTACTGAAAGGATGTGATTAGAAACTTTGAAGAGTGTGAAGGAGGTGGTATATTTTTAGAAAATGCCGGCAAGATTTAAGTATGAGTGTCACCCAAGGGCATTTTAAAAGATACTGTCTTTTTCGTAAGAAGCTGGGTCCTCTTGCTGTAAGCAAAAACTTCAATGTAGAAACATGCAGGTTATTGATCCCATTTTTATCAAACAATCACCATTGCAACCTAAGCTTCAATTAATAATATTTATTTTATGAAGCCTAGTTCGTCTTGTTACTTACAAAGTTTATAAATTTGCACGTTTTGTTAAACCCTTAAATTAAATTGCTTAGCAAATGAAACAAAGATAAATTTTTATTTCTCGAAAAGATGATGTGCTGTTTAATGCAGAATATAAGCATCCAAGAAAAATATTATGTCTATTGCATACATTTATTAGCTTCTCTGAGTCCATCACGCGTAGAAACGAAAACAAAATTCATTAACATTTCAAAATATACACACGTACAAAAACTTATTAATATTTATAGCATTTGTTGTGCACGTTCTTTTTCACTAATGATGCCTCTCATGCACTCAACAGGCCATATGGGTAAAAACATCATTGCCTGTGAAATGGGAAAAAAATTGCTCGTGTAATTTGAAGGACAATTGTTTTTGTGGAAAGAAATTCGCAAAAGCAAAAGTGCTTTTTTAAATAGTACGTTGGGACGGTTTAAGTTCGTGCTGCCATCTAGAATCAACAAATTTAACTATCTCATTAAATTGCTGCAAAGGTGTATAAGTAAAGTTTACATGGAAATTAAAAAGGCTCAATATTATTACTTTTGATTCGAATTTTATGTAATGTCACTTTGAAAGTTCATTAAAAACCATCAGCTTTCTATGGTGGAGTTGTATCATTGATGAAAATTACATAGGTAATAAAATATGAGTTTATTGATAAAACATTGGGCGGTTTTACGCGAATTAAACCACATTCAATCAACACTCTTTAGTGCATAGGTAAATTTCAAAAATCTGTTGACTTATTCTGTTTGTAATGAGAGAAGTAAAAGTATGCGTGGCAAATAACCGTAAAGTGTTAAAGTTGGCTGCTTCGTTTATTATAGATTTTGATAATTTTGAATTGTTATGTTCAATCCAATAATTTTCGATGTTAATATATTAACGTTTGACTTCTATGGCATTTGTCCACACACACACATCTTCGTCTACTTCATATGCGAAATAAACTTTCTAATTCTTAATAAGGTGTTATGAAATAGCTAGAAAGAAGTTCGTCCATTGAAGGCTATATCTTTTAATTTTGACTTTTAAGAAAATTTGAATGTTTCTAATGACACTATTTTTTATTTATTTAATAAATTCATGGGGTTCTACAAATGAAAATATCTAGTAAATATTTTGTTTCGCTATTTTTTTAAGAAATTAAGGGTGTTTCGAAGGATATAATTCTTGGTGACAGGAGGAGATGAGGTGGGAAATTAGTAAGAGAGACAGACAATATACCAGTTGAATCATATGTATTTGAATATTCAAAACCATTCACTGTTTCGTAAAACAGTCATTACTAATATTATCTATACATTAAAAAAAATCATAGAATTTCTAGTGGGCTAGGTCTTATAGCACCCATGTCCCCCAATACGGCCATATAACCTAAGTAATATCAGGTCGAGACACTGAACATTTTGTTATCTAAAGAAACTGCAGAGTTGTAATTTTTATCCATCGTGTTTCTTGTAGCCAATGACGATCAAATTTGGTTCCAAACAGTTTCCTTTGTGCCCTAAAAGCAATTCAGCTCAGCACATCATCTTCTCAGCATTTTCAACACTTCAGCTCATCGGAGCACGTCACATTTTGTGTGACTGTCTTACAGGTCAGATCCTTAGCTAATTCTAGTGGACTTCAAGTCTTATAGGTTAATAGATGAGGAAATACTTTTATTTATGCCGAATTAGATAAGTTATAACATTCCTCATGTTAGTGTGACAAATAGAAACCCAGTACTTGAATTTACTTGTAAATATAGTTTTGTAAGTACGAATTTGGGTTATATTGAAGGAATAAATATTTACAATTACCGATGGATCCTTGCTTGGATGAAATTAAGGGGCTGAAATCTTCTGTTCATCGTTTGTTTTTTACTTGCCTGTTGGAACCATTATAACACATTTTAACAGGAGGGGATAGATGCGATTTTCGATTACAACTGTTACTTTTACAACTCGCATTTTGCCTTTCTTCATTTCAGAAAGTTTCCATTCTTTCTTTCCGCTGACCCAAGCGTCGTCTTGTTACCAACGATACATTAGTCTACGAATTCAGAAAGTCTGGATATTTTAATATAACTCATTCACAGAAATGTAAGAAAACAATGTACCCGCAATTGAGAGAAATACGGGCAACTCTTAAAAATTATTCATAACAAATTTCTGGCGTTCTTGAACTTTTTGGTCGCTACACGTCGTGTCAGCTTACATGAAAAGTTCTTGCTTCACACAGCTAACGGGTAATATTTTTGTCAAATGCCCTAAAGATTGTTCTGAGAAAGAATTCACTTCTAATCCTGAAAAATCTCCCGGTATATCGTTCTTGGGTTGGATACTTTCGTTATGTTTAACCCTTTTTTTGCCAAACTACATACAATTTCATGTTATTCGGGCAATATTTATTTTGATCGTACATTTTAACTATATTTTACAGTTACAGTAAAAGAGAGTCTTTGAATAAAACAAAAAGATAGCAAAATAAGATTTTATTAGCTATAAAGTGTCAAGAAAAGTTTTCTATTTAACAAGTTTAACAGTCATAAAAAAAGAGTAATTTTTAAGTGAAAACAGAATCTATAAGTGGTATTAAGTTGAAGCAAGTTAATTAGATTAAATCAAGACTTCGTATCTATTTCTTACCATGAGCCATCTTCAATTACTAAATCCAGCTTATCTCAATGTGTTGCAATGTTAATGAAGTATTACCCACAGTGACAAAGCTAACTAGAAAGAAAATATTTTCATAGAAACCTACCCATCCCGAAAGGGTTGCTTTCGAAAAGAACATAAGTTTGTTAGAAAGTATCCAAACTAACCTTTGTTTAGAGCATACTTACGTATGGCAATTAAAATATTCGCTAAGAGGATTAAACGATTAGACTGATAATAATGAAATAAAAGAAAATTATAAGGTTCGTTCATCACACACAGTAATAGGAATTATGATTGAAATATATGTCGCTTACAGTTTGTATCGATGAATATAGTGATAAACAGATTATTACCGTTGAGATAGTATTTTATGCATTAACATATTTCCTTAAAGAAAATTAAAAATCATTATGCAGTGGATTCTAAAATTTATTTTCTCATAGGTTTTGTGGATTCAAGAAAGATAGGAAATAATAAAACTGTTCTGATTCTAATTGAATATCTATTTTTTTTTTGTGAGAAATATGCTTGAGTAGTCAAAAACTCTTTTGAAATCTAGGGTTATAAAAGAGAAAATTTTACAGAAGGCCAGAAAGTAAAAATCTAAATTTGTCAATCTGAAATTCGTAGAATTCATTCGCATCATCATTTAATTTTTCTAGTACATTTCGGGACTGAATTTTGATAATTTTTCTAGTGTAGTTGTAAAATCTTTATACAGAATTGCGTAAATATTCCTTAGAAATTCAAAATGTATATCATCACAAGATATTTACAGCTAGTTCCTTATATTTTTATTCCATTTTTAAGAAATATCAGTTTTGAGGTATGTATTATGAGTGACGCAGAATATCTATTTGACTGATGCGTGTTAGTCATTTTTCTTCCTTATGTGAAATAGATGTTAAAAGAATCGAATATATTCCCGAAAAGAATCTATGGGGCAAAAGTAATGAAACATCCTGAAGGCAGCGTTCGATCAAAATGAGATTTAACATATATGATGCATAAAGAGTAATAAAGAAACCGTCACTCTATCGTTTGGAGGACTCGTTCATTGTATAATTGCAAAGCAAATTGAAAGGGAATAATTCTTTAGATTCCGCCAAATCCTCCAATGCAGCTGACTGGGCATTTCAACTTCATTTTAAATTATTTATGTTGATGCTCATTCTTGATTTAGCATCAAGCTCGTCACGAAACAGCTAATCTCTACGTTTTCAGGTAACCCGATATGCATTGTGCGAGAGCATTTGGTTAGCGGAAAGAGTTTATTAGCAGTAAAATATTCGCAGTCAGTCTGTTTCGTTTGTTAACACTGAAAATTTATTTCATGAAATTACATCTGTAATCTTGTGTAAATTTCAAGATAAGAGTTACACTCTAAGATTAAAAAAAAAGTTGCACCTGGGACGAATAGACCGTATGTATGAAATTTGGAGGAGTGGTACATCAGCGTTGGAGATGCAAATGAGAGATTTTCAGTATCGTTTGAGCATGCGCCACGCGCAGGGCAGCTCTCAAACACGCTGCATACCGAGACATAAAATAACATCCAGAAGAGAAGCAAATTCATATCAACTCAAGCTGTTGTGTTGGTTACATCGTTTCTCATTGAGTTATACGTCGGGAAAAAGTTCGCAAGCAATTTAAGCTACTGTGAGAGTATGGGAGGTCAAGTAATTGGCCTCCGAGAAGGTGGATGGTCTAATTGACGTATTGCGCAACATATTGGTTGTAGTGATGTTACTGCTGCACGCTGTTGGCAGCGGTGGATGCAACAACGCACATGCCAACGTCAACCAGGCTCAGGAAGGCTTAGAGAAACAGACCGAGAGATAATCGACGTATTGTAAGACATGCGCGTACTGATCCAACAGCCTCTGTTGCAGACATTCATAGGGTAGTGGGAACCTCTCTCCATCATCCAATAAGTGATCGAACAATTTGTCGGTGGCTTCACGACGTGGATTAAACTCACTTAGACCGCTAGAAAGACTGCCTTTAACATAATTTCATCGCCATCAGAGACTGGAATGGTGTCGTGCCTTCACTGATGAATCCTGCATCTGTCTGGGTGGAGAAGACAATCGAATCCTTGTGTGGAGGCAACGTGGTCAGAGCCAAGATTCACGGTTTTTGTGAAACGTCACACGTCCAGACCTGGTATGGTGAGGGGTTCAATTGAGTTTAATGCCAAATCACCTTTCGTTTTCGTTACGGGCTCATTGACAGGTCTGCGTTAAGTACAAACAAATTTTGCAACCAGTTACACTCCCATTCCTTAACTCCCAGGTTCACCCGTTTTTTCAACAAATCCATGCTCTATCCAATATTGTTGCCGTCTCTAGATCTTGTCTACGACACAACGATATCTTACTATGGCCGGCATGCTCTCCCGACCTGTCCACGATCAAGAATGTATGGGATGCCCATAGGAGGTGATAACACCAATCCACCCGTACCTCGTAATCTGCTGGAACTACGTGCCAGGGTTCAAGCAATCCTGATTTTGCAAAAAACAACTAAACAATACCAGTCAAAAAAAAATACATATATATATATATATTTATATATATATATATATATATATATATATATATATATATATATATATATATATATATATATAGATATAGATATATATATATATATATATATATATATATACATTTTGCTTCCCTCTGCTCGAATTGTTAGGAAATTAATATGTGATCTCTCGATCATGAAGGCCAAATTCGTATTGGAAAAAATAAAGAAGTTACAATTTAAAAAATATTTATTTAAAGATAATAATCTTTTTAGGTATCGATCTAAAATAAAATTTTCCGCAGATTTGAAATTCGTTGAAATTTTTACTCTATATTTAACGATCAATGTGATAGAAAAAAGAACTACATAACACCAATTAAAAGTTTAGTTCGTTCGCTGAAATAGTTGCTCTTAAAATGAAACAGTAAAAATAAATTTAGAATATGTGATCTCTTTATACTGTTGGTATTCTAAGGAAAACAATAATTATATTAACTGTCAATGAATTAATTTTAAAATGTTCTAGATTAATTTTTAAAAATCGGCAGGGACAGAAAATTGATGTACTCTATTTAGGGTGTTGTATGCCTTTTATTATCAGTCTTGACATAACTTTAAAAAAATTATTTTATTGGAGTAGATAACAAAAGTTAGATAAATACTGTTGATGTATTCTAAATGCTTTTTGTTATTGATGTTACCTAAAATGGCATTTACTGATATATAACTACGTGCAAGTGATTGTAAATATATCTACAAAACATATCGAAAGTGTTATCTAACTAACAATTTCATGTCATCAAATTGACTTGAGCAAATTTTAACGCGTAACATCAGACTGTAAAAATGACAAAATGCACTAAAAATCCTATTCATTACGAAATTCAGTTTGTAAATTAAATTTTCTTATTGAGTTTGGAGGAATAAAAATTTTGTTGAACTTTAAAAAGCCTGCCGAGATGATTTTATTTACCCTCATACCAACTCTCTTTCACTTGATTCGTGAGATTCAAAAACTTGTGAAAACAATACCCAAGAAGCAAAATTTTCTGCAAGAAAATATTCTTCAAAAGTTTTGAATACATAATTGTAAAGTTTTCAACACCAACCTGAACTCTTAATTTTACTTCATACATTCAATAATCCCTGCAGGATAGGAAAGGCGCCATCTACTGGCAGGAATAAAAACTATTACTTGCATCCTGAAGAAAACGATATACGTAGCGTTGACTTTTTTTTTATGAAACGTATACGAACTACATTTGTAAATGTTGAGAACAAATTTCAAGAAATTTTAAGAAAAATAACTATTGCTTCTGTAGATTTTTATGAATGTTTCACTTGCGAAATACCCGACCTTACTCGATATGAATTGGTTTACTCTAGTTTGAAGTGATGATCAAAATATATAATGATTAATGACTTATGTCTTTCTTTGGATAAAGTAATATTTTAACGCCTCTCGTCATCTTTATAATTTCTAAAACTTACTTTAGACACAAATCCTATACATGCATATTCAAGTAATCGTAATACTCAATATACGTACATTACAGTTTTTCCAAAACTACCAAATTTTAAGGTTGATTTAAATATACTTACTTGGGTGTTTTAGAATAAAACTTATCCAAATATAAAAATAAAGAAAAGTTTAATGTTGCCTTTACTAAACTAATATATCATGTATAAAATAAAGCACATTGTAAAGCGCAAATTCATGTGATGTCTGTACAAACACACAATCTCAAAATGCAACATAGAACAGAAAGACGGACATACAGACTAAAGCAACCAAATTCAGTCACTAAATGAAGATAAGTACTCACAGTATGCAAAGTTTCATGAAAATATATTAAACCGTGGGGACGTGTATAGGGCACACACAATACAGACAGACAGACAAATGGATGGACAGACAGACAAATGGATGGACAGACAGAAACCAAACGCGCAAGAGGCTTATTTGGCATCAGAAGGATCCAAAGCATAGAGAAAACTTGGAAGGGGTCGAAAATATTCAATGTACAAACAAACACTCCATTCTTATTTATATAGATGGAGTACAATGAAAAAGTATACCATTAGGGCGTGGTAAACATTCTCCTCTACCTAAATTTTTGAAAAAATGAAAACTTTAAGTGCTTAACATTTTAATCTGTTTCGAGAAATATTCCACTGGTAATTTATTTCGTTGTCTAGATTAAAGCTTATTATAAATTACTTTTATCAAGATTTGTCCTATTTTTTTAACCAGCATATGAAAATTTAAATTGTTCTTAAAACAAGATTTTCTTTTATTATAATCAGAAGAGGTTCAAGCATTTACCGTTGGCATTTTTCAAACCTCAAATGTGCGTGTTTATTAAATATTCATACATATGTACAGGGTGTTCCAAAATTCGACCGACAAATTAAGAGGGGTGATAGAATTAAAAGGCATCAAGAGGATAAAAACTTACCATAGAACATGGAATCACAAAAAGTTGAGATGGTGAAAATTGCGAAAACGCATGCAGGTTTCAACGTCACGCTGGAACGACAAAAGTACAATAGTAACAACAAAAGTATTTATTTGATTAATTTACAAGAGATGTAGGAAGTGGCGGCGCTGGCGTCATTGTACAGTCTACAACGACGTAAAAACGATTCCCGAACGCGCTCGAAGATGCCAGGTATGCTTTTGATGTCTCCCGCAGCGACGACAGTCCTCGCTATCAGATTCTCCGGTGTGTCTACAGGCGTCGCATAAACGAGTGAGTTATGGTGACCCCATTGGAAAAGTCACACGGATTGAGATCCGGCGAACGCGGAGGCCATGCAACGGGTCCCGCGCGTCCAATCCACCTCCTTGGGTATGTAACATCGAGGTGATTACGCACTTGGAGGGGGAAATGTGCAGGGGCACCATCATACATGAACCACACTTGCATATCTCTTGTAAGAGGGAAAAACAAAAACCATGGAGTCAGGGACAGACACTCCAACAGTCTGCAGTATGTGGATACAGCACGGTGGATTCAGTGATCAACTAACTTCCACCTTTCGCCTCCTCTGGATTCTGAGCCTGCATGCGTTTTTCGCGATTTTCACCCCCTCAACGTGGTTTGTGACCCCATGTTCTATGGTAAGTTTTCATTCTCTTGATGCTTTCTATCAACTCTCTTAATTTGTCGGTCGAAAATTGGAACACCTTGTATACGATTATTGCGAAATTCTCCTACAATCTGTCTGTGTGAAATGACCACACATTATATTTCATCAAATCAAAAGTGAATTCATTGTAACATTTTGAAACATTCATTATGTAAAACGTCAAACACAAATTTTCTTTTTGTTCGATTTAGATAAATTTATAAAATATGTGTTTTAAGAACAGAATAGCTATGAGAGGGGGTATACGTTACGCATGATCATATTGTAGTAATATCATAGAAGTAGGAAAGATAAGGAAGTGCCCTAACAAGGTTTCGCTACCGATTCAACTAAAGCCGACATTTCCATGGTTTTAACGCACCAAGATGGCGGCCGCGCATGCGCTGTTAAAAACCTTTTATTTTCTTTTTGTTCGATTTAGATAAATTTATAAAACTAGGGGGCTCCGCCCCCTGCTCGCTTATGCTCGCCAACCCCCGGGTATTGCTGCGCAATCCCATTTGGTTTGCTTCGCAAACCAACACTCCTTTCACAGATGTCATTTGGTTTGCTTCGCAAACCAACATTCCTTTCACAGAGTGAAACTATCTGAATAATTCGTATTATGCTGATTTCACTTTCCGGTACATGACGTCACAGCGAGGGCTTCGCGCCCTGCTCGCTTACGCTCGCCGACCCCGGGGATTGCTACGCAATCCCGTTTGGTTTGCTTTCTCAAACCAATACTTCTTTCGCAATTGATTTCACTTTTTTTTGCTTTAACACTTAATGCACCCTAAACTAATAGCCGCATCAGTAAAAAATCTTCTGCATCTTGTTCCCTGTACAATTTTAACTAAACATTGTTAATATCCAAACTTTACGATCTGTACTTTGTCGGTAAACTGTCTTGAAAACAGAGGGAAAAAAGCGAGCCTTTTTCCTCGCCAAATAAAAAGAAATCGTTTTTATGGCAATTGTTGCTACGATAAATTTGATATCTGGCAAACCCGATAGTCAAAAGTGTAACCCACTACTGCTTTCGGAAGCAGCTATGCGAACTGAAAAATACGAAATTTGTGTCACCAACTTTTGATTGCATCGAATTTATTTATGAACCAATTTTAAAAATAATTGTACCGTAAGAAAGAGTACATTGTGAGGTATACTGCAATATTTTTAAAATTAAAAACTAACATTAATACTATATAGATATGACCATTTTAGTTTTGTATCGGAAGTTACGATCTGAAAGTTCCGAAAATTGTATGACCTACTTTTAATTGCATCGATTTTGTTTATTAACCAATTTGAAAAATAATTGTACCATAAGAAAGAGTGTAATGTAGTGTATTCAGTGATGTTCTCAAATTTAAAAAATAATGGTTTTTGCCGTAGACATAACGGTTTTAACAAAACGTAGCGAAAATATCCGAAGATTCCGAATTTTGTATCACGAACTTTTGATCGCATCCAATTTAATTATTAACCGATTTCAAAAATAATAGTACCGTAAGAAAGAGTATATTCTGAGGTATACTGCGATATTTTAAAAATTAAAAACTAATAGTAATTAGATATAGATACGGCAGTTTTAAAAAAAAGTAACAAAAATGTCCCGATTTTTCCCGAATTTCAAAAAAATATTATCAAGAACCACATTTAAATTTCAAAAAAAACTCGACGAGCTGCAAAAATTTACGTTGAGAGGTACTCTTAAAAAAAAACTCACGACTAAAGACTGAAATTTTGAATGTGTTTTGCTCACTCGCGGAAGAAATTTCACTTCTTCAACTTTAACACTTAATAAAACCTAAACTAATAGCTGCATCGGAAAAAAATCTTAATAATTATCCAGGGAATACGATGAAGAACAAAGCATGTTAATTTCATATTTTTCCGATCAGTACTTTCTCGGGAAACCGTCTAAGAATGGAGCTAAACAACAAAAATTTCAATTCTTCGGCGGCGGCGGCGGCGGCGGCGGTAACTTTTTTTTAATATAGAGAGATATGTGTTTTAAGAACAGAATAGCTATGATAGGGGGTATACGTTACGCATGATCAAATTGTAGTAATATCATAGAAGTAGGAAAGATAAGGAAGTGCCCTAACAAGGTTTCGCTACCGATTCAACTAAAGCCGACATTTCCATGGTTTTAACGCACCAAGATGGCGGCCGCGCATGCGCTGTTAAAAACATTTTATAAGAGCATATATATATATATATATATATATATATATATATATTTTCATATTAAGATGTGTTCATTCATTTTGAAACTGAGCGATGCTAAATAAATGAAACATTGCTAATTTTGACAATATTTTGGGTTTTTTTTAATGATAATTTAAGCATGATATACGATATAGAAAAAAATTTACTACCTTTTTCCCGTTTGCTTTTAAATTTTGTGATTGAGTATGCTATTGCATAATTACAATACACGAAACAGAAAACTAACAATGCTAGTATTTTTGTATTTTGTTTTTTGTTTATCATTCGCATGCAAAATATTTTAAAACAGATTTTAAATTGATAAAAACTCTCTGATTAGTAAAATTATAGGTATCCTACAAATACCATTTATCAGTAAGGTTTAATTTAGATTAGCTGATCCCGCACATAACTTCTGCCCTCTTGTGCCTTATAGTCTAGTGCTACTCTGTATCCCTCATTCTTGTTTTTATAAATTGTATCCAAATTGGTTTCCACAATTAGGCATTAAAATTCATTTTATTGATTCCCTGCATACATTGAAATACACACACTCTTGGCCCAATCATCCATTCTAAATATTTATTTTCTTGTGGTATTTTACTTCTTATTATGCACTGCTTATCCATGCATCTCTACTTTCTAGGTCTTTGGGAAACCTGAAATGAAAATGAGTAAAATATAGAAAGAGCTGTTTTAAATTTCGAAGAACTTTGAATGAAACTGAGGATATGATTTAACATGACCGTTGATCTAATGAAGAAGATATGAGATTGTTGTTCTATGCTAGATGAATAAGTCTATCAACCTTAATCTATAATAGACTGTTCTATTTTATTGATGTGACTCTTTTTGTCATATAACATGACATCAAAAGTGGTTGATATAATACTTAATGAATCTATTGATCGTGGGTCATGACAATATTACAAGCATTTTGGATAACTTTAAAATAAGTTTTCATGTTTCTTTAATGAACTTTAACCCTCATGTTGATCGTGTTGACGACGTAACTCGTATCTAGAAAAACTGAACATATCTTGATGTATCGAGATATCTCGTCATAAGAAACACTTACAGAATCGTGATCTCACCAACATAAAAAGTAAGAAATATCTTGATGACGAAAAATTGTGACTTTCACACCAGTCGGATTGCTAAACATATTCTGACTGGTTTTTATTTCGGGCCAGCTGCTGTTCTTTCGTCAGGCGCTTTACAACGACTTAAGTAGAACGTCGTCCAGATCTCTGATTGGATCTCGACTTTTACCGTTGGGTTCTTTTTGAACTACGGACAAAGGACGGTTAGCGAGAAGGAGAGAGACGACAGAGAGAGCCGAGAAGCAGAGGGTGACGCTGGTGACCACGATGGTCTTTGGGGACAAACAGTAATAAGGTAAACCGAGGAGAGATTGCGCTGTCGGAGAGATTGCACACAAAGAGAGTCGGGGGGGGGGAGAGTTGAGTACGCGCGTTGATTATACTGTCTTTAGCAAGACAGAACAGGTCCTGACGGCCGAGATATATCGTTATTAGAAGAAAACTGGTCAGATTTTGATCTCGTTATCATAAAAAAGGCAATATCTTGGTAAGGAAATATCTCGTCATTGGCAAAATTACCGTTTTCTTCAATACAATCAAGTTTCGACGAGGTATATCGTATTTTAAGATCTGATCACTTTTGCTATTGACGATATATTGCAGTGTCGTCTCCCCAAACGGTAGTGTGAAAACAGTACGAATCGTGCACAAGGAGTAATCAGATCTTGATAGACGAGTAGTTTTTGTAGAAAACCACTTGAAAATTTAATAGCGTACTCGTTTCTTAATACAAGCCCTTTGATGCCAAATAAGTTCTATAGTACTATTTAAATTTTTATGAAGATCGAATAAAGGGTAACGACGTTAGCAATGTAGGTATATTTTATGAATTTCTTTCGGTCCCATTTTATTAGTTTCCGCATGAGTTAAATATATTCTTACGTGCGCGTACTCTGAGTATCTATTTGCATTGTAAGTTTTACCTCATGAAGGAGGTTGTACAGTCGAACTGATTATCCGAGCACCGATTAACCAAGTGTCCGTGTAATTCGAGAGGAATTTGATACCAAGTTTCAAAGCTTTTTCAGCAGCGGAAGCAGTAACACGTTGTACAGTAATATTTTTCTACTTCGTATAGGCTGCTTAATATTTGTTATCGGAGTTTCTGGTAATCCGAGATGGTCTCGGTTATCATTACTTCGGAAAATTGAGGTACTACTGTACATATTTCCATGTATTATTCTTAAAATAACACAAAATTAAACAAGGGAACATTAGTTTTATGAATAAGATTATTTAAGAGCGTAGAAAATTCACTTGTATATTGTAGGCGATGGTTAGCGCTTTGGGCCTCGGTTTCGATAGACTGGGTTCCGACCCACGTCAGGGCATGGATAGGCATCTCGAATCCATTTTCAGCGCGTCAAATCAGACCTCGTGTTACAAAAAGTGAGCGTTGAATCACAAATCAAACCTTACAAATGTATTTCTATTTTATTGCACAGAAATGAAAAGGTTTACAGCCAAGAAAAAGCACATTTGTGATCATTCAGTTTATTGCTACCTAATGATTCTTAAATTTTAATTTTATTGAAAAGATCTATAACTCTCTGATGGGTTCACACTTATATATCCTTTCTACGACTTGCAATTTTCTCTACATGACTTCGAACCAGTTTTGAGCTTCCTAACCAATCAAATCCTTCTTTTGCAATAGTTCAATTCATCATGTGGCTATTTAGTCATTATATGTGTTATGGTGTAAGAGCAATGCTACGATAGCTACTCGAAAATTCCATGTCGTTACAGAGGGATGATAATCAAACAGTAATCTAACACCAATACATCGAAATCAATTCGAATTATAAGATTAAAATCAATATTAGAACATTATTTTGATGAATGAATTGTCTTAATTGGCGACCTTCGTATATCTAACTGACAACTGTATTTACTCCGACGGATTCCGAAAGACTGTTTCGTGTTGAAAGATTAAGTCAATTGCGAAACGAGAAAAAGCTTTCACGAAACTGGCATTAATTTCAAATGCGTCTGATTACTTCATAGGGCGAGCGTCGCCTTCCTAATTAAAATTCGATACTGTGTTGCCATCGATTCAAAGAGGAATGTTATAGCATCAGGATACTCAATTGCATAGTGGAGGGAAGGACTATACAATGAGCTCTAATTCCTCGCATATTGTCAAGGATTATCAAAGCGGATGATTATTGATTGAGAGAGGTATCAGTCATATCTGATTCCAGATCACCAATAACACTATGTTATCGTAGCGGAGAATTAATTGAATGAATTCTGCTACATGTAGTGCTCAATATGTTTATTGAAAATTTTCAATGTAGCGGTACTAAGACGATTAGGTCATTTTCGAAGCTTTTGTCTAGCACTTCACACTATTGATAATGTGTTAATAAAGTTATGAGTATTTATGCACCCCATTTTTCACCGGAATTGTCTTTCTTGAATGACTCTTCATTGAGTAACCTGAAACATCAATAATTTCTGTAAAAAATTACTAACAATGGTACTAAATTATGATTTTGACATACAAGCTATATTTATTTGGACACAGTAATTTCAAATATTAACGACGTTTCAATTTATAAAACAATATACACGAATTGGAAAACATTTGATGTAAACATCAATTATATTAATTTTATTCATGAACAAAATACTTTTCACTTCTCTAGATTTAAAGTGTCGTTCACGTGGGGTATTGTTATAACACCGTTATTTTTTTTAGAGAAATTTATAAATCCAAAATAATTGAATACAAGAATGCATTAATCCAAGATTATTGGTTCTTATGAATTGTTTATTAAGGAAGTATTGGATGAATTGGAAAGATATATGAATATGTGTGTTTGTGAAACAAAACATTTTTATCTTAAAATTAACAAATATTCAACCATACTCACAACATCATACGTAAACAACCATTACTCCCAACTTTGCTGAAAAGCGTTTTATCTCGGCCAGTTATCTTTCTCCACGAATTAAGAATCATTATTGAAAACAACGTAACTATGTTTAGAAAATATAAATTGTTATCTCATTTTTGAGAAAGTGCGTTAAAAGAGATGATTACTTTTACCAAAAAGGCTGTAGTTTCATCATAACACAGTCAGCAAGAAATTAACGTTTTCGATAAATATTTTCAAAATCATACTTATCAAACATTTTTGAAAAAATATTTTTGTGATCTCCACATACACTGAAGAGCCAAAACATTATTAACACCTACTCAATAACGCGTTGCACCTCCTTTGGCCTACAAAACAGCTGCAACTCGCCTGGGCATAGATACCACAAGTTCTTGGTACAGGTGGAAACAGGTTGTACCAAATGTCTAAGCAGCAGTCACGCAAAATCGAGATATTCGGATATGGTGGTGTTGAGCTCTGAGCTGCCCCTCCATGACACCCCAAATGTGCTCTATCGAACTTAGGTCCGGCGAGTTCGGTGGCCAGGACATTCAGTAAAATTCATCGATATGCTCCTCAAACTTGTCCAAAACAATCCGAACCTTGTGAAATGGGGCGTTGTCCTGCTGGAAGATTCCATTTCCAGTTGTGAAGATAGACGCCATGTAAGGGTGCAACTGATCCGCAACGATGTTCAGATAGTTCGCAGTTTTCATGGTCTGTTCTACCACAACTACGGGTAAAAGAGTCGCCCTTGAGAACGTTCCCCAAAGCATAAAAAGCATACATATTTTTTTTGTTGACAATTACCTTGTCATTACCAATTGTTAACCAAACTCTAGCAATTGCATTTTTTCTTCTACCTGCACCATAGATTTTATTATCACTGCTTCCTACAGCATTTTTAGGCTTAACAAACTTACTCTGAACTGTATCGCTTTTGGTTTTTTCGCTTTGAACCTTTAATATTGTCATAGATCACTATTTTATGATTGCCACCACCAGCCTGTGTATGACTTGCTGTACAAGAGATGAGCAACTGTTCACCTGGCAGACGGCGTACCCTGACACGACCATCGACGTGATGAATGAGAAATCGGAATTCATCTGACCAGGTAATATCTTCCACTCATCTATGGTCGAGTCTCGATGTTCCCGGGACCACTGTAGGCGTAGTTGATGATGACGTTTGGTCAACAGGGGCACACGAGTGGGACGTCTGCTGTTCAGTCCCATATCCAACAGTGTCATCTGAACTGTGTGTTCCGAAACACTCGCGCTTGGACCTGCATTGTATTGGACTGTCAGCTGAGCCACTGTCTCTTCTCTCCACGTCCCGATTTTGCTTTATCAAGCGGGACAGTCTCCGACATCCTTTTTCTTTGATGACGCTTGGACGACCAACACCTTGGCGTCTACTGCTGGAGTCACCGTCATTTATCCACTTTGCATGAATACTAACAACGGCAGATCGTGAACAACCTACCAGTTGTGTAGTCTCGGTGATACTCGTTCCGAGTCTTCGGGCCATTACGATCTGCCCTCTATCAAATTCGATAGATCAGCAGCCCTTCCCACCACTCGCAAAAGAAAGTTCAAGAATGATTACTTACCTTCTCCAGCAGCAGATGAAATACCATTCTCACTTAATAACATGCCCTCCACGTCATCCAGACGAGTTCATTGAAAAATGTGAGAATGGTCATAATGTTTTGGCTCGTCAGTGTATATTATTGTTACTTACTATTGTTATATCTTTATATCAATTATTAAACCTTTTACAAACTTTTAAACCTTTTACTTTTTTGTTGATGTATAGGCATAAATATAAAAACACGACCGCGATGAATTTCTTAGTGCGAAGGGAATCTTACGTAAAGTTGATGGCTATGTGAGTTCCATTCAGAAACAAAAACAGAAATGTGAATCACAACAACATTCCAATTTCCTAAAAGAAAAAACAAATATCAATAGACATTGTGCGATTCTTTGTTTGTGGGTCTCCTAATTACCTGGTTAATTTTGTCGAGAATTTCAAAGGTTGAAATAAACATCTTGTCTCGAGATGTAAAGGTTATGAAGAAACAGGGACTGTCGTGGACAAAAGAGCGAACATTGTCGAGTGGGTAAGCTTAGATGGGAGTAGATCAGTGACGGAACTAGAGAGACAGAAGACCTTCATCATGAAACGAAGAATGAGTTAAGAGAGAAAAAGGGAGTGACTGAACTTAATTTATGGTTGACATAGGTGCTAAGATCACGTGTTCCGGAAGCATTTCTGTTAGAGGTGAAGGAGCCAGTCAAATGGTCTTAAAAAGAGCTTTTGGAAAACGAATATTGGTGAATATTAAGCAATTGAAGCCGAGATTATTTTTAAAAAAATAACACTTGCGATTCGAGAGTAAAAATATGAGGTGCAGTTACACCTATTTTATGTAAGGAAGAATTGTCGGTGCATTATTTCAACATATTAATGAAGAGAGAGAAAGAAGAGTTTTTAGATATAACGTTTTTAGAGTATGTAGTTGTGCCACAGTAACCATAGTTTTGCTAGTAACTTAAGAGGGAAATCGAAAGTTCTGCTAATACCGTAGAAACAGAGGAAGACATTAGCTGCAATGATAGTAGTGAGGGGTATGAAGAGAACACAGATTTGGTTCAAATTCGGAACAATTTAGAGGTGGAAGTGGGTGATCGAATAAATGGAGAATTAGAATTTGTATGATAATAATGGAGGAAAACATTAAACTTCAGAAGTTGAGTTCGCAAAAAAGAACGAGGGATTTAGAAAATGTACGATGGATTTCTTTAACACGACGAATGTATGCAAGATACTATCACGTCAGTTGGTGTAGCCTAAAGCGAGAAGAGACTCAAAATAATTGGTGGCACAATGCTATTTTCTGCGTATCATGAATTCAAGCGTTCTTTAGAAAGGATAAAACTATCATTTTACTGACCGAGACAGAAAGATGAGACGCGACAATACTGTGAGAATTAAAGACTGTAAATTGCGAAAGAGGGTTAATAGATCCGATCAAACCATGCTATAACTGCGGTAAAAAAAGACATAAAAACTTTTGGGAAATTGTTCATTTTGATTAAATTTGGAAAATGTCACCTCCTTCTCCTAGAGGACATTACATAAATAGATCAAAATACACTGGTACCTTGGTATACGTCCTTAGTCCGTTCCAGATCCTTGGACGTATACCAAACAGGATGTATACTAAACGAATTTTTCCCATATGAAATAAAGGGAAAATGATTAATACGTTCCTCTGAAAAAAATCCTATTGTTATTGGCATTGATGGGGTTGTCTAAAATAATTGAAACACTACATTATACTAAAATACGAAACACAAAAGGAATTAGATGAAATAAATGGAAAATTCAACTTAATTTTCTCTTTTCCCTACTTGGACTTGTTTGAGGATTATCAGGTTTGACGTTTACTAAAAGTCTGTCCAAAGAACTTTGCTTCTGCCTTTTCCCAAGGATGTTTTGGAAATGTGATGTTGTCTGGTCATTCCAAACAATGCTATTACGGCTTTATTGGGGTGGTAATTCATTGCAAAGTTTGAACAGCCATCCATTTGGCAAAGATTTCAATGATTAATGATGTAGGGGTTTCTTCTGTCTCCTCCTCCAACGAGGCTGAAGAGAGCTCATCTATCAGTCTTGTTCTCCTTCTCAAGTTCCTGCAGCTTCTCAGTGGTCAACTCTTCAGTCGAGTTCTACATTTCGAGCCGTCTTATTAGAGTCGCTACTGTCGCCACGGATAACTCACCAGTAGAAAGGGGTTCCATTAATTTACCTAGAAGCAGTCCCATTTATGCTGCATTCTCCGACACGATGCTACAATCCAATCTCCAAAAACCTAATTCAGTCGACCGAAGACGTAAGCGATCCCTATATGACGCACATGAGTCGTATTCGAAACAAAGGTCATATAAAAAATAAAATTTTTCGCGTCCAAACAGGACGTGTTTCAAGTTCGACTTATTGTAAAGCGGACGTGTACCGAGGTACCACAACACGTTATGCAGTTTGTTTAAAATCTTTATCTGCTAGGTATTTTCGATGCGCTGTTAAGTATTTTTCAAAGATATAGAATTTCTAAAATTATTGCATCTGATCAAGGAAACAAGGTTAGGGGAGCAAAATGGTTTTAGTAGGGAGGAAATACTAGGTGTAGCTCTACGTTTTAGTACACCGGGATATCTTCACAGTAATTGTTTAACTATGAGTTTAACCTAACTTTTAAGAATATGCTTCATTTTGCATTTAGGAAATATTTTTAAAAATTAGGATAAAAGTATACCTAGTTGTCTTTGGTATGTATTTTAAATTGAAGTCGCACTGAGCGACACAACGAGCTATTGGCGACTGTATGGGATCAAACTCGAAGGAAAAGATCCGAGGACAACACCACGGAATTTTTCACACGAGCTATTTTGTCTGTGGACTGAAATTTAAAGTTTTAGCAGTATATTTGTTTATTTGTCGTATGAAATGATATTGGGGAGAAAAGTACGAGAAGTTCTTAATCTTTTAAACCGTATGATGACAAATGATATTTCACAACCGATGGAATAACCAAAAGTACGACTGAATATTTAAGTGAATTAAGGAAGAGGTTAAAGGAGATTACCGAAAATGTCGAGATAAGAGCAGGAATTAACCAAAAGAAATGGGATAATTATTTTAACTGTTACTAAAGTTGAACAATTTAGAGATAGATGGTGATTGAGTAATCATTATTGCCAATCTACAAATAAATCATATATGCTCGATGACAAAGACAGTAGCAGTGTTAGGAAGAGTAAAACAAAATCATTATCTTGTATGAATACGTTAAACTATATTAGGGGTATTCTTTCACCCAAAGGAAAATCTCAACCAATCACATAAGCCTCAATTTGCTGTGAAAGCAAGTTTCTCCAGTGTCTGATTCATGCAGTTTAAAGCTCCAATCTTCAGGTGCTAAATTCATAATGGGGAAATATTCATGTTGGGTTAATTTTTTAATATTATCACCAGTTCTTGGAAAACGTTCAGAATCAGTTCTTGTTGTCCTCTAGGTAACCAATTTTTTGTTTTGAGATTTTACTGTGATGTTTATCAATTCCCTAGATTTTCCCGTCTAGTAATGATAAGGAATACGTTTAATTTGTGAAGACTTTGTTATATTGTTCAAATCTCAAATAAAAATTTGCCTATATACCTAAATTTTTCTGGCTGTTTACTTCTTTATCTCGAAAATATTCCTGGATAGCATATCCTTTCTTCAGGGTTGTTTGAGAACGAAATTATAATTGTAGTCTTCACGAACTATAAACTGCTACTCCAACATGTCTTGGACTTCTTTCCAATCATCGATATCAACACAATTTTCGATAAAAAAAAGAGCTAAAGGCTACAACTTTTCTCCACTCATCAGACAGCTTGTGTTCTTAGTAAACGAATCTTCTCTTAAATGTACTCATGACGGGTAAATGTATCCCATTGTCTTAGATTGGTATCGCTGGGTGTTAACTGTCGTTTTATGTCCTGAATGTTTCTTTAGATGTCCATGTTTCTCTAAGATAGAGAATGAATTACAGAAAAATATAAACAAGAAACAGGCTGTGGAACAGCTACACTCTACGTTTATTAGCGATGGTACGGCCTTGGCGATTTTTTTGGGCACTTCTAAAGTCGCCAAAGAAAGACTTATTTCCTAACTCTTTATCTGTCACAATTTTTCTTCTTTTTAGAACACACTTTTTAAAAAAATTTCAGAACGTTTAAAAAAGTATATATTTTTTAAATGTTCACAAAAAGTAGTAAGTTTAAGCACATATTGACACACATTTGTGAACCAGCAGAGAAACTAAGCTACGAATGTTGGGTAAGAATACCCTGAAACTTATCAATTACACTAAATACAGTTAGCATGTCGAAAAAGAAAAAGATTTACAAAAGAAAAAAAGCAAGAAATAATACAACCGGATAACGTAAGAATTCTTTCGTAAGAAAATAATGAAAACGAAAATGTTCAAAAAAACAAAACTCCTTTCGTGAAAACTATTACAATAAAATAAAAATAAACAACTCTCAAAATACAAATAAATGGACCAATGGTATCACAGGAAACGATTTAAAAGGACCAATGCAATCAAAGGATATTTTAAAAACAAAATAACCAATGGGAGGAAAGAATAAATTTCAAACGAATCAATGAAATCAAACGACTTTAACGGATTTTGGAAGAACTTTCTATATAGAATATTCAAAATGAAAATAAAAATTTTCATTTGTCGAGGTTGCCATGAAAACCACAACAACCGTAACGAATGATGGGTTGCCTTAATTTATCGTAACTCGCTACTAGAAGTGCGCCAAAAAATTCGCCAAGCCGTTGCCATCACTCATTAACGTAGAATGTAGCTGTGCCCAGGCTGTATGTCAAACCAAAAAGGAAGTCAATCCAAAAAAGTCATTCTGGTTGAAGAAAAGGGATACATTTTTTCTCACGCACTGCGAAAGAACATGGAAGTTCTCCCTTACTCATTAAAAAGCGCTGACTTTTCTACACATCAAACGAAAATGCGTCGTTTCCTTTTTCAATGGGGAGTGTCTGAACTTTACGTTTATACGTATAAAGCTTAAAAACAAGATACGACTAAATTTAAACTTTATCTTTTTATTTGACGGATTAATTTGGAGTTGTGGGTCCACTGCCCGTTACAGGAGGCAGCTGTACTTTGAGCTCCTTTCATGATGATGGTCTCATAGCCAGAAGAAAAGATATCTTCGTAACTTAACGATATGTCTTTACGCTTCGGGATGTAACCAAAGAGAGCCTGGGAAAGCATTTTCAATTAAAGTTGAAGCAATATTCAAACGAGAGGGTTCAAAAGGAACGTGATAAAGATGAAACGAAAGACTAAATTAATGTAATCTAGGTGAATTAAGCTGAAAGGAAATTGAAATATTTTGAACTGACATACGTACGTATCTTTCTCATGATGGTAATGTAGGATTGTCCATCCTGCTCGGTCGTCTAGAGTCAAGATTTTGCTTTTCAATGACGAGAATTGGAACGCTCGTTAACTCAAAACAACATTTATTGCTAACAATTTAAATACCGTAAACTACATCAATACTATCTCAGCATAACTCAACTGTTTATATCAATACAACTATCAACATCAATAAACTATCATCATCAATACAATCTAAGAGTGTCAATCAACTATCAACAACAATCCGATCACAGCATAACCGTCGAACTCTTCTTTCTGCTTTTTCATCAAAACAGAATATTTGCACGCGCTCGGTCGTAATCCGTGCGAAAAGAAAAACTAGCTGTCAGATTCTGATAGCCAAGTGTGTTGCCAGATTCCAATGTACTCAATAATTAGAATCCTACACCTCACATGATGGTAATGATGGGTGTCTAATCAAATATTGAGACCTCTCATCTAACTTGGTATTGGGGATCACATTGGAAAGTGGCGGAGGCTGAAATGCTTTTCAGATTAACTGAAAATAATTCCTTAAACACGTTTTAACTTCTATGAATTCCAACTTTGAAAAAAGTTCTAGATTTAGTTCAAATGTACAAAGAATGTTCTACTTGTACTCTGCCATCGAGTTTTCGATTAATTTTATTAATTACTCTACAGTTGCGTTTTTTCGTGTTCACCGAAACAATAATGAATTAATTGCAACATCTTCCTAGTTGCCTAAAATAACAACAGAATAGTGTTTTGATTCCGTTTCTTCCGGATTCTGTCGACAATATTCCATTGGTGTTGAACAGCCAGCTAAAACAATGTTAGGAATGGATATTAGACCAAACTGAGCTGAGGAAAGTCAAGTCGAAAAGACAGTTTTTAATGGATTTCCTGCTTTATTCGGCCATAATTCAAATCCTGTATGAGTATCCTTTCTGTCAAGCTAAAGATGGCTATATGGTATAGATAACAATAGTGATTTTTATGTCGGAAAACGAGATTCTTGGAGTTATTCGTGACGAGACGTCACGGCATATTTCCGGAATACAATTTTAGATCGTCGCCAATAGCAATTCCAAAAATCGAATTCCGAAATCGTTGTTATTACAATCGTTACGAGTTCAGTTTTTCTTCAACATAAAGTAATGCATTTTAAGTAAAGCTAATTAGAACTTTTGACAGTGTGAAGAAACATTGCTTGCCAATCGCTAATTGATAGGTATGCGATGCGACTGGAAATTGAAGTTTGCCATAGGTATAAACTTCTGAGTAACAGTTCAGAAATAAAACACGTGTGGAAGTATGTTTCTTAAGCTTCAAAAATAATGTTTTCCTAAGAATCGTCTATAATTTAATTTTACAGTTGTTTTCGTTCAAATTCTACTAAAGACTATTCATTTACTACAAATTAGTTCCCTTCGAATGAAGAATCCATCGAAAGAAGGATGCACTAAAGTTCCATTTTAAAATCATTTACTCTCTTTAAGCTTAAAGATAGCAAAATGTCAGCTAAAAAGGACCAACACCATATCTGAGATTAAATGTCTGCCAATTGCAGGCAGTTACGATTTCTCCCTGGGTGCATTTTTCTCTTCTGAGTCAGTTTCTGAAAAGTTTCCTTTAGTGTATATCCATTAGTAGCATATCCATTAGTCTGTAAATCAACTTTTAACTTAAGATGAAGTTTTCATGCTTTAGCAAATGCTACCCGTATGTTTTTTCGTGTACAACAATAAAATGATCTTTCGCATGCAAAAAAAGCGATATTGTCGCATAGAAACTTGGGGTAGTGGCTATGGTGTCTTCAGAGAACACAACCGTTTACTAGATCAAACAGTATTTATTCACAGCGAAGGAGTGTGCGACGATCTAGCTGATCGTAAACCAGAAGAACTGCCTCTCAGCTCGAGGGCAACAGCTTATATAAGTACAGGCAACAGGTTTAGAATATTCTAGAACATTCTAGAAACATTCACATTAACTTAAGCCCAAACTTTCTGGAAACTCCCAGTGAGTCGATAAAGTGGGTTTCGAACTGAATACCCAGGGCTCTGCAGCCCGTGTCGTTACCTCTGGTACACCTAGGTGTAGACAGAGAGCTGTCTGTCTGAACAGAGGCGGCAGTAAATTTCAATAGAATGTATATTGGTTAAAAAAATACTGATATTTAGTTCTGATTTCTCTAAATATGGCTTAAGTATTGCTTAAAGAATTTAAAAGCGCTTCCATTCCAAGGCAATGTGAAAATTACTCACATTAGTAATTACTTGCTTAGTATTAATATGTTTGCTTTCTGTTTCTACAATTGTTTTTCAAAATATACAAGCAAAATAAGATATCTAAGTCGCATTTAAGTCACACTAGGTCACAGTTAGGATACCTGGATTGCAAAATATACAATCCAGGTATTTCAGACGTGACGTCACAGCTTACTTTTCGAACTGAATTTAGCAAGTCGCTAATGGAAATTCCAAAAATTGAATTCTTAATTGAAATGATAGTTAATTGGTCAACGACAGTTTGATTAAATCCCAATAGTCGCCAATGTGGCGATTAACTATAATTTAAGGCTACCCTGATGTATACCAAGCGAGAGTACTTCGGTAACCAGAAATGAATTCCCACATTCCCTCTCATACTTCAAAGGAATACATTTTAAAATATTGGTCGCTAAACAATCACTACATTTATGATTCTCTTGGATCGACATTTTAATCATCTCAAATTACTACCCCTCTTAAAATGGAGGGTCAACTATCTGAACAACATTTTTAAAATAATGACAGTACAAACCTTCCTTTGACTTGAAGCAACTGATATTTTGCAATCTTTATTGCTCTATTCTTTGTTGTTCGAAACGAGAGATAGAAAGTTTACTAGCTTTCTTTCATCAGAAAGATGGTTCCCGCGCGCAGTGATCGATGTTACTCCACGTTTGGTTATTTTCAATCTAACTCCACATTCTTTAGCTTGCTTTTAATCTCACGGTGAAAATTAAAATGCTTTGAAGTGATTACGCTTTAACACTAGAACGTCCGTTGGTGTCGATTCGACACCAGGGCCTTTATATTTTGCACTCCCTTCCGCATTTGTGAATTGAAATTGAAAATTTTTGGTGACTTTCAATAATTTTCCTAGATGAATACACTGTTGAAATTTTGTTGGTCTAGATTCATTTATAAACATTTTACAGCTAAATTTACCTAGAACGGCTGCTGGTGTCGTTTCGACACCAAGTGAATTTAACATTCGAAATAGCTTCTGTTCAACTGAATCAACATAATTCGTTACTCTACCGAGATCATTGAGTAACAAACATAATTAGCAAACCAAACAATTTCGTATTGCACATCTGTTTGACATTGAACACAATGTTTACATGGTCATAGCGGAAATGAATAAATTAAACTAGTGTGATTGGGTCTAAGTGTTTCGTCGTTTATATTTGTTTATCTGCTGATAAAATAAACAGATTCGATATTCGGACCTTGTGTAGTGTAGACACGAAAATGATGGCTCGTTGGAAAGGTCAAAGTCCTGATGAAATTGCTAGTAATTTGTTGCGAAAATTTGTTGAAAATGAATTGGATGGTGTAGCGCTCTCTTGTTCGGATTTTAATTCCAATGCCCAAAATTTGAAAGTGAGTGCGAATAATCTGAAGAAAGTGCAGATGAAACTGATAATACCCAATTAATCCGGATGTATATGTCTCTAGAAACGACACAGAATGTCCACCGCATAATGTCAATGTCACAGGTAGATTTGCTGTTAGATTTGCTTAACGCCAAAGTAGTTGTCCGACTAACTGTGCGAAACAAAATGTCAATGAATACTTCATGAGTTCATGGTTCCTTTTCATCTATATTCGAATACATAAGAAAGTGCACAAATGTTGAAGCTAGAATAAACTATTCTGCTAGAATAAACTAAAACTATTCTGTTTTGACGATATAAGCTGGTTTGTATCCATTGATGAACTGTGTGCTTTTCATGCGATATTCTATGCTCTCGGAGTAAGTGGTGCCAAGAACATTGAACTGCGGTCCCTAAGGTCTGACTCTAGGAGTCTAAACTTCTGTAAGGAAACAATAAGTCGAAATAGATTTAGAGAAATCCTTAGATTTTTAAGATTTGAATTAAAATCCACACGTTCTCAGATAATTCGAGCCAACAATTTTGCTATGATTTCGGAAGTTTGGGATATATTTATTGACGATTGCGTAAAGAATTACAAGCGTGGTGAGAACATAATAATCGATCAACATTTATTACTTAGATAAATGTTGATAAATTTCATGAAATAATCTTAAAAGTTAACTCAATTGAATATTAGTCTTGTTACTATTTGGTTATTGCAATTATTTAGTGCGATTTATTCACTGGTGTCGAAATGACACCGGCGGACATTTAAGGGTAATCGCAATGGCGGACGTTCTCTAGTGGTTAAGAAGAATCGAATATATATATATATATATATATATATATATATATATATATATATATATATGTAACATTAAAAAATGATTCGTGAGAATATTGCTTCGAGGTTGGCCGACGCCTCCGAGAATTTTTTCACGTGCCTTTTACAGTTTCACAGCCTATTGCATCAGAAATAATTAATTTTTGCAAGCTAAGCTAAATTCATCTTCCCACGGCGTGATCCATCTGTTCCCGTCTATTTACTGTACGATGTCCCATCAAATGATACCATATAAGGCAATGAAATCTGTCTGAGTATTGCTGATCAAGGAATAATTAATTTGTTGATACGCAGCTTGTAACTTGCTGCGCCATCTCTTATAGCACTCGAACCATGACTGTGGTCTAATAAAGACGTCTTATTTCATTGCTCTCTGGCCTGATTGTATTTGATGAGTAACTTAGTAGTGAAACTTGTAAGAAAGTCGTCACAAGTAGACAGAATTTAATTCCTGTCGCGAAACCCGGCGGCCTAATTTGAAGTTTTTAAAAAGAATTGAGCACGATGAAAGTGACCAACAATGGCGGCAGTTTGTCTTTTTCTGCCTCGGCTGAGGCGAAAGAGAAATTGTTTATTGTTTCTCTTTACGATTGATAGAAGAGTGGGTGCGGTATCCAAAAGAACTGACGAAGAAAAATTTTGCCTCGCTGCCGTGATGAACTAAATGAATTGTGAAAGAAAAAGCAAGGGAGAAAAAATGCTTCATCTCCCTCGCTTCGGAAAGGTTACCGACATGGACGCAAAGGTTGCCGTTGGAAAGAGCCGATGTCCAGGTTCTTGGAGTTATAGCCCCTCTCAGGAACAACCTCACCTTGGAGACGACCGACCCCTGCCTTCCCACCAAAGGCTGCATTACAGCAACCATGGAGTTGGAGACCACAACAGAACAAGGCCCATCACCCGTACCAAGGAGAACACCAGGTGTGCCTCTTCTATCTTGTAGACCAAGACCATTGGTTTCTCAACAACCTAGCCAAACCCATAAATTGCTACCACCACCACGAGATAGACCCACAGCGGCTTGCTACAACTGTGCTCTGCAGAGCTACTTTGCACGAGACTGCATAAAGTGATTTCGTGTAGGGTCCCCCCACCAGTATGCACTAGGGTGGGCCGAAAAACACTTTTTTTCGAAATAGCTATTCTAATACTGCGGAAAGGGTTCTCTCTGGGTTCGATAAACACGGTGTAAAATAATTTTTTAATTGGATGATATCTTCTGCCCCCGCATCGCACTTGAATTTTAGAAATTTGGGTAAAAATTGGCAATTTTTATTCGGCATAGGAAATATAATAATTTTCAATATTGCTATTCTAATAGTGCGGAAGAGGTGCCCACTGGGTTCAATAAGAAAGGTGTAAAATATTTTTTTGATTGAATAATATCTTCTGTTCTCGCATCGCAATTGAAATGTTGCTATTTTTGAAGAAAATTGCACTTTTCTCGTCTTTTCATGCTCCCTGTATGTTGAGTGACTTCCCTGGCAGGAAATGAAATAGGGTTGGGGGGGGTTCACAGTTTACATTCCTCTGCAGATATATCTGAAGTAGATTTAAATCTGGACATTACAAACTATCGACAGCGAACCATTTAATCTCTCTTACTGATCGTAAGTACAAACAATTAGCAAATGCGGAAGAGGTGCTCACTGGGTTCAATAAGAAAGGCGTAAGATATTTTTTCGATCGAATAATATCTTGTTTCCGCATCGCAATTGAAAGTTTGCAGTTTTTAAAGATAATTGCACTTTTGTATGTGTTATAGAAGTAAATCAAGCACGAAAAATAGATGGGTACAAGTACTGTTTATTGCTGTATTGTATATTACATTTGATTATATTGCCTGAAAATTATTAAATAATAGCTGATTCGCAATATATTAATGTAATATTTGTTAACAATATTGTAACCATAGAAATGTTATGACATGCCAATACCAAAAGTTTACTTACACTTCATCACAAGAAGAGGCTTGAAATCAGCCATATGGTCGAATTCAGGCATAATAAATCCGGAAAATAATGTGGATCTAATGAACCCGTCTCTACATTGAAATCCATAAACCTTAGCGGATGCTTCTGTCACTAACTTGGCACACCGTTCAACTGCCTGCCTGCGTGTGTGACATGGGAAGTGAACGAAGTCCCATTCTGGATTTTTCTTATCACGAACAATGGAACTAAATACGGCAGTGGATATATCACGGAGGATTGGTGGAGAAGTAATAGTAATTGATGACCAGTCAATCAATTCCGTATAGTCAGCAGCTACAAAATTCAGTTTTGGTGGGAGAAATACATATACTGACTTTACATTAGAAGATGACTCTCTAGTCTTAATTATACGTAGTGCAGCAAGTTATCTGATGTGCGGTCTTTCATCGTTCAATATACTCAGACGAGAGCAAAGAACGAATTTCTACACATTACTCCATCAATGACGTCCTTGAGGTATTGAGATTTTTTTAATCCAATGACGGGCACATATGAACTTAATCATTGGCCACTACAAGGCCGGAAGTGACGACCACTTGTGAAGGAGCACCCAGTGGGAGGACCATCAATGTCCCTAACAAAGGACAGCCCAATTAGATTCATGCCCTGATCCGGATTCGAACCAGGAAATTTCCGATCCAGAGGCCAACACCTTAACCATTAGACCGGTTGGTCGGCGAGGTCTTGAGATAAATACCTGGATCTAGAAATAGTATTCCACACATGCTTAGTTAGCTCCATCTTTCAGCTAATGTTTAGACTATATATTAAACCAGTTTGGAGTATAAACTTTCATAACAAATTCAACGATTTGTTTCAACTTCAAAGAAGGATCTGGAGAACTAACATACTTAGAACTCTGTTCGCTGTTGTTAGCCAGCGTGAATGTGATAATGGACCAGGAATGCGTCTAGCCAGTTCATCAGAATACTTACCCAATCGCACCGCTTGATATATTTCTAGTAAGTACATTTGATCCTTGCTTAAGTCACGTTTATCAGTTGTTGGTAACTCGCCGTCAATAATTTCGAAAGTTGTCACTGGCAAAGTTTCACATGTAAGGAGCGCCTTCCCAATATTACCAAAATATGATTTTGGACCATTTGTTGTCGCATCCAACGTTTCAAACAGATGCCTCAGAGTTATTAAAATGCAGGAAACATATTACCCACTGCAGAAGTTTACCAAGTTTCAATTCCAAAAACCGAATTACACCAAATTTCCTCCGGTATTAACAGATGTGCAGTCACAGCCAATTGCCAGAAGCTGTGAAAGATCTCTTGTGATCACTTCAAAATATCCGATAATAGTCGCGGAAATCTGTTTTGAGGTGACAAATGATGGACTCAAATGAGTAATGTAACGTGAACCCGATTCTTCAATAAGAGATAAATGTTCCCCTTTTGCTTTTCTCGTGTATCTTTTAGTATCTACTCTCTCCTCTATCAATGTAGAATCTTTACGACCATCGAAATACAGCCCCTTCAACGGTAATGCCTGAGCTTCGATTTAAAACTTGAAATTTTAAATCCTTTCTAACTTTACCCTTTCTCTTCGCAGCTTGTGTTTTTGTCAACCACCAAATCTGAGTTGTTTCTAGTTATGAGTACGGCATCGTGAAGAATACTTGAAGAAATTGAAGCCACAGCCCGGTTCGTACGAGACTCCAAACCTGTCGGCAACCATAGCAGTTGAAGGGAGGCCAAGTTGCATTTCTGATTATTTGGATACAAACGGAGTTAGTTAATTGTTTGTACTTACGATCAGTAAGAGAGATTAAATGGTTCGCTGTCAATAGTTTGTAAATGTCAAGATTTAAATCTACTTCAGATATATCTGCAGAGGAATGTGAACTGTGAACCCCCCAACCCTCCTTTCACTTCCTATCAGGGAAGTCACTCAACATACAGGGAGCATGAAAAGTGCAATTTTCTTCAAAAATAGCAACATTTCAATTGCGATGCGAGAACAGAAGATATTATTTAATCGAAAAAATATTTTACACCTTTCTTATTGAACCCAGTGGGTACCTCTTCCGCACTATTAGAATAGCAATATTGAAAATAATTATATTTCCTAGGCCGAATAAAAATTGCCAATTTTTACCCAAATTTCCAAAATTCAAGTGCGATGCGGGGGCAGAAGATATTATCCAATCAAAAAAATATTTTACACCGTGTTTATTGAACCCAGAGAGAACCCTTTCCGCACTATTAGAATAGCTATTTCGAAAAAAAGTGTTTTTCGGCCCACGCTAGTATGCACTGTACCGGAAACGTTTTTATTGTGACCGAGATGTGTTTTCCAGATACTGGACAAGACTTACTGGGACTCATTGACACTGGCAGCAATGTGACTATAATAAGCGAAGCTTTTGTCGGGTCTTTAAAATATAAAGAAATGGTGTGGGGGGGGGATGAACCAATGGACTATTAGATGTAATCAAAATCATAGAGGTTTGGTTTTTGAACTTGTTCGCGACAGTAGCTAAATGAAGAGATTAGGGTAAGCCCCTGGGTCCCTGATATTCTGAAGTCCGTACTGGTCACACAAGTTAATGTATTATAGAAGTATTTGGAATTATTATGGTTCTTATTATACGATTATTATAATATGCTGTTTATAGTATTATTGGTTTTTATTATTTCACCTTCATTAGGTTAGTTTTTCAGAACACAATTCTCTGGAAACTGATTATATTAGTTTGTACAGTATTTGATTTGGTATGATTGTGTGAAATAGTGTGGTATTGATGCTCATTGAAAATTCTTTTATGATAATTACTTATTGTGTTAAATGTTATTTTTTATGGATCCTATATTCTAATCGTTTATTGCGTTTATACTCTTTACCATGATTGAGATAAAGAGTCATTAATGTTAAAAGTGTCTTTATGTTATTTTGTATGTTAGTTTGTATGTCAATAGATGGATAGCAAGTGGATAGATAGAAGTTTTGGGTTATAGGTTTGCAAATTTATTCCAAATTTTAGGTTTTCATTAACAGCTTCTTCCTAGATGCCCTACACCCTATGGACGCATAGGATGTAGTCTTCTTGGGAAGGGGGATGTAACATTAAAAAATGATTCGTGAGAATATTGCTTCGAGGTTGGCCGACGCCTCCGATAATTTTTTCACGTGCCTTTTACAGTTTCCCAGCCCATTGCATCAGAAATAATTATTTTTGCAAGCTAAGCTAAATTCATCTTCCCACGGCGTGATCCATCTGTTCCATTCTATTTACTGTACGATGTCCCATCAAATGATACCATATAAGGCAATGAAATCTGTCTTATTGCTGATCAAGGAATAATTAATTTGTTGATACGCAGCTTGTAACTTGCTGCGCCATCTCTTATAGCACTCGAACTATGACTGTGGTCTAATAAAGACATCTTGTTTCATTGCTCTCTGGCCTGCTTGTATTTGATGAGTAACTTAGTAGTGAAACTTGTAAGAAAGTCCACACACACACACATATATGTAACATTAAAAATGATTCGTGAGAAAATTGCTTCGAGGTTGGCCGAAGCCTCCGAGTGTTTTTTCACGTGCCTTTTACAGTTTCGCAGCCCATTGCATTAGAAATAATTAATTTCTGCAAGTTAAGCTAAATTCATCTTCCCACGGCGTGATCCATCTGTTCCCGTCTATTTACTGTACGATGTCCCATCAAATGATACCATATAAGGCAATGAAATCTGTCTGAGTATTGCTGATCAAGGAATAATTAATTTGTTGATACGCAGCTTGTAACTTGCTGCGCCATCTCTTGTAGCACTCGAATCATGACTGCAGTCTAATAAAGACGTCTTTTTCATTGCTCTCTATCCTGCTCGTATTTTATGAGAACTAAGTAGTGAGACTTGTAGAAAGTCGTCACAAGTCGACAGGATTTAATTCCTGTCGCGAAACCCGACAGCACGATCCTAATTCGAAGTTTTTAAAAGGAACTAAGCACGATGAAAGTGACCAACAATGGCGGCAGTTTGTCTTTTCTGCCGTGGCGAAGGCGAAAGTTGTTTATTGTTTCTCTTTTCGATTGATGGAAGAGTGGGTGCATACCCAAAACAGCTGACGAAGTTAAAATTTTGCCTCGCTGCCGTGATGAACTAAATGAATAGTGAAAGAAATAGCAAGGGAGAAAAAATGCTTCATCTCCCTCGCTTCGAAAAGGTTAGTCATAGTCATAGTCATATAGAGTGGGGAGGTCAGGAAAGCCCTAGGTGCTGATTCCACTAGGGAATATTGCACCAAACCCCATTGTTTTTCGATATTCCTGTCAGAGAAAGCCAGATTCCTTGAGAAAGGCCAAAAGGCTTTTGACAGGTTCTTCGTGAATTGTATCAAGTTCTGTTCCAAGACCTAGACTTGAGTGCCTTATGTGAAGCAGAGCTTCGCATTCAAAAAGTATGTGGTGGGCAGTTTCCTCCACCATATTGCATTTTCTGCATAGAGGTTCTTCTTTAAAGATTCCCATCCTATGAAGGTGTTTTCTTAGGTGATAGTGGCCTGTGAGAAATCCAACTATCACCCTCATCATACCCCTGCCAAGACGAAGGATCTGAGAAGATGTTTTCATAGAAGGTTCTTGAATCATAAGCCTTGCATGTTTTTGATCGGTGGTTTGCTTCCACTTTTTTGTAGTTTCTTTAAGCATTCTTTCTCCTATCACCCTTTTTGCGGTAGTCTTAGAGATCCCGCAAAAAGGCTCAGGGCTTAAAGGTAGGTCTGCAGTCCCCAGTTTGGCTAACTTATCTGCATTTTCGTTTCCTTCTACACCAGTATGCCCTGGTACCCAAGTAAGAAAGATCCTATTATGGGTCCCCAAGTCATGTAGAAGGTTCCTACATTCCCAAACAAGTTTGGAGCTTATTTGGAATGAGTTTATTGCCTTTAAGGCTGCTTGACTGTCACTGAATATGTAGATTTTCCTATTTGAGTAGGATCTTCTAGAACATTCTTGTAGACAGTAGATGATAGCAAGCAGTTCCGCTTGAAATACTGTGGCATGTTTTCCTAATTTTCGGGAAATCCTTGCCTTAGGTCTGATCCCACATATTCCAGCACCTGCCTTTTCGTTTTGTCTGGAGCCATCTGTGTACCACACAATGTCTCCATTTGTGAGCTTGTAGTTTTCCTCTTTCCATTCCTCTCTTAGGTCAATAAGTACCTCAAAGGGTCTTTGAAAGAGGAATCTTGTCTCCATGATGTCAGAGGGCATCAAAAGTATAGGGTCAAAGAATTTTTGGTTAATACTGGTGTGGGACTTTTGGCTGGCAAAATCCATCCACAGTCCAGCGTTTTCCAGTCTGTAGGAACTTCTTCTGGCAGCACCGCTAATAAAGATATCAAGTGGGACGACAGATAGAATAATTTCCATGGCTCTGGTGGGAGTGGAGGACATAACACCTGTTATACTCAGGCAGGCAGCTCTTTGAAGACTGTCTAGCTTGGTCTTAACAGTCAATTGTTCCGTCTTTTTTCACCAGACCACAGTCGCATAGGTCACAATGGGTCTAATAGCCATAGTGTATAGCCAATGGGTCATCTTTGGCCTTAGACCCCATGATTTACCAAGAACTCTTCTACATCGTAGAAGTCCAACTTTTGCTTGTTTAATTTTACTTTTCAAATGCTGATTCCAGGTTAATTTAGTGTCCAGTATAACTCCCAGATATTTAACCTCGCTCAGCATATTTACTTTTTCCCCTAGTAGGGTAGGTATATCACTTTTGTCAATGCAGGTTCTTCTTCGTGTAAATGGGACAAGAGTAGTCTTTTGAGGATTTACTCTCAAATTCTTTTCACAGCACCATCTTGCGATTCTGTTCAGGGTCCCCTGCATGATATTTATCACCGTTTTCTCATCCATGCCCGATATGTAGACGACAATGTCATCTGCATATCCCTGGGCATAAATGCCGCTTTGATTGAGGTCTGCAATTAGGTCATCAACCACCAGATTCCACAACAGAGGGGAGAGAACTCCTCCCTGAGGGCAGCCTCTAGTGGGTCTAGCCTAAAGTGTTGCCCCAAACAACTCTGTTGTAATAATTCTGTCTGCTAACAAGGAGTTTATCCATTTGCAGACCTGTGGTTCGATAGCTCTGCTGGCAGCAGCAGCAGCGATTGAGTTAAAAGAGGTATTATCGAAAGCACCCTCAATATCAAGAAAAGCTGCCAAAGCCATTTCCTTGCACTCCAGGGTCTTCTCAATCTTTACAACCAGGTGTTGCAAAGTCACCTCTGTAGATTTACCGGGTTGATAGGCAAATTGGTTTTTGTGAAGAGGTCTGGTACTCCTCATTACATCCCTAATGTGTCTATCAATTATTTTTTCCATACACTTAAGTATGAAAGATGATAGACTGATAGGACGAAAGTTCTTAGCCTGGTCATATTGGCTTTTTCCAGGTTTGGGCAGAAAGACTACCCTTGCCTTTCTCCATTGTCTGGGGATATATTCAAGAGCTAGACTAGCTCTGAACATTTTACACAAGACCCGTGAGATGAGATCGGCCGATTTCTGAAGCACAATCGGTATTATCCCATCTGGTCCTGGAGTTTTATATGGTTCAAATGAGTTGATAGCCCATAGTACTTGTTTAACAGTAAAAATTTTCTTGGCAACTATCCAGTTTTCCCTTCTCACCCTTATTGGATATCCCAGGGGAGAAGGGTTTAACTCATTAGGTACCAAGTTGGAGTTTGGAAAATGTGTCTCAACCAGAGTCTCTATAACTTCTCTGCCAGTTTTGGTATAGCCACCGGAATTATTCTTAAGGGTCCCCACCAATATTGGTGTATCTCTTTTAAGAATTTTGTGGAGTCTAGCGCCCTCAGCGGTACTTTCAACCGAATCACAGAACTTCCTCCATAAATTGCTTTTGGCCATTCGAACAGCTTTGTTGTATTCTGAAAGTAGGCACTTGTATTCTTCCCACTTGCCAGATTTCTTTGCTTTCCTGAAAAGTTTTCTTACTGTCTTCCTCTGCCTCATAAGGTCTTGGTTCCACCATGAGTTAGGTTGTTTGCCTTTCCTTAGAAGCAGGGGACAGTTATTTGTATATGAAATATAGATTGCCTGCTGCAGGCCGTCTGCGAACAGTTCTAGATCGTAAGTATCATAGATTTTCCGAGAGAAGTCCTCCAGGTAATTCTGGAGTTCATTGTAAAAAAAGGTCCAGTTCGTCCTTTTGGGATCTCTGAACGTCTTCTCCCAGTGATATTCAGATTTCAGTGAGAAGTGGATAAATTGATGGTCTGCCATTGAAGGCTTCTCATCAACATGCCAATTGTGAATATAACTACTTAGTTCAGGGCTGGCTAAGGTTATATCAAGTACTTCCTTTCTTACTCTGGTTATAAAGGTCGGTTTGTTTCCTACATTTAAGATACCTAGGTTATTTTCAAGTACAAAGTCTAAAAGAGCTTCACCTCTGTCATTGATATTGGAGCTGCCCCAGATTGTGTGGTGTGCATTCACATCACAACCGAGAATCAATCCCGATTGCTGTTCTGCACACGCTGTCAACAATCTCTTCAGCTCTGCACTCACAGGATCTTTTTCCTCATATGGCAGGTACCCAGAGCCTATCAAGATTTCTCTGGTTCTCCCGCCATTATGAAGAGTTATCTTTGCTACTGCCAAATCCCTAGAACAAAGTTCATGGATCGGCATTGCATCGATGTTGTTGTTAATAAGTAAGCAAGCTCTTGGAGAGGAGCTTGCAAAATCATAAATTAACTTACCTCCACTGTCCTTTAATCCCCTGATGCCTTCTTTGTACAGCCAGGGTTCTTGGATTAGGGCAATGTGGATTCCCTCAGTCCGGAAAACCCCACTGAGGTTGGCTGCAGCAAGTCGTTTATGCTGCAGGTTGGCCTGTAGGAGCTTCATTGACATTGTCAGTGGAAGCTGTAGCAGGTTTTTCCAGAGCCCTAGCCTGCACTTGGGTAAAGCCTATGTAGAATTTACATTCTCTACCCATCAAGGTCTTGGCATCTTGTTCTTTAATACTTACCACAATGGTTCTACCCTCATTACCAGATTTTTGGTTGAGGATTCCCCATTCTGTGGCAGTTAGTCCTCCGTTCTGAGCTTCTACTTTTTGTAGAATCTCTTTACCGGAGAACTTGTTGTATATAGCTGGGATCTTGGCTATAAATTTTTTGGTTTTAACTATTTTGCGTGCCTCGTCAACAAGGAGGGACAAGCCGTTCCATGGTGACATTTCTCTAACAGTTCTGGTCAGCCATTGGCTGCTGTTAGAGTCGGCACAGAGGATAATTATAGCTCCTCCTTCCAGACGACAATATTTGAATTGAGGTCCTGTTCCCGGAGGAACGCCCTCAATCTTAGACATTGCGTCTAGTTGGAAGGTCATCAGCTGTTCTTCTGACAGTTTCTGGTCTGGATATCCTTCCACGACAACTGCCATCTTCACAGCCGATAAGGTGTCACTATAACTAGGGTCTGCCCCGTTTCCGGGTTTAGCCCTCTTTGTTGACATTTTCTCCTGAGAGTGGGGAGTACTACCATCCGACCTTGGCCTCTTGGTAGAGGGCCTGATCGGGGTCTGTAACTCCTTTCCCTTTGGAGTGGTTTTGGCTTTTGGTTTGGGTCTGTTCTCTACCCATGTACCCTCAGCTAACTTCCTTTCTTTGGTCAGCCTTTTTTTGGCAGCCCCAGAGATTTTTTTCCTCTGTATATCAATCCTGTCAAGTCCCAAGACTATCTTTTGGAGATCTCGATCTCCTTCAAGGTCTGTCTGTGGGGTTGCAGGGCCTGATCCTGAGGATTGGGTCTCCATCAAGGTCTGATTATCTTCCTCTTTGGAGTCGGTGGTTTGGTTTTTGTTTTCATTATTTTTTTTCCATAGATTGGTGTATATACCGCAGGAATTATGCAGTCCACCCCGCCAGAGCCTGCATACCAGGGTAAGGCAAATTACTCCTAGAGTTCGCCAAGCACTCTAGGAGGCTCCGTAAAAGGCACCAATTAACCGTCGGTACCATACACCCATCAGCACGGGTCGCATAACACTTTGGGTTAACGGAAGCTGGTCCGCGCCCCCTTATTCAATATTCAGGGATATCCTGAGTATGTTTCGGCTCAGGACTTTCGGCTATCCGCCACCTGCCGACGCGCCCGGTAGCAGAGCTCATGCCCCGGATATCTGCAGAGGAATGTGAACTGTGAACCCCCCAACCCTCCTTTCACTTCCTATCAGGGAAGTCACTCAACATACAGGGAGCATGAAAAGTGCAATTTTCTTCAAAAATAGCAACATTTCAATTGCGATGCGAGAACAGAAGATATTATTTAATCGAAAAAATATTTTACACCTTTCTTATTGAACCCAGTGGGTACCTCTTCCGCACTATTAGAATAGCAATATTGAAAATAATTATATTTCCTAGGCCGAATAAAAATTGCCAATTTTTACCCAAATTTCCAAAATTCAAGTGCGATGCGGGGGCAGAAGATATTATCCAATCAAAAAAATATTTTACACCGTGTTTATTGAACCAGGAGAGAACCCTTTCCGCACTATTAGAATAGCTATTTCGAAAAAAAGTGTTTTTCGGCCCACGCTAGTATGCACTGTACCGGAAACGTTTTTATTGTGACCGAGATGTGTTTTCCAGATACTGGACAAGACTTACTGGGACTCATTGACACTGGCAGCAATGTGACTATAATAAGCGAAGCTTTTGTCGGGTCTTTAAAATATAAAGAAATGGTGTGGGGGGGGGATGAACCAATGGACTATTAGATGTAATCAAAATCATAGAGGTTTGGTTTTTGAACTTGTTCGCGACAGTAGCTAAATGAAGAGATTAGGGTAAGCCCCTGGGTCCCTGATATTCTGAAGTCCGTACTGGTCACACAAGTTAATGTATTATAGAAGTATTTGGAATTATTATGGTTCTTATTATACGATTATTATAATATGCTGTTTATAGTATTATTGGTTTTTATTATTTCACCTTCATTAGGTTAGTTTTTCAGAACACAATTCTCTGGAAACTGATTATATTAGTTTGTACAGTATTTGATTTGGTATGATTGTGTGAAATAGTGTGGTATTGATGCTCATTGAAAATTCTTTTATGATAATTACTTATTGTGTTAAATGTTATTTTTTATGGATCCTATATTCTAATCGTTTATTGCGTTTATACTCTTTACCATGATTGAGATAAAGAGTCATTAATGTTAAAAGTGTCTTTATGTTATTTTGTATGTTAGTTTGTATGTCAATAGATGGATAGCAAGTGGATAGATAGAAGTTTTGGGTTATAGGTTTGCAAATTTATTCCAAATTTTAGGTTTTCATTAACAGCTTCTTCCTAGATGCCCTACACCCTATGGACGCATAGGATGTAGTCTTCTTGGGAAGGGGGATGTAACATTAAAAAATGATTCGTGAGAATATTGCTTCGAGGTTGGCCGACGCCTCCGATAATTTTTTCACGTGCCTTTTACAGTTTCCCAGCCCGTTGCATCAGAAATAATTATTTTTGCAAGCTAAGCTAAATTCATCTTCCCACGGCGTGATCCATCTGTTCCATTCTATTTACTGTACGATGTCCCATCGAATGATACCATATAAGGCAATGAAATCTGTCTTATTGCTGATCAAGGAATAATTAATTTGTTGATACGCAGCTTGTAACTTGCTGCGCCATCTCTTATAGCACTCGAACTATGACTGTGGTCTAATAAAGACATCTTGTTTCATTGCTCTCTGGCCTGCTTGTATTTGATGAGTAACTTAGTAGTGAAACTTGTAAGAAAGTCCACACACACACACATATATGTAACATTAAAAATGATTCGTGAGAAAATTGCTTCGAGGTTGGCCGAAGCCTCCGAGTGTTTTTTCACGTGCCTTTTACAGTTTCGCAGCCCATTGCATTAGAAATAATTAATTTCTGCAAGTTAAGCTAAATTCATCTTCCCACGGCGTGATCCATCTGTTCCCGTCTATTTACTGTACGATGTCCCATCAAATGATACCATATAAGGCAATGAAATCTGTCTGAGTATTGCTGATCAAGGAATAATTAATTTGTTGATACGCAGCTTGTAACTTGCTGCGCCATCTCTTGTAGCACTCGAATCATGACTGCAGTCTAATAAAGACGTCTTTTTCATTGCTCTCTATCCTGCTCGTATTTTATGAGAACTAAGTAGTGAGACTTGTAGAAAGTCGTCACAAGTCGACAGGATTTAATTCCTGTCGCGAAACCCGACAGCACGATCCTAATTCGAAGTTTTTAAAAGGAACTAAGCACGATGAAAGTGACCAACAATGGCGGCAGTTTGTCTTTTCTGCCGTGGCGAAGGCGAAAGTTGTTTATTGTTTCTCTTTTCGATTGATGGAAGAGTGGGTGCATACCCAAAACAGCTGACGAAGTTAAAATTTTGCCTCGCTGCCGTGATGAACTAAATGAATAGTGAAAGAAATAGCAAGGGAGAAAAAATGCTTCATCTCCCTCGCTTCGAAAAGGTTACCGACATCGACGCAAAGGTCGCCGGCGGAAAGAGCCGATGTCCAAGTTCTTGGAGTACAAGTCCCGCAGCGGAACAACCTCACCTTGGAGACGACCCTTGTTTTCGCACTAAGTACTGGATTACAGAAAATAAGGAGTAGGAGGCCATAACAGTACCAGGGCCCATCACACGTACCAAGGAGACCACCAGGTGTGCCTCTTCCACCTTGGAGACCAAGACCATGGGTTCCTCGTCTACCTAGCCAAACCCATGGAGTACTACCGCCACCACCACATAGACCCAGAGCGGCTTGCTACAACTGTGCTCTGCAGGGCCACTATGCCCGAGACTGTAGAAAATGATTTCGTGTATGGTCCCCCACCAGTATGCACTGTTCCTGAAACGGATTTCTTGTGACCGAGATGTGTTTTACAGATACTGGACTAGACGTACTGGGACTCATTGACACTGGCAGCAATGTGACTATAATAAGCGAAGCTTTTGTCAGGTCTTTAAAATATAAAGAAATGGGGGGTGAACAGTTGAAGTTGGTGTGGCAAACCAATGGACTATTAGATGTAATCAAAATCATAGAGGTAAGTGCCAAAATAGGAGAAATTAAGAAAATAAAAATAAATTTATAATGATGTTACAGATTGTGAGAATTATGATGTGATAGAAACGAGATATTTTTATAATAAGAATTATAATAAACATTATAGTAAAAATATTAAGTTTTTTGATAATGGTTATGTGTTAGAGAGAAGTGCTGGAGATGTTGAGCTTCTACAACAATTACAGCAAGTGGGGATTACACCCCCTTGACTGAAAATTTTAAAAGTCATTTCGCTATGCAGGAAAATTTACCTGGATTTGCAGAAATCGACCAAAACACAGAACTGGCATCTCTAATACTATCTTTCCGGCATATATTTTCCAAAAACAAATTTTATATATTTACGAATAAGAATGGAACTTTGGCAGCATAAAGTCTGTGATGAATGTTAAACTTGTTTTTTTTTTATAATTATTTTTTTTGTATGAAATAGGATATTGAAGGAGAGTTGTTTTACTCTTTCACATATATGTTTCATATTTTTTATTAACAGCTTAAACATACAATTATTATCACGAGAAAACATTACTCTGATAAATTAATTGAAATTAAGTAAAGACATATTCATCCGGATTCATGCACCAAGAGAATTTAGTGAGATTTTGTTTAAAAATTATTGTATTTTGTGTTTTTATCTCGCAAGTATCCCGAGATGGAGCTATAGAAATAAAGGTGCGATCCCGCAGTAGAATTAATTTGTTCAATTGTATTTGTAAGTTGAAAAGTGAATTAAGAATATAGGGATGAGCAGATTTCTTTTTTGTATTCTTGAGGGAAATGAAATGTGAATTAGAAATAAATAGACACAGATAAGGGTTCTATTCTATTTAGAAATAATTGAAAGGAAGTAGTACTAATTGAAAGGAATTTGTGAAATTTTTTGTTTGTTATGAAGAAATATAACTAAAAAGGACTGAGAAATTTTTTTGGATGCATCTTATAGCCTGGCTTATAGCAGCGCTTCTTACTTATTGCTTGCATATAATTAAATTACAGTGACTTTCTTTTTATCATTTACACGTATTGTTGTACTTTCATGTTGGGTTTGAACTTGTTCGCGACAGTTACTAAATGAAGAGATTAGGGTAAGCCCCTGGGTCCCTGATATTCTGAAGTCCGTACTGGTCACACAAGTTAATGTATTATAGTTGGAAATATTTTATTATTATTGTTTTTAATTATACAATTATTATATTATGTGGTATTGATGCTCATTGATAATTATATTATGATTACAATTTATTGTGTTATATTTGATTTTAATGGATCCTATATTCGAATTGTTTATTGCGTTTATACTCTTTACCATGACAGATAAAGAGTCATTAATGTAAAAGTGTTTTTAGGTTATTTTGTATGTTAGATTGTAAGTCAATAGATGAATAGCAAGTGGGTAGATATAAGTTTTGGGTTATAGGGTTGCTAATTTATTCCAAATTTTAGGTTTTCATTAATAGCTTCTTCCTAGTTGTCCTACACTCTATGGACGCATAGGATGTAGTCTTCTTGGGAAGGGGGATGTAACATTAAAAATGATTCGTGAGAAAATTGCTTCGAGGTTGGCCGAAGCCTCCGAGTGTTTTTTCACGTGCCTTTTACAGTTTCGCAGCCCATTGTATTAGAAATAATTAATTTCTGCAAGTTAAGCTAAATTCATCTTCCCACGGCGTGATCCATCTGTTCCCGTCTATTTACTGTACGATGTCCCATCAAATGATACCATATAAGGCAATGAAATCTGTCTGAGTATTGCTGATCAAGGAATAATTAATTTGTTGATACGCAGCTTGTAACTTGCTGCGTCATCTCTTGTAGTACTCGAAACATGACTGCAGTCTAATAAAGACGTCTTTTTCATTGCTCTCTATCCTGCTCGTATTTTATGAGAACTAAGTAGTGAGACTTGTAGAAAGTCGTCACACATATATATATATATATATATATATATATATATATATATATATATATATATATATATATATTCACTACGCACATGAATATTTATTTCTTATATTTTAATAATGTAATCAAAAATTAACTCATTAGAATTTTAAACACTTTGATTCAGAAAACATTGGCGTACGACACGTAATCCTCTTCACTACCAACCATATAAAAAATTGTTTAAAAATCAGTTTTTTTTCTAATAAATATTATGAAATATTCTTCAAAGTTCTCAAGTAAATTCCTCTTTTAGATGGTGGCATCATAAGGGGGTAAATATTTTAGGTACACATATGAGTACCTCGGGTCTCAATTATTCTGAAAGGAAAATAATTTTGACAAGATATTTCTTAAATCAGAAAAACTATATCATCACATATTTTAAGAAATTATATCTGTCCTACAAATATATACTGTCCTATCCTTCTTCAACTAAAACACACTAATCAAAGGAAATGGTAATGGTAATGGTAATTTTAGTTAACGTCGTACTAGAGCTACACAACGGGCTATTGACGACGGTCCGAAATCAGTCCCTTAAGGGAAAGAGTCGAGGACAACACCTCGTGATTTTGAACCACGGTGAGATGACGAAGCAACACCTGAGCTTGCACCTCACTCTCCAAACTTCCACGCCAACCCAACGTGACACTAACCAAAGGATTTAAAAATGAATGAAATTTACTTACTTAACGAGCACGTTAAGTTGACGCCATTTTTTCCAAATCGCTTTAGAATAATAAACATTCCACTGGAATTACCGATTTATACAGCCATTTACTGGTGTCAATTGGTCGCTTAGATGTCCACGCACTGTGCCCGAGTTCTTAATTATCAATTTTTTCAGAAAACTTATTTTTAAGGCGAAAGAGTCGAGGTGTGACCTAGGTAGCGAAGAGGCTTTACGAAAAATCTCTTTTCTAAATTAAAGGAAATTGTGTCACAAAAATATATAAATATATTATTTCTTAGTGGTAAAATTATGTTTTTAAACTCTTTTTTTTTTCACATTTTTATAGCTTTTACCATATGTTTTGGACAAAATACGTATGCTTACTTTTTCCATCTATATAAAACATTTGCCATACATCGAACTGTAATGCAAGGCAAAACACAAAAGGTGATTGTGAAATGACTATTACAAAATCGATTTTGAGTTTTGGAGTAATGTGAATGCTTTTTAAGTTTATTTCCAATTGAAAATGACAAACGCAGCTGTTTTTTTTACAGCCAGTCTTCTATCAATATTTTTTTACTTGTATCACTCTTGCACCAGGAATGCGGCATTTCCGAATTTCGCCATTGTTATTAAAATATGTGAAGTCATATTGATACGATATTAATGATAAATTTCAATCAAATACATTTTTTCATGAAAATTCCGGTCTGCATGTGAAATAACAGCTTGCTTTTAAGTTAAATATCTTCAGTATAGATGTTGCAAAGTTAACTGATTGCAATTTTCAAAAAAATTGAAGGTCAATTTTATAGCGTTTATAGAAAATAAAATCATTGTTTACAATTAATATTTGAGGTAGCAAAGTGTTGCATAAGAATTTCCTTAACTCGTAAAGCATACAGCCTTCATCTTCTGTCCCTTCAGTTTGTTCAACTTTTCAAAAGTTTTAGTTAAAATATTTTGCAACTTCGATATTATCTATATCTTCTAGCTACTTCCAAACTACCAAATTATGTTTCGTTCAAGTGTAGCTACTCAAATGCTTTAACATGAAATTTGCCTAAATATATAATCAGAGAAGTTTTAAATAATGTATATTCACTAAACTATAATGTGGTGAATTAAATATAGAATATTGCATTAACGTATGTTGAATTGATGCGATGTGATACTTGTACAAACACACAGTCACAAAATCGAACATAGAAAGGAAAGACAGACAGATTTACGCAACCAAGTTCAGTCACCAAATGAATGTAAGTACTCATAGTATTCAGTTTCATGAAAATATCTTTAATTGTTTGGACATAGCATGGGCAAACACACATACAGACCAAAAGAGTAAGGACAACGTTTTCTAACTTCATCTTTAGTCTGCTATTAGATCTGACGAACCTTGTGTTCCAATACCAACAAAAATGAATTGCACTATATAGGAATTGGAAGATATTTTTGAGAATCAGTGATCAATTCATTATCAGCACTGAATTAATTTCTGCAACTTAATTCAAAGGAAACCAAATGATTTAGTATGAGATATTGTACTTCGAAATATGGTAGCAGAGCTCGTGGGTTCTCAATACACGTTTTCTCTGCAAGTGTGACAGATGAACAAGATACAATATACATTGGATTCAAAAGGGATAGACACAAAGGCAAGTTTTACATCCTGGTTCGAAGAATGAAATTCAGCCATGCTTGGTTAACCCATAGGTAGAGCTCTTATCGCCCCTTCATATCAAACTTGAACTGGTGAAACAGTTTGTCAAGACGCTGTCTAAGGATGCTTTTTGTACCTAATTAATGAGTCCCCAGTCTCGTAAGACGTAAAATTGTAGGAGAGAATATTTACTTGGCCACGAATTAGAAAACTACATATATCTGATTCAGAATTCAAAGTGGTCATGAACGTCAGAGAGCGTGATTTTTGATTCCATTCTAGGATGTGAGGTTATAAGTGAGGGTCTCAGCAAAAGCTTCCACAAGGATATTAAAACATAGAATGGAGGTACCAAGGACCCTGGGAAGTTAGTATGATAGTGGATTACTGTTTGGTAATTCAGAGATGGACATAAAGTAGTATTACAAAGGTCGTACCTTAAAATGCAGTTTGAATTATAAAACAAATCAAAACGATAGAAAACACTTTTTTCCAAATTATTAATCAATTTATACATATTTTTAGACGCAATAAAAGCAACAGTGATACTGACTAAACGAACCTAAAATCATAATTTGAGTAGCATTTACATTTTCTCACCAAATACTTTGAATATGTAGCTTGAAACGGTTTTGTGCGAAAACGTGACGGCTTAGAAATATTGAGAAAAACCCATTTTCTTCTCAAAATTAAATTTGTTAGTAAAAGTATCCAAACGTTTTACTATTCTTTTTGTTATATTGATATTTTTAAATGGCATCGAAGCAATGAAAAATAAACTATTTCTTTGCTGAAGCTATTTTAATATTTTTCATTTTTCAATGCCCGTATGGGTTTGAAACAATCACTAGTGACAAAAAAGTGGTTAAAAAAGTTATTGATAAGCTGTTTTTCTCATAGAGTCAAAAAAATCTGCTATCTGCAACAACACGCTACCTATTCCCTCGGGATGATAGAAATTGAAAGTAACTCAAAATACTCTCGAACACGTAACAGAAACTGTTTCGGTTCCTTTAAAAATTGCGGGACGAGGTAAATCAGTTGAAGAGTAACGGATTAGCAACCGTAGGATTTAGAGTTCAAAACTAGGACCAACCGTCGTGTACACAATGGCTTTTGCACGTTAAATCTGTCGTGGCTTCAAATGTCCTCACGTTGGCCTGGTGTGGAAGTTTGAGATTGGGGTGTCAACTCAGGTGAGACCTCGTCATCTGATAGTGGTTCAAAATTACGAGGTGTTGTCCTCGGTTGTTCTCAATCGGATTGATCCTGGACCGTCGTCAATAGCCCGTTGTGTTGCTCCAGTGCAACTTTAATTAACTACCTTCCTACCATTAATAACTGCCTGTGAACTGTTCAACAATTATAAGTACTTATAAGAAAGAAGTGATAAAACTAAGCAAGTGATTCTTTTGTTTCGCTCTTTCATAACAAACTTCGAAACAAAAATTGATGAACATAGAGGTATAGACGAGAATATCAAGTCTTTCTTCATTTCCGTCAACCGTTCATCTGGATATATAACGCTTCGTTAATGACGGTTATGTGGAAAGAATTTCTTTTTTCTCGTAAGAGTCAGCACTTTCACGAAAGGAAATTTCCTGTGCCCTTTCGGGATAGAATGTCCCATTTGGAAGTTTTTGTCGGACGAGAGATCACGTATTGATTAGTCAATTTCCTAAGCCTTTGATGATAAATTTTGGCGTTAAAAGAAGGCTTGGGTCGATATCCTTTACAGATGACTCGTACATGGCCACATGATGGATTTTTCGGTCAATGCATTTTTTGAAATTACACTAATAAAAAATAGTTAAGATTTTGTGCTTCAACATTCTGGGTAAACACGTAACCTCGGTGGCATGATCTATTCATCCAGCCACACTTATTTAAACTGGTACAGTGTCTCACGATATTAGGCACGGGAGTGTGTGTTGGTATTAGTTAGTAGTTTGTACTATACCTGTTTCCATTCTAATTGCCGTCATCTGACCGTGGTTCAAAATTACGAGTTGTTGCCTTCGGATCTTTCCCTTGAGGGACTGATCCCGGACAATCGTCGATAGCCCGTTGTGTTGTTCTTGTACGACGTTAACTAAAATTACCATTACCATTCTAGTTACATTTATTATATGAATGAAACATTAGAAGAAGATCATTCTTCTAATGAATTATGGCCGACCAACCGGTATAGTGGTTACGGTGTTAGCCTCTAGATCGGAAGGTTCCTGGTTCGAATCCGGGCCCGGGCATGGATGTTTGTAAGCGTATGGTGTAGAGGCGGCTGGTGCACCTTAAAATTGCCGGTTAAAAAATAAGTACTTTCCCTTAAGGGACTGATCCCAGACCGTCGTCAATAGCCCGTTGCGTTGTACTAGAACGACGTTAACTAAAATTACCATTACCATGGAATGAATTATTTTGATTTGAAACTGTCATGGAATGGAGTATGTAGGTAGGTGACTTAACGTCGCACTGAAGCAACGCAATGGGCAGTGGGTAACGGTCTGGGATAAATCTCGAAGAGAAGAATCCGAGGACAACACCTCGTAATTTTAAACAACGGTTTGTTGACGATGACACCGGATGTGGATCCACTCTCCAAGCTTCCACACTATGCCAACGTGAGGGCATATGAAGCCGCGATACATTTAATGAGCCCCAGCCCAGATGTACACGATGGATCGAGTTTCGAATGAGCAACCATTTGGTTGCCAATCCTCAACTCTTCCAAACTGGCTACCCTTTCCAATCGGGATTTATCTCGGACCACCGACAATTGCTCGTTGTGCAATGTTAATTCAACAACCTACCTATTTCCTAGCGAAAGTTACAACATATGAAATTGAATTATGAATGCAAAATTAGACAATGTTATAGCTAGGTTATTTAAATTTGAATATTAACTATACATTTTCCAACTTTTTCAACCACATTCGTCTATTTCTTATCAAAAGTCCTATAAGCATATTTTTTGATAAAGTCGTTGGAAAGGATGTAGTTAGTTTAAAACGCAACTGTTCAGTTTTCTGCTGTTTGTTGTATAGGTAAACTAGCCACTGCTTGGCCAGCATGGGGGGGGGGGTTAGGTGTGACTACAGTCAATGCCATGATGGCCTTGAAGTGGCTAGTAATAAATAAATGACAATAATTTAATTGTAAAATATTTGTGATTTTCCGCAGATTTCAAATTTTTTGAAATTTTTGCTCTATCTTTAGCGATCTAGGAGAATATAAATCTAATCGACGTGACGTCACAATCTCTTGCGAAAATATAAATATTCAATTGAAAAATATTTATTAAAAGAAAATCAAAGGTATAAGTATCGATCTAATGTAAAGTTTTCGTTGCCCGTGACAGTTCTTTTCGTGTGATCAGGTGTGCTGACCACTGCTCGCTAACGCTCGCCAACCCCTGGTGATTGCTACGTATTCTCATTTGACAAAACAGGCTAGAATAGGAAAACTTGGCACTTCCTTCTTCTTTCTGAGGTCAACCGAGGTACGGATGACGTCACATTTCGGAACGAAAGAAAAACGGAAGGTGAAATAAACTGGTTCCAAAGGCTGACGTCAGTTTGTAGGGCGAAAATATCAAAATCGTGGTGCTTCTTCTCTCACCGGAACGGAAGAAAGAAAGTTGAAAAACTGATAAATTCATTTAAACATGTTCTAGATAAAATTTCATATTCGGGATGGACACAAAAATTGCAAAAAATTCGGACTACCTGTGTGCCAAATTTAGTTATTGTAAGTGACATAGATTCGTCAGGACACTGCTTAAAAGGGGACAAACACTTTCTTTTATAATAGTAGATATTATTGTTATTCAGCTTAGATATTCTCGAGACTAAAAGATGACTTCAATTTTAAGCATAACATAACATAAAGAGATGGATTAACATAATGTAATCCTCTAATAATTAATATCTTTGATTAAATCCATTAATTATGTCTACTTTTCTGAATTTTGCCAGTACGTGTATTTGAGGTTATTACTTTCCAATTAACTAAGATGATTAGGTCAACACTATAGCTGTCAACTCATTCTCTGAAGTTGCACACCTCTCCATCTCATATTTAACGTGTACCGGCTCCTGTACACACGACTGTTTTTGGTTGGATCGAGTTTTTAAACTCTCAACCTTCCTTTTACTTATCCGATTATCCGATACTCTTCCAACCAGGCTACCGCAGCCCTCAGGTGCTGAGAAGAGTTAGAGTTTTTACTTTTTTCTACTTTTCATATATGCCGACCATATGGTCTAGTGGTTAAGGCATTGGCTTCTGGATCTTAAGAATCCTGGCTCGAATCCGGGGTTTGTGCATGCATGTAAACTGTGATGTCATTTGTTAGGGGCAATGATTGTCCTCCCACTGGGTATTCCTTCACAAGTGGCCATCACTTCCGGCCTTAAAGTGGTTTAATGATTAAGTTCATATGTGCCCGCCATTGGAAAAAAAAATTTCATTTATTCGTCACAAAATTATATTCACATTTTGAAAATAATATAAAGGAAAATATATTGTGTGATAATTTATGGTCAATGGAACTCTAAACAATTTTCATTCAAGCATTCGGTCCAGCCACGGTATACAGGTGGTTATCAAAATAATGGAAACACCTGTGAACAAAAGTGACATTTAAGAATGCGCTTCGTAAGCATTAAAATATAATCCTAGCTACCGTTTTTTTAATATAAAAAGTACTATAGATCATGGTAGTATGAGGTAGCGTTAGTGAAGTTGTATACGTAGTGGATTTTTGTCAAAAGCGTAAAATGTCAGACACCACAGACTTTCAAAGAGACCAAATTGTAGGGGTCCTAGTTGTAGCAACTGTGACCGAAACATACCCAGCTTTTAGACGTTTCTAGAGGTACGGTGACTAGAGTCATGACAGCGTACACACAGCGCGGCAAGACAAGCTCGGCAAAACAAAATAGTGGACGGTAGGAAAACCTGAGTGAAAGAAATGTCTGAGTAATGTCTAAAAAGAAAACAACTGCAGCCAAATTGACCTCAGAGCTCAATCCGCATCTGGATTCTTCAGTGTCCATAATTACAGTTAGGAGGCCCCTTCATAAACAGAACATTTACGGCAGAGTAGCAATTCCCAAGCCACTTGTAACAGATGTTAATGCCAAACGTTGTCTACAGTGGTGTCACAACCACAAAAACTGGTCGATTGATAAGTGGAAGGCATTTATATGGTCAGACGAATCATCTTTCACAATTTTCCCCACAACAGGACGGGTGCACGTTTGGAGGACACCTGCACGTTTGGAGGACACCTGCACCAGCGTATCATCGTGATTGTCTCCTTCTAACTGTCAAGCATGGAGATGGATCTGTCATGGTATGGAGAGCCATGTCGGGGTTTTCTGCTGGCCTAATCGTAACCCTGAAAAGAAAGATCGCTGGGGAGAAGTATAGAGAAGTTAGAGCTGACCAGGTCCATCCTATGATGCAAACTTTGTTTCCTGCAGGAGATGGAATTTTCCAGGATGATAATGCTCCTATTCATGTAGCGAGACTGGTCCAATCATGGTTTGATGAACACGAGGATGAAGTGACCCTACTTTGACCAGCACAGACCCTCGACCTCAATATAATCGAACCGTTATGGTCTATTTTAGAACGTTCAATCCGGAATCGATATCCACCACCGGCATCTCTCCCGAAACTTTTACAATATCTCTATGAAGAATGGTACAATATTCCTCTAAACACTATTCAGCACTTTTATGATTCGATTCCCATGAAATCCATTATTTTGATAACACCCTGTATATAAAGCCCAAAACCAGCCAAGATCTCGAACTCTGCAGTCTCAATATTTTTTTTAAACTTCTTAAATAGGATGAATAAAAATTACGAATGCATCGTTTACGTTTGTAATTATAACATGAAAAATAAATCGTGCGAATTAATGCACTCGCACGTTACTTGGAATCCCGGAAACAACCGAGATGTTATTTGACATCCAGAAAGCAATTAAAGAGTTATTTGACACACAGAAAACAAACAGGATGTTATTTAGCAACCCACAATAATTTTTTCAAGTTGATAACACTGGTGAAGAAACTCAATTCTAAGCAGTTCGAAAGATTAATTTATTTTCATCTTATCTTTTGAAACGAGACGGTGAGTTTAAGAATTTTTGAACTTTTTATTCCCAAGCTCGACCTTAAATTAAGAAAGGGAAAAGAATAGGAACAGATTAAATTTTGGTAGTAGCAAAGAGTAGGGCATAATTCTTCTCTTCAGAGGCTACCTTCTTTCAAAATCTTTTTCTTTGCTGAATTCCGTTTTTTCAGATTTTTTTTTCCTTTCGCGTAAAAAATAATCAGAGATGAGGAAGAAATAGGTTACGGACTCTTGTAATTGTGAAAGAAATAGAGGCGGTATCATTAGCGATTTTAAACTTTCTGAAACAAACCTGAGATTAAGGAATCAATGAGGTCTGAACTTTGGATACATACCATAAAGTACAGTTCAGTAAGCAATGGACTCAAAATTAATTTAGCTGTTTTTTTACTCTCGTGACGGAAAGTGATTTCTAAATAATAAATTACGATTGAATTACTTCAATCAAGGAGAGAAGGGTAGAAAGACTCTCAAGTAATTAACTGTTTTTATGGAAGAATTTCGTTAAAACATATATACGTATCAGAACCAGATGATACCAAAAGGCTTAGACGGTAGATAAACAGAACTTTTTTAAAATGACAGAACTTAATTGAAAATTGATTCCTACATCAGTTCAATCAGTTATTTGTACTTGAATCTTTCAGTAGTTTACTAACTTTTTCCAGTTGACAACAAATTTAGACTTTAAAATTGGATCTATAAATAGCCTTTCTTTTTAACGGTTTCAAACGGCTTAAAAATAAGCTATCGTAATATTCGGCCAAAGGTTTTAAAGTTTTCTTGTTCTTTCATGCATGAATAATCAATTTGAAAATTACTCTAATTTCATACACAAAACACTCGATTTCATAGCAATTAATATTTCAGCCGTGGGTTAAAAACAAAAGTGAGCCGGGTTCAAATACACTATAAAACATATATATATATATATATATATATATATATATATATATATATAATTTCAAGAACACAAGAATTTCTAAAAAAATGTAACAAAAGTCTTAAAAAAATAAATAAAATAAAATAAAAAATGAAGAAATGTTGGTGGATCAGGGCGTCATCAGGGAGGAGCCTGACCCAAACAACATAAAATGGTGTTTTCTACATATGAGCAGCATTAGGCTGAAAAAATTGCTCATACACTCCCCCAAACACCACCAAAAATCAAGTAAAACAAAAACAGAACAAAATACCAAAACAGAGCAGGAACAGAACGAAATGAAACTCGAAGCCGCAGCTGGGATATCATCAACAACAATTGTTTCATTTCGTTCTGTTCCTGCTCGGTTTTGGTATTTTGTTCTGTTTTTGTTTTACTTGATTTTCGGTGGTGTTTGGGGGAGTGTATGAGCAATTTTTTCAGCCTAATGCTGCTCATATGTAGAAAACACCATTTTATGTTGTTTGGGTCAGGCTCCTCCCTGATGACGCCCTGATCCACCAACATTTCTTCATTTTTTATTTTATTTTATTTTTTTAAGACTTTTGTTACATTTTTTTAGAAATTCTTGTGTTCTTGAAATTATATTGCTTACCATGCTATGGTCTGCAGCTTCAGCGCGCTTGCATGGGTAGTTTCGAGTTTCGGTTTCAGGTTAATGCACCCCGGCTGTTTGGTTATTTTTTGTTATTTTGTGTGCGTTATGTTATTTTGTATATTTTATGTTGTTATATATATATATATATATATATATATATATAATAACAACATACAATATACAAAATAACATAACACACACAAAATAACAAAAAATAACCAAACAGCCGGGGTGCATTAACCAGAAATCGAAACTCGAAACTACCCATGCAAGCGCGCTGAAGCTGCAGACATAGCATGGTAAGCAATTCGATTTCTGGTTAATGCACCCCGGCTGTTTGGTTATTTTTTGTTATTTTGTGTGTGTTATGTTATTTTGTATATTGTATGTTGTTATTATATATATATATATATATATATATAACATTAACGTACGTGGACCCGAAATCGACTGTATTTAAGTGTATTCGAATGGCAACAATCAACGTAAATAAAATAACCCAGATATTTTGAATTCTTGCTGTTTTCAAATAGCCGAGGTCAATTTCTATGCAAAATAAGGAATTAAATTGTAATATTTATGTTTGAACTGACTTTTTATTTCTTCCTTTGATGTAAAAGTAATTTATAAATACTTGATTGAAGAATATTTAAAACATTTAATTTTACACAACTTGCATTTTGTAATAGAACATTGAATGTTTCATAAAAAACTCATAGATCATAAAACGTAATTTAGCTACCCGGAATCTGGCCACGTCAGAATTAATGTTCACTTTTTTAATTTGATTTAGAATTCCGTGTTTGGGTATTTGAGTTGATTGCGAGATGTTGAGGTCATGTTTGAGGATTCCCAAGTATTATAAATATGTGTTCTTTTTGTTAATAAATCGTTATTGTCTTTGTCAATATCGTTGAAAAGTATTTTGTCGCATTATTCTATTTCACAATATATTTAAAATGTCGAAATTCGACACGTTTGAGTAGATACATGCGTGGTTTTTTTTTCAGAATTTTGCATTTTTTCAAGGATTGGAACTTTATTTTTGTTTGCATTATGTGTTACGGTATATTACCTACTGCAAAAATATTATTTAGGAGTTAAGATTTTAATTATATGTCTATTTCCTGCAAAATATCACTAGACATGTGTAATTTTGTAGCGGTTGTATATTTCGACTAACTTTCCTTAAATATTTGATTGAATACGCAATGAGTTGAACAATTGTTTCATAAAAATAAATAAAATATACAAATCAAAACATGTTTAATTACGGTGTGTAAAAAAGTTTTGGAAAAGCACTATTACACACCGCCGAGCGCCGCTAGCCGGCACGACTATATATATATATATATATATATATATATATATATATATATATATATATATATATATATATATATATATATATATATATGTTCTGGTTTCGGGTTGTCTAGGGTGTTGATGTATGAAGACAAGAACAAGTCAGGTTCTAACAATAACTATATATTCTCAGGTTTAGCATACAACTTTAGGCTCTTAAGCCTTTCTAAAAGACACAATAAAACGGAAACATCGATGAGAGCTTCGCTGTTGGCGACTTCGCTCTTCACTACTCTGCTCTCCTATGCACCTGCACTCCGTGGCGCTGGCGTCGCTACGAGTGTCGCCACTGTGCAGGTGGTTTGGTGGATGGGGTTTCGATTATGCAACATATATATACTTTTTATTCTTCTCAAATATTGTAATGAATAAATATTTTGTAAATCCTGCAAAGGGTGTCAAATATATAGCCACTAGACAGTATAAACCATATAAGTAAAATGACCATCATTTTAGTCTAAGTTCAATTCTTTTTTGCCAGGTCATCAGGAACTTCAAAGTGCACTGAAATATTTTGGATGAATGTACATCAAATCAAGCTCATTAAGTCTTTCTACGCCAATTGTGTTCGTTAAATAAGTTTGTAGCAATTTCAAAGTCGAAACTGACCTTTAGGGAGTGCACGTTATAACCTGAAGAGACAGCATACCGTGTAATAATTCCTACCCAACGGGAAAGAGATGTTTGCTGCATAGATTAATAGCTTCAATTGCACATTTTTGTGCTTTATCAAACGATTTCAAGGTTTGAAAAGATAACGGGAGTTAACAAAAAATATTTGAAGAAAGGTTGTAAAAATCAGTTAATTCATTTATGTTCGCTTTAGTTCTTCTTTTTTACACTTTGGGCATAACAATTACTGAAATGGCCGCAGTTCACTTTTTTATTTACAGAACTTTTCTTTAATTTAAGTTATGAATGAAAATAAAAAGATGATGCAAATTAAATAATATTACATTATTCACCATTAAATATATCCTGCTAAAGATTCCCACCATTTAAAAATCTTCAAATTCTGTATAACCTGTCTAGCCTAAACCACAACAGTCTACAAGAAAACGAGTAACGCGTTCAATTTTCAAATAGCTTAGTCCATCTTTTTTTTCTTTAATCATATTTTTCAAAAACTTAATATTTTTTTAATATTTTGGAATGATATCTTATTTATATGTAATTATTAAAGATTTGAGCATTTAGTAATAATATGCGAGGGTAAAAAAATATTTAACTTCTTATAACGACTTCAAACTCTATTATCTTAGAATTACTATGTTATGGGTTATTTATATAAGCTCCTTGCCTCATGTATAAACATAATTTGATTTTATTTGTGTACCTCGATGTTGCGAAGTAAATGAGCCAATTTACAGATGGAAGAGAACCTGATTTGTCTCTCTGCAGCCGAAATGTGCAAATATTCATATTTTTCGGAGTTATCATCCTGAGTTCCAATGGAGTTGTCACTCGAAGACACGATGGAGTTATTTTCCTGAGACACGATAGAGTTATCACAATGAGATTTAGTGAAGTTACGACTTTCACTGTTACCATATCTTCTGCCGTCAGCCCATATTCACTTTTTGTTTTTTACTAACTGATATAAATTTTAATAAATGGGTTTGCAAGCCTTTTTTACCTGATGTTGTCGTTGACATTTTACAAATGCGAACAAAAATCAGATTGTAACGTTCGGCAGGAAACAAATAAATCCTTTACGATGGATCATACTGCGCAAAACGATAGGCTCACCCCTCTTCGAACTCTCAAAACAAAGAGGCATGGGAAGGCCGAGACGCTGGTGGACACTGACCAAACCAGGCTGGGCATTACGAGTGGCACCCATTTGATAGTACTGCCATCATGTTCCAAGCGCCGAAGAAGGGCGAGGCTTTGTAACCCCAATATATGGCTAAATGGGTTCCCAAAAGCAATCGCTATGTGCAGGTGTACAGACGCTGAAAGTTAAAGACGCCCATCAAAAAAGGCGTCGAAAACTAAACATATGGACGACATTAAGTATTATCTTGATACTTCCTCAGCCCAGATCAACAATGAGTGAAAACGAAGTTTTCTGGAACCCCAAGCGTGCGACCTGTCTGGACTACATCATTGCACAATAGCAAAAGAAAAGGATCACGGCATACTGACCCCACGGTATATGTTTATACGGCAGTTTTTATTTGAATGATCTTTTTTGGCTCCTGGGAGGGGTTAACCCTAAAACCCTGTATTCCTCTGTTGAGAGCAGAAGCTTCTTCTTCGACCCTCACGTTCCCAACTCACCAAACAGTTAATTGATTCAAAAGGGGAGGTGGGGTATTTCCACCAGCACACGTCAGTCCGCTAGGCAGCCACACCAATGGACAAGAACCGCACACGCCTTACCCTCTAAGGCAGTGCTTCCCAATCAATGTACCGTGGCACACTGGTGTGCCACGAAAGAGCTGGAAGTGTTCTTCGAAAAATTTAACCGCTAAGTCCTGAATATGGGGCGATAGTAAATAAACTACATGGGGCAAGTAAACTACATCGACACTTTTCTACCAAGCCATCCTTCGCACATAGATAAGAATTTTAAATATCTTTAACATATGCGAACTCAAATACAAAGTTCTTTCATGAGATCAGCCACAACGGTATCTAATCGATCTCTTATAAGCAAGTTACAAAGTCGCGAGATTGATATCTAAAGCCAAAAAGCCTCACACAATTGCCGAGTCACTCATTTTAGCAGCGTGTGTGGAAATTTACAAAAACATGCTTGGAATTAATTAAAGAAATTGAAAAAAATACCGCTTTCAAATAATACGATCAGCAGGCGCATTGAAATTATGTCAGTTAGGATCAAAGGAACACTAATCCCGAAAATTTGTGAAGTTAAGAAATTTTTCCTAAGTTTATGAATCAACAGACGTTAGCAACTGTTGGTCAGCACTTGTTCGAATTCCTGATGAGGAAGAGTTGAAAAAACATTATTTATTCTGCAAAGAACTTCAAAAACAAACACGAATCTTTTAAGTGATCAATGAATACTTCGATGCAAACAAAATTTCATGGAAAATGTGCATTAAGTTTATGCACTGATGGCACGACTACAATGATAGAAAGGGTCAGAGGCATGGCGAAGGTCCAAAGTTCAATCTGAAAAATATGGTATTCAAATAATACACTTCTTTATTCTTAGAGAAGCTCTCGTGTCAAATAGTAAACCTCCAGAACAAAAATCAAAACTTAATGACGTCATAAAAATAGTGAATGTGAAAAGTAGGTCATTTCAATCGCTTTTTTTGTTAATTTTGTGATGAAATGGTATTAGAGCATCAATCTTTGTTGTTCGCACTGAAGTTCGTTGGGTGTCAAGAAGGAGAGTTCTGTCCAGACATAATGAGTTGAAAGAGGAATTAAAAGTATTTTTGTGGGTAACTCTCACTATTCAGCAAAGTTAGAAGACAATCACTGGTTGAAATAAATGGATACTTAGCTAACATTTATGAATACCTAAATGAACATAATCGAAAAAATACAAGGACATCTTGAAAATGCATTTACTTGTGCTGACAAAGTTAATAAATTCAAAACAAAATTAAATTTTCAGTAATTCTTTTGTGAATAATTAATTCTAGTTTTGCATTCTCACATCCTTATTTTATAAAATAAATGTTCTAAAAATTTAATCACAGTTTAACTTAGACAATTTTGTTCATTGATGCGATATAAAAACTGCGTCAAATATCAGTCGCTGAGGAAATATGGATTAGGTATTTTCATTCGATTTATTTCGTTTATTTTGTGAGTATGACTGCATCAGAAGACATATGTTACGCAGGCTTTGATATAGATTTTTTAATGCAGGTGCACCTTGTGAACCTGAGTTTTTGAATTAAGTGCACGCATTACATATCAGGTGCGCATTTAAAAACACGCAATGTACGAGCATTAATGTAATGTAAGCTACTTTATTAGTTGGGTATGTTTAGAAACGTTAGTAGTATATAGTAAGTAAAAATATTTAAACAATTTTCATTACCTGCAAAATTATTACTTCTAATGGTATTTGAAAATGCAACCATAAATTCTCAATATCTTCGTTCATATGGCTCTCAATTTCTTCATTGTTTGGCCAATAACATATCTCAAAGACAGCAAAAGCAGACAAAGTGGATCCTTAACAATGGATTTAAATCTGTCTTCAATCGACGAACTGCATAATTGGATTATATGTCGCGTTTCTTTCAAAACTTTCGTTTTTTCAAGGTATCTTGCGCACGGCCGTCGCGACAGTCGCTTCAACAAAGCCATCAGGAAAATGTTTTGATCATCGGAAAGTTCTGGTGGCAGTGGCACAAGTAAACCCTCCACCTGTATAAACCAGTTACGGCCCAGCGATTTTGTTTTCGCATAGTGTGTATTTAGGAACTTTAATTACGTATCTTTAGAGCGAGAGAGGTTGATACTAATATTTTGTTTAAACATAAAAAAAAACCACGTTTTCCCTCCCCCTTTTATTAACGTTAGTTGCACGGCGTGCATCTAGCGGGAAAAAATTAGGTGCACAATTTTTTTTTCATGTACACAGTGCACCTGTGCACCCTTGTATTTCGAGCCCTGCTGTAACGAATGTCTAGCTTGAATGCTTATGTATTAGAATGTAAACATATTTAAAGAAGGGTGTTATTAATTGAATTCCTAGTAGGAAATAAACGTTCCTTCATAGTTTGTCGTGATGTTTTTCTGTTTGTGAGGTGGAAAAGATTAGGAAGCACTGCTGTAAGACACGCAGGCGGCAGTTGTTAAATCCAAAAATTTTACATATGATAAATTCTCCCAACATTGGCGATAGGTGTTAAGGCATAAACATGAATATCATGCAGAACAACAATATAAAATATTACACATAACAAAGTTAAACACAGTATTAAACATTTGATAGAACAAGAGATAGTTTTGAGTGACAAAACACCAAAAAAATATATATAAAGTATTTCGAAATATACACAAAAAAAGCAAGCTGAAGCTTGATTCTTAAAAATTATCAAGAAATAAGTCCACGAGATTTTTTTTATAATCTGAATATTAAAGCCGAAACTTATCGACACTAACAAATTCTTAACAGAAAATGTAACTTTAAAGATAATATTTTTTCTCAATATCGTGCACATATTAACTTAATCATTGGCCACTACAAGGCCTGATGTGATGGCCACTTGTAAAGGAGCGCCCAGTGGGAGGGCCATTATTGCCCCTAACAAAGGACAGCGCAATTTACATCCATGCCCTGACCCCGGATTCGAACCAGGAACCTTCCTATCAAGAGGCCAACACCTTAACCACTAGATATTTTAGTCGACTTAAAATTAATATATAAATATATTAATTTATTGAAGAATTAAAAATTAATATATTATTATATAAAATTAATATATAAAGTTAATAACTATTTTAAAAAATCAAGATAAAATATTTTATCCTTATTTTAAATTAACTTTTTTTGTTAGCATACAGTTTTGGTAATAAATTCTTAAAACCCAAGCCGACTAAATTCAGGTTTGTCATTAACAAATTTAACAAAATAAAGCAACATTTCTAGAATGTCTAACGTAATTTTACCCTAGATCCACATTTTTTTCGAGTCTTAAAATAAATCATTCGTAGTTCACCTTTTACTTTGATATATCATTCTGTATAATCAATGATATTCATTAGAATAGTGCGTATCGTGAAATACACCACTGTTTGTGAAAATTGCAAAACTATGAACGAATCATTAGAAATAAATGAAATTTATTCCATGCATTACTTATAATGGTTTAAATAATCGATCAAATATACAGATCAATAAAAAAAGGTAATGTAGAAAATCCATATATTGTATAGCCTCTGCGATTAGAGCCTGTACACGTCGTGGCATCGAATTATACAGATTCTAAATGTCATTCTGAAGAATGCCATTCCAGATGGTCTTTATATGATAAAGTTCAGCCGTACTCACTACCCGACGAAAGGTACCAGCGAGTCGCCCATGCGCAACATACTCAATGGGCGACATATCCGGAGAACGTGCAGACCATGGAAAAAATGTAACCTTTCGTACACTGAAAAATGCTTGTACGTTCTGATCCACATTTGGACAGACATTGTATTGTTGAAATACAGCTCCGGGAATGCGTTGTAAGAGGGGTAGGACCTCGGGCTCCACAACTTCTCTGATGTAGTGCCTGCTGTTCAGGGTCCCCACAGTTTAGAGTAGTCGGGATCGCCCATGATATCCAATAACGCCCCAGACATTAACAACGCCAGGCATTCGTCCAGTATGACGCTGAATAAGACACTCTGGGAAAAGACGTTCATCTGTAGCGTCTGGCAAGTAGTCCAGATTGTATCAAGACACATCTAAGACAACTTGTTGCCAATCAGTATACCATTGGCTGTGTTGGTGAGCTCATTGTAGATGGATGCGTCTGTGGCTCAGCGTCAAGGGAATAATGGGCATAGGAATTCTTGCACGTTTCCCATGGCACAGGAGACGAACCGTGGGGCAGACAGTGGCAATTTCAATTTTTGATAACTTTTTAATCCTTCGAATGTCACGAGATTTCCAAATAATATAACCGTTACCCAATAATGCAAATAATGACTAAATAATCATATTTATTGGTTGAAAGAATCTTACGAAAGATTCTGCTGATCAAGATTGTCAAAACGCATTAGAAGTCGTGCAGGGAAGAGTGTAGGTTTCAGAACAAAATAATATAGTTTTTGTTCACGTTTCTCTTATCCAAATTAATACAAAACTCTAATGTATAATTACTCTGATAGACGAATCCTAATTAATCTCAAATACAATACCCTTGGCCTCTAAGCTTGATCCCGATCATCAATGTTACGGCACGCCCGATTAGGAAGACCTTTTAATCCTAATAATGACCTAACTGAGGAGATGGCTTCATTCCCTACCCTGATATTTATTAGGTGTTGCTTACAACGGAACCTCTGCTATACCTCATGGTGTAACTTAGTGCACGGAGGCCTCTGATAATACCTCGTCCGAAGATTGATCATTAATTTAACAACGTTTCGGAAACGCAAGTGGTGTTTGCCGCTTCATTATAAACCACTTAAAGCAGTTCCTAAGGAAGCATTAACGCGTTTTTGTAGCAAATTTAGTTTTGTTTGTGTGTGTGTGTGTGTGTTTAATTAGCGTAATAATTTCAGACGTGTTTATAAGATTGGGTGAAAAGGTGATGAGAATCTTTAATACCTTAAGTGGGAAATGGTCTGATTAAATTCTGAAATCGATGTAATCGATTTGAAATTAATCAATCTCTAATCGATTTGTAATCAATGTTAATCTCTTATTGTATGAGCGATCAAATTCAAAATGTCAATAAATTTGTGCAACAAAACAAAATTACACTAACTGCTACGTATTGTCTGACCAGCACACATTGATTCGTCTGAGGTAACATGAATCTGTGGAGATAGCTGTAGAACGTATCATGTCACGTTACATTCTGTAATAAGCGTCTATCTTTGAATCCGGTATTTGTGGAAACGTTTGGTAATATATCTTATGCATAACAAACATAAATCCCGCTCAAAATTTGAAAATAAATAACCTTTTTAATCCGTTTTTTTATGAGTTTTGACTCAAACTACGACTCATATTTACCTTCACCCCTTATCCTTATTTGAAAATGTACCCATGTTTTCATCATAAATTCTCCTCACTACAAATAGAATCACGCGAATTTTGTAATACATCATTAGATTGTGAAGAGAACTGTAAAATTAGGAAAGCGATAAAAGTATTATTTTTCAGATAAAAGCATCCCGGCCTTAAAATTTTTACTGCGAAAAGTGCAGCATATTTTGTTTTATGTTATTGATGAGACTGTGTAACAAATTGGAAAACTGCGAAACATTAAAAGAGCATTATTTATAAAACAAATATAATTAATGCGGTCATTTCATAACTTCGAAAAAAAATTAAATACGAAACTCGTACTTTTTGCATCTATTTGCAAAATAATATGTATGACGAACGACAAATTTTGAGATGTATGAGTTGTACTTCGGTGTATTTATTTATTTTCCTTTGAAATTTTGATATACCTCATACTATCTGCAGATGGTTTCAATTTAATTCAATATTCGTATGGTACTATACTGTTAAGACTCAAGAGCATGATCATTTGAAAATCTTCCGAAGGTCCGGAAAGTATTAAAAGTTTTTGAACTGTAAAGTCCATCTCTTATCTAAGTTAATAAATCTGCTAGATATTTTAACATGTTTTATTTGTTCTTGGAGTGAGAAATATTTTCAATAAGTAATCGGCATCGATGTGAAAGATTTTGTTTATCTCTTATTTAACTGTATTGGCGTATGTCTTTTTTCTTGCATTTTGTGTGTGATATATTTTGCGTTCTCTGCTGTTGGATATTTTTCTGTAGGGAAACAACAGTTAAGTAAATAAACTATTTTATTACTTTTTATCTCGAATTTTTTTTGTATTGCATTGTGTAAAATAAAACCAAATGTGAACTGTGGAAAGCTTTCAATGTTTCTAATAAAATATCATTTTGACTGTCTATTCTTTAAAGTATTTAAGCATTGTATCCGCTTATGATGAAAAATAACTTTTCTGATTAAATAAATTTTTATTTTCCTTATAAATCAACGTTCAAAGAATAAGCTGAAAAATAAATAGATGAAAGCTGTAAAGACTTGTTATAATAGAAACTGATACTCAACTATACCTTGAAATGCCATCTAGACCTATAAAGAGTTCAGAAAAGAATTCCATCGATCGAGCAATAAAGGCATCCTCCATTTAAATTTAAGTTGCTGAAATTGGTGAAGTTTTAAAGTATGATTCAAAGGAGGAAGGAAACAGAATGATTGATGACCAAATCTCGTTTTGAATCAATACAGCCATTGTTAAAGCTGTACATTCCGTACAAGCATTAGGTTTAGATCAACGCTGAGTTGATGGATTAGATGCTTTTAAAAATAGTAAAAGCTTTTACGAACTGAAAAAGTTTCGGTCTAGGAAAAATATAAAGGAGTCTGTAAAATTGTTTCTTCCCAAAGCTTTTGAGTGTGCGGTGTTTTATATTAAATTCACATTCCCACTACTCTCAGTTACTCATACTTTAATTTACAATTATTTTATTATCACAACAAACTGGTCTATGAGAAGAATAAGAATTTTCAGTGTAAAAATAAACGAACCAGACGGTTGGTTGTATTTTATTAACCAAGAGCCATATTTAGCCAAACTGCGTCAAATAATGTCAGGTAAATGAACATAACCAAAATTAAAGTTGTACTGACGCAAAAGAGAGAAAAGGATATAAACTAGTGAAATCAAACCACAAACCAGACGGAAAAAGCAGATTTACTTGCTATTGCCCTATGTTCTCGTCGTATGATACATACCGGGGATTTCTTTCAATGCATTTGCTTTCAATGCAATGCTTTCAATGCATTTGCTTTCAATGCAATGCTTTCAATGCATTTGCTTTCAATGCAATGCTTTGCAAAGCAACGCTTTACAATACAATGCTTTGCAATGCAACGCTTTACAATACAATGCTTTGCAATGCAATGCTTTGAAATGCAATGCTTTACAATACAATGCTTTGCAATGCAATGCTTTACAATACAATGCTTTGCAATGCAATGCAATGCTTTGTAATGCAATGCATTTCAATTCAATGTATTGTAATTCAATGCATTTCAATGCAATGCTTTTAGTGCAATGCTTTCAATGCAATGCTTTCAATGCAATGCTTTTCAACGCTTTCAATGCAATTTCAATGCATTTTTGATGAAATTAGGCGCGTTTAATCTAACTAGCGTTAAAAGCAGTTTGGAATTCATTCTTTTGAATCATTCGTTCATTTATTGGTGGCTTTCTGAAATCGTATTCGAAACACATGTCATTGACGTCACGTTCGGAATACGTTCATAAAGCATGTTTCGGAACTAAAACACTGCCGCCATCTACATTTAGTTTGTTTTTATACACTAGGGTTTGTTAGACCGTCACGTAACGGCTTGTTTAAAGTGCTTTCCGAACTTTTAGTTTGTAATTCTACGCGCATTTCCTGCAACACATATTGTATTCTGAACGACTTCGGGCATACAATCTAAGACCAGAATTTGTAGCTAGAGCTTTTTGAACCAAGGACCAGAATGCTAACCATTCAGCTAACAGGGCAAATAATTTGATGGGGAATTGAACGAGAAAGATGTCAGCTGTTAAAATGGTTTCTAGATTAAACTTTAGACTAAGGAGTTGACATGCAGTTGTACGCAGTTGTACCATGATCGCGCCAATAAATAATTTAAACAATGGCTATTACATCAGTTGTACCTTGAAAGTTATAAGAAATGAGCCAAGAAATAATTTAGACAGCGGCCAGTACATCAGTTGTACCTTGAAAGTTACAAATATATAATTTAGACAACGGCCAGTACATCAGTTGTACCTTGAAAGTTATAAGGAATGCGCCAATAAATAATTTAAACAATGGCTAGTACATCAGTTGTACCTTGAAAGTTATAAGAAATGCGCCAAGAAATAATTTAGACAGCGGCCAGTACATCAGTTGTATCTTGAAAGTTATAAGAAATGCGCCAAGAAATAATTTAGACAGCGGCCAGTACATCAGTTGTACCTTGAAAGTTATAAGAAATGCGCCAAGAAATAATTTAGACAGCGGCCAGTACATCAGTTGTACCTTGAAAGTTATAAGAAATAATTTAGACAACGGCCAGTACATCAGTTGTACCTTGAAAGTTACAAAGAAATAATTTAGACAACGGCCAGTACATCAGTTGTACCTCGAAAGTTACAAGAAATGCGCCAAGAAATAATTTAGACTACCGCCGTTATGACAGTTGTACCTTGAAAGTTATTATAATAATCGCTCCAAGAAAGAATAGCTCTTGTTATATCTACAGCCGTAGTCAAAAGGTTAAGATATAAGGCCGTTTTATATAATGTTTTCATCAAACCCGTCTGAAATTTTGTATAGAATCCAAATTTGGGATAAAAGATAGGAATTTGTATTGAAATTATCGGAGAAAGCACCCAATTTAATATGAAGACGGCCCCTCAGACAAATTTTAACTATTGATATTTGTAGAAAAAATTCATCCCCAGCAATTGCTACCTTCCGTTTTGTTATGCGATGTAAATTGTGCAATTGCGATCGGGTGAGTCTTTTTTTTTCTAGGGGCGTACATCGAAAAAATTAGACAGAATTGGTAAGTAAAATATACATGCCAACGCAAATACTGAGAAAATAATTTCATGTATTTTAGGATGCATCTTTTCCTGTGCGAGATTATTTTCATCATATTGATTCCAAACTATAAATTCCAAGTTTTGAAGTAGGATAAATAATTAAATATACTAATTTGTCTCTTAACTCTTAATGTAGAAAGTGGAGAACTTGGAACTTTTATCTAAGATTTGGCAGTCAATTTTCTCCAATATATCCAAGACCAGTCTTCTCTCTCGAATTCTTAAGTACTCTAATCATTCAAACGAAAATTTTGTCTAAAACAAGCATCAAGTTATTACGTTTTCACTGCATCTTGTTCAACAGTATTAAGTAATACGAAACTAAAAGAACGAACATGCTTAAGGAATAAAATGAATTACGATCTTAGCAAGAGAAATGTGCTCCATAATTTTACTCTCACGAAGATCTGTCCGATACAGATTCGGGAAGCAATTGCAGCCAAATTGCAAGCAATTCTAGCTCCGGGGAGTTAAATTTTGCTGAGAAAGCTTCTTTGAGGAAATATATCTGTTGATTCGGTTTCCTACTCTTTTAAGGATACTGGATCTGTACTCGGTAAATGATCTCGATTCATTTGCTTGCCCTGGTTGATAGAGGATGTTTACAAAAATTCGCATCTATATTTTATATCGAATGTCGAAGATTACTGAAAACGGAGACTCAGCTCTAGATATTTTACGGAAAGATGGTTATGAAAGATTTCAAAAACAGGAAGACTCCCAGTTATATTTTTATGCTAAATCTTGGAAAACGAATGTTTCCATCCAAACGACAGTTACTTTTTTCAGTTCAATAAATATTAGATACAATTGTTAGTGTTTACCAATAATGATTTTATATAATCAATATTAGTTACCTAGTTCCTAGTCACCTAGTTCTCATCTCATAGAAGATTGTTGTTTAATATTTCATATGGAGCGGAAATTTCAAAAGAATTTACTCAGTTTAACCTAAACGTACCAAGATACCAACACATTGGCTGAATCTGCGAGATCGGTGGTTGTATTAGCCTCTAGAACGGAAGGTTCTTGGTTCGAATCCAGGTCAGTGTGTGGATGTTTGTAAGCGTATGGTGTAGGCGGTTGGTGCACCTTCAAACTGTCCTGGCCGAAAGGTTGATGTGGAAGTTTGGAGAGTGGGGTGCCAGCTCAGGTGTTGCCTCGTCATCTGACCGTGGTTCAAAATTACGTGGTATTGTCCGCGAATCTTTCACTAAGGGGATTTATCCAGTAGTGTCGTTAATAGCCCGTTGTGTTGCTCTAGTACGACGTTAATTAAAAATTACCAAACTTCCAAATCTGAGTGTTTATTTTTCACTTGGTATAAGATCAAATAAGTTGTTAAATTTATTTGCTTTATATTTTACCTTGTTTCTTTTAATTATCATGCTAAGTTTTCAACTTCATGTACTTTTTTCTTGGTCCTCTCTCAAGCACTTCGGTGGCAAACATTAAAATATTGCTATTTAGAATCCCAGAAAATGTAGTTTATGTATTAACCCCCTTTCATTTGACCTGGGTAAGCACAGGGGGATAAATAATAATTTTAAATCCCCATAGAAATAACGTTGGATATTGTTATGATTGCGTTGAATATTTCACCAGTATTGCTGCAAAATATTACTTTTTTCAAAAAATTCGTTTTACAGATTATATATTCCACTACTTAAGTTTTAACTATTTTTTTTGTTTCTTTCTAAAATAAAAATACAATTTATGAACATTTGATTGATTGTATAAGGTATTTAAAACATTTAATTTTGTATTTTATATATTATATGGAGTTTAAAAGACTGTTTAAAAGCTTTTACAATGTTTAAATTTTAATATATGATGTATAACGTATGTGGGCGTAATCCACTTTTAAATGAGTTCACATAAAATGTATGACTATCATGAAAAATATATTTACCATTGTGCTAAAAGAAATTGCTTAAAAATCGTGCGTGCTCGTATGTATAAACGTCTAGATAGCTCTCCTAGGAAGTCCAAACCTGGAAAGCCTACTGTTCTTACAACTTGTGAATTGTAGGCGCCACATGTTCTATGTTTATCAAGTACAATTGATCCCTCAGTGTATTTCTTTCTTCTGTTTCTTGAAGGCTTTTATTGTGTATGTCCATTACTTGATGTTCTCTATTGAGTATTTGTCACAGCATGGCTAAAATATATCCCCTTGTATAATAAAATCAACCAATCATCTTGCTATTGAGCAACGTTAGATTTCCTGAAACGTAACGCTAAACTAAGTTCCTAATTTTTTCCAGATGGACGAGTTCTAGATTTATTTTCAGGAATAGTCTACCATCACGAATTTTTCCCTTGGGCAATAAAAATTTCCACATGAGCCGTTATTATTGAAAGCTGTAAAAGTCCACTTTTAAAAAAAAAATGTTTATTTTCTTTAACAAATTTAATTAATTATTATTGCATAGTAAAATTTAACAGGATTATAGTGTCTAAAACATCATCCGAATTGAGTAACGTTTTCAAATGTTTTATATTTAATTTATATGCAAACCCTTAAATATCTCGATGTATGAAAAAATGGACTTGTACTACTTTAAAAAAAAGGCTCATACTGCGCCCCAGCAAGAAAGTGACACAACTCAAAAAATAAAAATTGTGATGTTATGTTATTGAAAAATATATATGAGGTTTCCCAGCGTGTTATATTACGATTCTATAGAATATAATAGAAGTTACCACCATAAATACTTACCTAAAATTTAAAAGAAGCTTTTACGATTTCAATATAAGTTTTATAGTATCATTTAAGTTGATGTTTCTCAAATTCTGCAATTTTGAGCTGTGTCACTTTTCTTGCCGAGGTGAGATATGTTAACGTTGTTAGTGATGCACGCTATACAATATTTGATTTGTCGTATCTAGTCTTTTGACTACTCGTGAATTCCATCGGGACCAACGGCTTAAATTGTATTCCGAAGTGACTACTATGAGTGTCTGCCTAGACAAGATTCAACCTTACAATTTGAAGAATTGAAAAAGGGAGCTTAACCTACTCTACCACCATGATAACAGTAGAAGTTATTTACAACTGTAACGGAATGATTACAACTATTAAATTATCCTTCTGTTGCACGATATTCTTCACAAATATGTTTCAATAGTTTTCAATGGCATAGTTTCAATGTTTTTATCAAGGGAACATAACACTGCCCTAGCGAGGGTTTTATATTTATCAAAGACCGTCCTCAGGTTCTCATCTTCTTTAGGTGTGTACAGTCATCATAACCCCGAGGTACTGTCCTCCCTTCCGTTTTAGCCTCCCTGAACCTTCTGCTTTTCCCCCCTCCCTCGTTGTTGTCTTTTGTTTGGCCCAGGTAGTCCAAATATGATCTTTGAAGGCATTAAACCCAAAACCAAACTATTAAACACTGTAGTTAAGAAATTTATTTCAAATAAAATCTGTGGTTTTAATTCTGTTGCCTATTTTTTTCTGAAAGGCAGATTTAAGAATGTCAGTGATATAAGAAGAGAAAGGTTTAAGTAGAGAGCTATTCGACGGATCATTATACACATTATATGTCAAGAAAGTCATGTTATTTTGGACAAGTGAACAGAGTTTCTCCACCCATGCTTCTATTATCTAACGACTTACAACAGGAGATTATAAATCCCCAATGTTCAACAAGTCGAAATTTACGAAACAAATTTTTATTTGTTATTAAAAATTAATTTTTAAAATAAAAACAAATTGAACATTTATTACTACTGAAGCTTGGAAAAGTGTGAGTTCAAACATTTGATAGCAACTGATTAGAAAATGTTAGGCGTCTTTAGGTGCTCGTTTAAGTAAAAGCTAACTTTTTAAATTATGAACAAAATTAAGGGTAAATTACCATCTTACTAAAAAAAAAACAGAATTTGAGGGATATCTCAAAAATTTCTACTACTCCTGACTACAATACCTTCCTATTGAAAAACAATGCAATGTGGCGCATGGATGTTTATAAATAATTTCCGCTAAAAATGGATTACTGTTGTCGATTACTCCCTCAATAACATATTAACCCTTCATCAAAGTAATACACCTCAAGCCCCACTTTTTTAACAATCAATCAGGACAGCAAAAGTTTTTCACCCCGATCTATATAGCGTCTATTATATCTCATGACTAACGTAAACATTTTTCTAAAATTCTGTGCAAACAAAAAATTATATTATATTTTACTGATCTGACAAGAAAAAATGGGTATAATTCTAACTGAAGTACAAGAAAATTTTCTTAATTTACTTGTAATGATTGCTTCAAAGTGACTTTTGAAAAAGTTATGACGCAAATAATTTAGGGTACTTTGTAATAAAAAATAATCACAATTATTTGTACGGATATTAAAAATAACGATAATATTAGCAATTATTAGTGAGTACACTTGTCAAAAAATTCAGAACTTAACGTTTGAAATTAAATACAATTTAAACATTTTATGCAGTTTCTTAATTCGTAAACCACACCAATGCTTACCAGTTGTTCTTACCAATGTTCTTACCAGATGGAAATCACTGCTATACATCAGTTAACCAAGAAAGGGCTTTTAAGCTTTAATCAATAGAGATAAATGATTCACAAAGTGGATCAAACAATACCTTACTCAGAGAAGAAATCCACTTCCGCTTCTATTATCTTTTCACAACGATCTAGAAACACTTATATTTCTTTTTTAAATAAAATATTTCCTCTCGGCTATCAAAAGAGTGTCTAGACATCATTTTTACGTTTTGCCTATTTTGAAATCGCTGACTCCGTAAATGGTTGTCTATCACCAAGAAAAGACCCTAATCCTGAGGCACAAAGCCTGGAGAATATGAAGGATGAAAATAGAAGTTCCCCCGGCCATGTCTGGTAATCATTCATTTGGTAGCTTTTCCTGTGCAGAGTCTAGCATTGTCCTATTGGAACATAAAACTTTCTTTCTCTTTACCAATGCTGGCTGCTTCTGGTTCAGCTTAAATGAAATACGTAATAACTGTGCTGAATAGACTTGAAATGTAATTGTTTCCCTTTCGTTTGGAGTTCAAAGTGAAAAATCTTAGCGGTGGTCTACCAAACACAAAGTAATACCTTTTATTGGTGGATAGTCGGTTGTACCGTTAGTGGCTTCAAGTTCTATTGTATCCATTTTTCATAGCATGTCAATAATCGACCCATAAATGGTTTGGATCTATGGCGTGATAATAAGATTGAACAAATAGTTAATCGCAGGAGCTTATAGGTTGCACTCAATTAATTACTCAGTTTCCATGACTTTCCAAGCCGATGCGGCCCCGTCGTGACTCAATGGGTGTGCTCACTGTTCTAGTAACCAATTATTTTCAGGTTCCATTCTTCCACATAGAGGAAATATAAAATTAGTAAGCAATGGTAACCTTGTTATGTGCCAAGAATTCTTTCGATGTCAAGGTGGAACCTAGCATTCATAATGTGATTGGTTGACAGAGCGTGAGAAGACGCCCATTCATTGATTCATCACCTGATTGGTCCATTGATTGATCATCTCGTAGTAGTGGATTATCTTAGGGATAGATTCCGGACCGTTATGTTGCTCCAGTGTGACATTAATTAACTACCTCCCTACCTCATAGTATTAGACTGGCGATTTCACCGCTTTTGTTGCCATTAGAACATATATAGAATGCAGACTCACACGCCTACCCCATCATAAGTTGCTACGAGGGTAGTCCATTTTTTTTCAAACAACAACCGCCATTTTTACGTGAGGTCGGGTACTTCTGGGACCACCCTCGTACATTGCTAAACGAGGTGATAAGATATAAAATAGGGCAACCAGGTGTTTTTCATAGCAGTCACGTGCATAATAATCGAAGTGTTGGTGAGATTTTGAAACTCCTCTCAATAGCAAACCTCTATCTGCTTATACTTTACGGCTATGTACCTCTCTGGTACGTTCTCTCTTTTGCGTCAGTGAAGCTTTCTTTGTGTGTGTCACTTGATATTTTCTGTCTTGTGTTTGGCACAGCATAACCAATCTGATCCTTGCTCCATAAAAACTCAACCATTCCATTCCAAGTCCATACAAAAGGCTAATATTGTTTTCATCGTACCCTTTAGTTGTCTTTTGACTCGAATTTGATACGATGAGGTCCTTCAGTAAAAACTCATAGATAGCTGATGGTCTACAATAGCGGGGAGCATCTCAAAAGTCATTTACAGATGCAAATTTCCGGAACCAATTTCGACCACAACATTCCCTCACTAGATCATCTGAAATGAGGACAACACTTTTCGTGCGGCCTCTAAAGCCCTGATATTCAATTTGAATTCATAAAGTAATCAAGCTCGAATAATTGTCTTTGACATCGTCATACCAAGATCACTTTTTCAAAACTTTTAATTACTAATTTCTGAAAGTATTATACACCGGTTAATTCTCTGTTAAATAAGTTTTTATTCAAATTAATGTCCCACTTTAAATAGATAAATTGTGTACGTATGCAGCTTGACAATGATACAAAACGGAGCAACTTCTTTGGTTACCTGATAGTATAAAAATAGTATGGGATACCAGGGCTAGTTGGCATAGTGTTATGTTTTTTTTTTTTTTTTTTTTTCAGAAATTTTAGGATATATTAATTTTGGGATAGAATAATTTTGGGTCAGTAATACGAGGGTTGTTCGAAAAGTAATGCCCGTTTGAGCATTCGCACAACTACGATAGTGGTAGGTGCACATTTCAAGGTCTACCAGTTTTAGGGACTCGTCTGCCAGCTGTCTACTGAATTATAGCATTATAACTGTTATTGTTGTTTTGGTAAGCGAACAAATTGTCCAAGAAAATCGAGCGTGCCTCCAAATGCAAAGCGAGATCTGTGATCCAATTTCTAAATGCAAAATATGTGCAACCAAGCGAAATTTATCTTGAAATCAAAGCAGTGTATGGTGATGTAATGATTATCTCTGGGGCTGCCAAAAAACGGCTGACCAGAGAAAGAAAGCTTGCTGAGGGCACATGGGTAGAAAACAGACCCAAACCAAAAGCTCCCAGGGGAAAGGAGTTACAGACCCCGATCAGGCTTTCTACCAAGAGGCCAAGGTCGGATGGTAGTACTCCCCACTCTCAGGAGAAAATGTCCACAAACAGGGCTAAACCCGGAGACGGGACAGACCCTAGCTACAGTGACACCTTATCAGCTGTGAAGATGGCAGTTGTCGTGGAAGGATATCCAGACCAGAAACTGTTAGAAGACCAGCTCATGGCCTTCCAACTAGACGCAATGTCTAAGATTGAGGGCGTTCCTCCTGGAACCGGACCTCAATTCAACTATTGTCGTCTGGAAGATGGAGCCATTGTCATCCTCTGTGACGAATCTAACAGCAGCCAATGGCTGCCCAGAACTGTTAGAGAAATGTCACCATGGAACGGCCTGTCCCTCCTTGTTGACGAAGCACGCAGGATTGTCAAAACAACAAAATTCATAGCTAGGATCCCGGCTATATACAACAAGTTCTCTGGTAAAGAGATTCTACAGAAGGTGGAAGCTCAGAACAGAGGACTAACTGCCACAGAATAGGGAATCCTCAACAAAAAATCTGGCAATGAGGGTAGAACCATTGTGGTAAACGTTCCAGAACAAGACGCCAAGACCTTGATCGGTAGAGATTGTAAATTTTATATAGGCTTTACCCAAGTGCAGTCTAGGGTTCTGGTAAAACATGCTGCTGCTTCCACTTATAATGTCCACTGAAGCTCCTGCAGGCCAACCTACAGCATAAACGACTTGCTGCTGCCAACCTCAGTGGGGTTTTCCGGACTGACAATTGCCCTAATACAAGAACCTTGGCTGTATAAAGAAGGCATCGGGGGAATAAAGGACAGTGGAGGTAAGTTTATTTATGATTTTGCAAGATCTTCTCCAAGAGCTTGCATACTTATTAACAACAACATCGATGCAATGCCGATCCATGAACTTTGTTCTAGGGAGTTGGCAATAGCAAAGATAACACTTCATAATGGCGGGAGAACCAGAGAAATCTTGATAGGCTCTGGGTACCTGCCATATGAAGAAAAAGATCCTGTGAGTGCAGAGCTGAAGAGATTGCTGACAGCGTGTGCAGAACAGAAATCGGGATTGATCCTTGGTTGTGATGCGAATGCACACCACACAATCTGGGGCAGCTCCAACATCAATGACAGAGGTGAGGCTCTTTTAGACTTTGTACTTGTAAATATCCTAGATATCTTAAATGTAGGAAACAAACTGACCTTTAAAACTAGTGTAAGAAAGGAAGTACTTGATATAACCTTAGCCAGCCTTGAGCTACGTAGTTATATTGACAAATGGCATGTTGATGATAAGCCTTCAATGGCAGACCATCAATATATCCACTTCTCGCTGAAATCTGAATATCACTGGGAGAAGACGTTCAGAGATCCCAAAAGGACGAACTGACCTCGTTTAACAATGAACTCCAGAATTACCTGGAGGACTTCTCTCAGAAAATCTATGATACTTATGATCTAGAACTGTTCGCAGACGGTCTACAGCAGGCAATCTATATCTCATATACAAATAACTGTCCTCTGCTTCTAAGGAAAGGCAAACAACCAAACTCATAGTGGAGCCAAGACCTTATGAGACAGAAAAAGGCAGTAAGAAAACTTTTTAGGAAAGCAAAGAAATCTGGCAAGTGGGAAGAATACAAGTGCCTACTTTCATAATACAACAAAGCTGTTCGAATGGCCAAAAGCAATTTATGGAGGAAGTTCTGTGATTCGGTTGAAAGTACCGCTGAAGGTGCTAGACTCCACAAAATTCTTAAAAGAGATACACCAGTATTGGCGGGGACCCTTAAGTATAATTCCGGTTTCCATACCAAAACTGGCAGAGAAGTTATAGAGACTCTGGTCGAGACACATTTTCCAAACTCCAACTTGGTACCTAATGAGTTAAACCCTTCTCCCCTGGGTTATCCAATAAGGGTGAGAAGGGAAATCTGGATAGTTGCCAAGAAAATTTTTACTGTTAAACAGGTATTATGGGCTATCAACTCATTTGAACCATATAAAACTCCAGGACCAGATGGTATAATACCGATTACGCTTCAGAAATCGGCCGAACTCATCTCACGGGTCTTGTGTAAAATGTTCAGAGCCAGTCTAGCTCTTGAATATATCCCCAGACCATGGAGAAATTCAAGGGTAGTCTTTCTGCCCAAACCTGGAAATAGCCAATATGACCAGGCTAAGAACTTTCGTCCTATCAGTCTATCGTCTTTCATTCTTAAGTATATGGAAAAAATAATTGACAGACACATTAGGGATGTAATTAGGAGTACCAGATCTCTTGACAAAAACCAATTTGCCTATCGACCCGGTAAATCTACAGAGGTGGCTTTGCAACACCTGGTTGTAACGATTGAGAAGACCCTGGTGTACAAGGAAATGGCTTTGGCAGCTTTTCTTTATATTGAGGGTGCTTTCGATAATACCTCTTATAACTCAATCGCTGCTACTGCTGCTAGCAGAGCTACTGAACCACTAGTCTGCAAATGGATAAACTCCTTGCTAGCAGACAGAGTTATTACAACCGAGTTGTTTGGGGCAACACTTCAGCCTAGACCCACTAGTGGTTGCCCTCAGGGAGGAGTTCTCTACCCTCAGTTGTGGAATCTGGTGGTTGATGACCTAATTGCAGACCTCAATCAAAGCGGCATTTATGCCCAGGGATATGCAGACGACACTGTCGTCTACATATCGGGCATGGATGACAAAACGGTGATAAATATCATGCACGGGGCCCTGAACAAAATCGCAAGATGGTGCTGTGAAAAGAATTTGAGAGTAAATCCTCAAAAAACTACTCTTGTCCCATTTTCACGAAGAATAACCTGCATTGACAAAGGTGATATACCTACTCTACTAGGGGAAAAGTAAATATGCGGAGCTAGGTTAAATATCTGGGAGTTATACTGAACACTAAATTAACCTGGAATTAGCATTTGAAAAGTAAAATTAAACAAGCACAAGTTGGACTCCTACGATGTAGAAGAGTTCTTGGTAAATCATGGGGTCTAAAGCCAAGGATGACCTAATGGCTTTACACTATGGCTATTAGACCCATTGTGACCTATGCGGCTGTGGTCTGGTGGAAAAAGACGGAACAATTGACTGTTAAGACTAAGCTAGACAGTCTTCAAAGAGCTGTCTGCCAGAGTATAACAGGTGCTATGTCCTCCACTCCCACCAGAGCCATGGAAATTATTCTATCTGTCATCCCACTTGATATCTTTATCAGTGGTGCTGCCAGAAGAAGTTCCTACAAACTGGAAAATGCTGGACTGTGGATGAATTTTGCCAGCCGAAAGTCCCACACCAGTATTAACCAAAAATTCTTTGATCCTATACTTTTGATACCCTTTGACATCATGGAGACAAGATTCCTCTTTCAAAGACCCTTTGAGGTACTTATTGACCTAAGAGAGGAATGGGAAGAGGAAAACTACAATCTCACAAATGGAGACATTGTGTAGTACAGAGATGGCTCCAAACAAAACGAAAAGGCAGGTGATGGAATCTGTAAGGTCAGACCTAAGGTAAGGATTGCCTGAAAATTAGGAAAACATGCCACAGTATTTCAAGCGGAACTGCTTGCTATCGTCTACTTTCTACATGAATGTTCTAGAAGATCTTACTCAAATAGGAAGATCTACATATTTAGTGACAGTCAAGCAGCCTTAAAAGCGATAAACTCATTTCAAATAAGCTCCAAACTTGTTTGGGAATGTAGGAACCTTCTACAAGACTTGGGTACCCATAATAGGATCTTTCTTACTTGGGTGCCAGGGCATACTGTAGAAGGAAACGAAAATGCAGATAAGCTAGCCAAACTGGGGACTGCAGACCAACCTTTAAGCCCTGGACCTTTCTGAGGGATCTTTAAGACTACCACAAAAAGGGTGATAAGAGAAAAAATGCTGAAGTAAACTACAAAAAAGTGGAAGCAAACCACCGATCAAAAACATGCGAGGCCTATGATTCAAGAAACTTCCATGAAAATAGCATCTCATATCCTTCGTCTTAGCAGGGATAAGATGAGAGTGATAGTTGGATTTTATACAGGCCACTATCACCCAAGAAAACACCTTCATAGGGTGGGAATCTTTAAAGAAGAACTTCTATGCAGGAAATGCAAAATGGTGGAGGAAACTGCCCACCATATACTTTTTGAATGCTAAGCTCTGTTTCACATAAGGCACTTATGTCTAGGTCTTGGAACAGAACTTGATACAATTCACGAAGAACCTGTCTAAAGCCTTTTGGCCTTTCTTAAGGAATCTGACTTTCTTTGACAGGAGTGTCTAAAAACAATGGGGTTTGGTGCAATATTCCGTAGTGGAATCAGTACCTAGGACTTTTCTGACCTCCCCACTCAATATGAATGAATGAATGTGATGATTGAATCATGCGTGCGTCGTAGGTGCCGAAAGTTTAATGAGAGAAGAGATAACGTCCATGATGAAGAGATATGTGGTTGCCCAAGTGTCATTATGGATGAGCTTGTCAAGTCTGTAGACGAATTCCTCAAACAAGATCGGCGTGTGACTTCGGATGAAATTCGAGATAAATTTTCACATGTATTTCGCATTATCATTTACGAGGTGGTAACAGATCACCTTAAATTCAGAAAAATGTGTGCAAGGTGTGTGCTACGCATGCTCAAGGACGACCACAAAAGCTTAAAGACTTTACTAATTATCTCAATGGTATGCCGCTGGTATTCAAAAGCTTGTCATAAGATACGAAAGATATTTAAATTTACAAGGGGACTATGTACAAAAGTAATATAAAGTATAAAAAGCGTGGTTGAAAATTTTACATTGGTCTGTATTTTATTTAGAAATTGGCATTACTTTCCAAACGACCCTCGTACTTTTAACTAATATAATCCATACTGAAGATAGTGGAACTCCCTTGGCTACAAATTAATGAAGAAAACATCATTTAAAATAGTATAGTTTTCTCGTTAAATATTGCTTACGAAAGTGTTCAAACTAAACCACAACTTACCTGATGTGGGGTAGTTTTTCATAACGACTGCGGTATGTTGGCGTAGCATATCATGGTGATAGGATCTAAGCAATAATGCGAGTTAATCACTTCAGCTCGCCCCCTGGTCGCTGATGCTCGCCAACTCCCGGTGGATTACTTTGCAATCCTCATTGGTTCGCTGCGCTAACCTATACCCGCTTCGCTCGCATAAATGAAGACATATGTCCTGGTATAAGGAATTGTTTACAAAATATGATATTCTAAAAAATTATTTTGTAGAGCTAGAGTCTGCGTTTTTTGGTGCACTTCTAGTAGCAAGTTAAGATAGGTTAAGGCAACCCATCTGTATTTACGATTATTGTGGTTTTCATGGCAACCTCGGTAAACAGAAACTTTAAATTTTCATTTTGATTATTCTAGAATTTTTTTTCAAAATCCGTTAATCGTTTGATTTTATTGGTTTGTTTGAAATTTTTTTTTATTCCCTTGGTTATTTTAATTTTAAAATATCCTTTGATTGCCTTGGTCCTTTTAAATTTAATTTCTTTGATTTCATTGGTTCATTTAATTGTTTTTCTCCAGTTGTGTGGAATTTTATTTGATTATAATTTTTTTCACGGTGAAGTTCGCCATTTGCGGAATTGTTTTTAGTAATTTTTTCCCGGAACAGTTCTGTCGTATCAGGTTGTATTATTTCTTGTTTAATTGTTACACACACACACACACACACACAGGTCTTTTAAACAAAGTCTTTTAAAACTTTTTTATTTTTCACAAATTGCTCTCTGTATTTAGTATAATTGATAAGTTTCAGGGTGTTCTTATCCAACATTCGCAGCTGAGTTTTTCTGCTGGTTCACAAATGTGTTTAAGCTTATTACTTTTTGTGAAAGTTTTTGAAAAATATACTTTTCAAATCGTTCTAAAATGTTTATTTAAGCTTTCATTTTCCGCAGCAAAAAGAAAAATGTTTTTGAAATAATTATTTCCTTGGCGACTTTAAAAGTGCGCCAAAAAAAATCACCAAGGCCGTTGCCACCTCTATACACGTAGACTGTAGCTGTACCAAGGACCGTTTTTTAAATAACTCTGAAAAGAGCCTCAGCCTTCTGTTATTTCTATTTTAAGCTGCAACAGCTCCGACTAAAATTCTTTTTTTTTTCAATAAAATTTCATCTGATAACGCTTTAAATTCAATTGAAGCGCGAGACTTCGTGGTAAACAAACAATCGTACAGGGTTGCCAAAACGCGAAAACAAATAACGTCTTTTTTGTGTGGGAGTAGTTTTGTTTGTCTTTTTCGTAAGGGAATTATATATACAGATACTTTAATACCAAATTTGGAAAATTAAGAAGAAAAAAAAAAGAAACACCAAAAAAGTAGGGCTATCGTCACTTGTATTGGTGGCTTTTATTTTCGTAAAATTTTGTTGCGGTTGCACCAGATTGTGTCCGCGAATTCTGGTCATCTTCAAAGTTTGTGTATTTTCATCATTGTGGAAATAAAGAATTCATCATCGTCGATGTCCACTATCTTTCTTATGCCAACATTCCCCGCCTGGAATTAGAGACACAATGGCTGCTTCACTCTTCCACTTATTTTTACAAGCAATTTTAGTACATGAATACAATCATTATTGCTCACTCTATCCAACAGAACGCCTCGACATATTCTAGGGCTTCCTTTTAAAACACCAAAACTTTTAATTAAAAAAAAAAACTTGGCAAAAAAACACACAAATCCGTTTTTGTCTCTGGAAACTTCTATCACACTGAAAGTAGACTAAATGATGCAACATACACATATAGTTAAATAGTGGTGATACCACCGCTCTGAAATCACTGTGAAAAAAAAATACAGTGTGAATGACAACTTACTGCTTATGCCAACAAGGCCCGGTCTCCCCTAAAGTTTTATCAATAGTATATCACATACTTCTGATATAGATTTATAGTTTCTTTCTAAAACACAGAAGATCGTTATAGTTTCTAACAATGCACAAAATGGAGCAGATATTTGTGTTTAAATTTCCCCACGGCTTTAACTCGTATATTTCGTACAATCTAAGTACACATTTTTGAAGCTACATACGCTTCTTTCATATATCAGACTGGGAAATCAAACGAAGACTTGGCCATCTGACGCGTTGTCCCGCGCTACTCTTGGAATTCCGACTTCCAGCTTCGAAGAAAAAATTTTAATCTTTCTACTACGCTTCTCAGTAACGTTCTCGCAAGATCCCCTTCCACATCCCGTTAAAAAGACTTCCCACGCAAATAAAACTGCTACGGGTTTTAAAAATACTTCCCGGAAAACATTTTCAGCTTCAAAGAACGTAATGCGACATTAATATGACATCCTTATCTTGTCTTTTGCACGCCCCCTTTTTCTTTTTTTCCCCTGAACGCCCTTATGGAAACTTGAATTTAATTAACTGCTTGTCGTCTCAAAAGATTTCTACCATCTGAAAAGATGGTTGAACTCTTTTTCGGTATTCTTCTTTTAATGGGTTCACATTTTGCACCGTAGGAAGTTTCTGCGCAGAATTGTGAAATAGTTTCCTTAAATATTTTTGAAAATCGACAAACATTATTAAAGCAATTTCAACAGAACCTGATTTCATGTAGCATTATTACTATGTAGCAGTATGTGTGTACGCCTGCCTTCTGTTTTTAGGAGTGACATGATAGACGCAGTACCAGTTTACTGTTTGAGTGCATGGTTTTGTTGCAGTAATTTGTATGCAGATGCAGATGCCATTTGCGCCTAATTCGATAAACGCCTCAAAAATATCTCATTTTTAAATCGATGTATCCAGAATGGAACATAAATGAAGCGTTATTCAACTAATGCACTATTTAAGCAATTTTTATTGATTCTCATAATCTTAGCACGCTACACGAATACTTCCTCTAGAATTCTACACACTGCTTTTGGAAACACTTTGTTCTAGACTCTAAAGTATAGATCAACCCCTAGATACTTAACTCATTAAGCTAAAGAATGATTAAAAGCATTCTAGTGAGTTCAGCTTGTTTACATTAGAGAGACGTGAATGCAGAGAAGACCCAGATAGGACGTACTGGCCAATCAGTGTAGAAAAAAGCAGTATTTGACAGGGGATGACTACTTTTCAAGTCGCTGATTGACCTGCGCGTCGGGTCCGCATTAGTCTAATGTAAAACAAGCCTTAGTTTACAATTTCAGTTCATACTTATTAGCATCTTGACATTTTACACTTGCTTGCACTTCAGAAACGCTCTTTTCAACCTAATATTAATGTCAGAGTAGCTTTTTCATATTTTACAAACTACGAACTAGGGTCTTGAACTAGGGTCAGAATGGAAGGATTTCAACTATCAAATGGTTCATTGATGTTTTTAGAAACATGCAAAAATGACGAACGGAGAGATTCTTCAGTCAAATTAAAGTTTAATTACTATATTACACTATGTATCAGTACAGAAAAGATTACATATTAATGCTAATCGAGAATTACACATTAATCAAATCAATCAAATTAAGAACGCTTAGGTTCCTATCGAATTCGAATCAAAGCTCTAAGTTCAATTGACAAAAGTTGCAAGGTGTGGGAGGAGGGAAGGCGCATGACGTCAGCGATGCCAGCACCATCTACGATTCGAATAATTTCCACACTTGTGTATTCCAGAATCCCCTGATAAATATGCAGGGTGTTTCGAAACTCGTGGGCAAAAATATACGGTGTGATAGAAAACATCTAAATAAGCAATTTTCACCACACAATGCATGGGCGGAGAGTTAGTGGTAAACCGCTATGAGGTATCCGCCGTTACTGTCACATAAAAGAACGAAGTACCAAACGGATAGAGGAGGTACTAAATAATTTTATTGACAGCATGTGTGGCAAAATTACAGAAACTGCTCAAAAGAGCAACCGCTTGCGGTAATGCAGGCGTTATACCTACGACGTAGCGAGTGGCGCACTTGTTCAAACACACCCGCCATGTCTCGGATGGCACCGTCAGCAACAGGAATCCTGGCAACTAGGACCTCGTCGGAGTCGATGTGGCTTTCGTAGACGAGACATTCAAATGGCTCGTCAGAAAAAAGTCCAGACAGGAGAGATCGGGTGAGCGTTCCGGTCAAGGTGTGGGCCCACCCCGACCAATTCATCGCCCTGGAAATTTAGCGTCTAAAGCGCTCCGCACATCTAAGCTGAAATGGGGTGGTGCTCCGTCATGCTGGAACCACATAAGTGCTTGTATGTTGACTGCAACAGGTTGAAGCAATACCTGTTGTAAAAATGTGAGTTATGTTCTGCCGTCCAGTCTGAATGGCAAAAGGTATGGACCGATGAAATGGTCACCCACAATTCCAGGCCAAACATTTGCGCTGAAACGCTTCTGATACGCATGAGGAGGTGTGTCGTACGGATTGTTAGATGCCCACACATGAAGGTTGTGTATATTAGAAATACCTTCACGAGTAAAGGTGCATTCACCCGTGAATAACACATGTGAACTAAAATAAGGCTGCGCTGCTATCTGTTGAAAAAGCCAACGTGCAAACTCGACGCTTGGCGCATGATCTGTAGGTATCGAGGCTTGCACTTTCTGTGCATGGTACGGGTGTAATCCTTGGTCCCATAGTACTCGCCAAACAATCAAGTGGGGCACGGAAAACCTTTCGTGTGCTAATATTCGGACGATCTTCCACACTTTGAAGAATGTCCTCTACAACTTGTGGCGTCTGGAAACTCCTACCACGCCCTGTGCCATGCATGTCGGTGAAAAAGAATCCCATTTCGCACAGGCACCGATGCAATCGCTCGAACATTTTTCGGTCTGGCACTTGTCTTCTCGGGAAACGCTGCCTGTACAGTCTTTGCACTTACAGAGCATTTCCATTCGCAAGACCATGCATAAAATGCATGTCCGCCTTTTCTTGATTACTGTACGTCGCCATGCCTTCTGAAATCCACGGTAGAAATGACGATGTGTTAGAAAACTCCCGCTTTATGACGTTGGGTTGGTGTGTAAATTTGGAGAGTGCGGTGCCAGCTCAGGTGTTGCTTAGTCATCTGACCGTGGTTCAAAATTACTAAGTGTTGTCCTCGGATCTTTCCCTTAAGGGACTGATCCCGGATCGTCGTCAATAGCGCGTTGTGGTGCTCTAGTACGACGTTAACTAAAATTACCATTACCCGCTTTATGCTTTCCATTACAGCGCCGTCTAGCGGTTTACCGCTTTCACTCCGCCCATGCATTGAATGGTGAAAATTGCTTGTTTAGATGTTTTATTTCATCCCTTAAAATGTTGGCCACAAGTTTCGAAACACCCTGTATTACAAAGTATGCCATATAATAACCCTTTAATTAAAGTTACTTTTCTTGTACCTTCACTTTCTCACCCTTAAAAGTAACATTTCGGTTATGGAATTCAGCGTTTACTTGTATATTTACTGAAAAAATGTATTTAATAAAATATTTTCTTGAAAGTTTGCCATATTTTCTAATCATTTCACTTTGTGTTTAACTTGTTGTTTATGTAAATTATTAGACGTTGTTTGTATAAAACATTTGAAACTGCGCTGCTAAAGCCTTATAAAGGAGGGAGGAATTAGGTTTAATAATGATAAACAAATTTCCTTATTTGTAAATTGTATTTGCATTAAATTTTCAAATGAGTACTTCATTTAATAAAAGAAACGTATTGGGTCATTATGCTTCAACGGTATTTTAAAGGACTTTTCGCGTCGATCCTGAAATATGTACTTGTATTGAATTCGATCGTGAAGTTATGCAAACCACAAACCAGAATAAAATGCATTAAAAATTAATAACTTCAAGTGTCATATTTTTATGCAATTATAAAAATAAAAAATAAAAAAAACGAAGTCGATAAAAATTTTAATGAATCCAATTCATTAAACATTTTAGAGGCACTAGTTACACAAACGTAATGTTTCCAATATGGTAATACAAAAAAATCCTTCAGATCTTTATGTCTTCAAAATTTTCCAATTTTCTGGGGCTCCTAAAAAATAAAGTAGTAATATTATATGTAATATAACTGACTAAATATTTGAGAAACAACTAAATACAACAAAGTATATCATGCATTCAAAATTCTCCTTTCTATTCAGAAAAAAACCTTTTGTATTATATTATTTTCGCTTTTCATCTTATCTTCCTCAAACTCCTTTACACTTCCTCATAGGAATATTATTTAGTGATAGCCTCTTCCTATTGTTAAATAAGATCCCCCAATCGCGATATAAAATCCATCCTAAAAATACAATACTTTCCCAGTCTTTCTTCGATAACACTCTAAGCCCCGCAGATGAGCGGTTTTTAGCTTTTCAACCATTGCACACATAAGCTAATTGCTTAAATTATACAGCACTAAACAATATTTTGCCAATCTGACCAAAAAAAGAAGTGAAACGTAGCCCAGTCAGTAAAGATGCGGATTAGCAACCAAAAGCTAGCAAGTTCAAAATTTGATCAACCAAGTACCGTCATGTGCATGGAAGCTGACGCACTGTAAATCTGTTTAGTCCTCATGTCTTCACATTGGAGTGATGTGAAAGTTTGGAGAGTGAAGAACCAGATCAAGTGTTGACCTCGTCATCTGACAGAGGTTCAAAATTACGAGATGTTGTCCTTGGAACTTTCCTTCGGGATTGAACCCTGACTAGCACCAATAGCTCGCTGTGATGCTCAAACGCAGCTTATATTCAACTACCTACTTAATTGACAAAAACTATTTACCTTTCCTTTGTGTTCCAAAGTAAAAATTTTATCAAACATTTTTTAAACAATTTTTGTGACACTTTGTAATTAAAAAATTACACTATGGTATTACAAAATAACCATATGGTTTTAAAAGTAAGGGTATAGTTTAATAATTTGAAATTATTGGTGAGCACACTTGTCAAAAGTAATACAGAGAAATGAAATCAGAATTTACACAATTTAAGCCGTTTCATCACGCATAAAGCACACCAGAGTCATTCTTGCAGACGATTGGATGACAACCACTGCCTTAGACACATTAATACAAATATATTCTTGACATTACCACTATCGTGAAAGATGCTAAGAGATAAGCTGCTAAGTGGGATTGGACCCACAATTCCATTGCTCCATCCATGACTGAAAAACTAATTTCTTAAATAACCTGATACATTTAAAGCGTATTCACGCCTCACGTGTTGAAGCATGATACATGTACACTAACGTGGTCTTGTTTGTGCGTTAATGTTTTTTAATTCATATGAGTGAAAACTATTTATCTACTCTCAATAATGATAAATTCAGGACTGTCGCAGATCAATCACTTGTAAAATTATGCATTAGTAAAACAAGTTTAAAAAAGGCTAAGTCCGACTGGACCCTATTTTATAAGCAACCATTTGTGTCTGTACAGTTAAAATAACTGAACAGTCACAAAATGGATAGTTTTAAGCACAAAATGTGCTAATTCAGTAGGAATACAAAACATTGAAGATATCACCAGAAATTACATATTTTCTAACGGTTTTTTTACAATCTAGTAACCACAGATTCCGAAGTTATCCTTTCATGATTGCAACGAGTTGACTCCCATACTTCGAAATTGTCGTCCACTGGAAAATTTTCTCCCTTAAGATTAAAAATAAATCCCTCACGTTATTAGTTTAAAAGAATGGACAAAATTTTTGTTGAACTTTGGTAAATCTTCAGAAAAGTCGCCAAAATTTAGAAAATGCGTTCTCTTTTAAGACAATATTCTTCTAAAAGATATCCTTAGTCACCAAGGCTGAAAAAAAGTAGCAAAAAGTCGACAATAATACAATACTAAAACAATCTATGAAATACCTTTCTACTTTCGGAAACACAGTGCTAAGTAAAAATTATAAATACATAGTATAAAATTATTAAAAAACACCATACCGCAAAGGAATGTTACACCTCTGCTTATACGTATGACTTCCATGTCATTCAATATTGTATTTGAAAATACTGTTTCTTAAATTACCAAGTCGAATTTGATCCGTTGATATTTACGAGGGCCGTTCAGTAAAGAATGATCATAAATTTTCTAAGGTCATTAAAAAAAGCAATAAAAATCAAATTGATATTGAATGAGTAGCGGGATAAGTAGAGAATAGATAGGGCGCAAGTTTCACGGTCATGACGTCATTGCTGCGGCCTTGGCAAATTGGCCAAGAACGATCGTCTGCATACACTGCATCGAAATTTTGTTTTTGCCTTAGAAAAGAGTCAGATCTTTCAAAAACCAATGTCATGTGTGTTCCCCATCCCCCACATAGTCCTGATGTAACCATGCGTTTTTTTTCTTTTCGTGAATTTGAAGAAACACCGCCGGGAAAAGTGGTTTTCATCATCACAGAAAGTGGTAAAAGTTGTGTAGGCGATTTTGAAGAACCTGTCAAAAAATGGCTTCCAGCATGTGTTTGAAGACTGGGAAAGAGGTAGAATAAGGATATTGCATGTAATGGAGAGTATTATGAGAAATGCCATAAAAATTTGGAGGATTAGTACAGGAAATTATTTTTTATTAATTTATGATCATTGTTTATTGAGCAGCCCTCGTATATTGTATTGTACATATAGGTTAATAATTTTATCAAAAACAATGAAACAGTATCAAAGTGGATACGAATCTTACCAATTCATCGAGCTATTAGCAATTGTGGTAGACAGCTCTGATTTTTCAGCCTTATATTTTCTTATCGAAACGTAAATTCCTCATGTTGGGAAATAAATGATTTTTTTAAAGTGCTGTGAGAAGAAAAAACGGTGTGGACGTTTCAGTTTCAGATCTGAAACAGATTAATTTACTAAATTAAATTTAGAAACTAGCAAGAACACAATGTATACTGAACACAATATCGTAGACTATTCATACAATCTATATATATAATTCTCTTACGTGGCACGCAAAAAAGACGTTATTAGCTATCGCGTTTTGGCAACACTGTACGATTATTTGTTTTTCACGTAGCCTCGCGCGCTTGAATTGAATTTATAGCGTTATCGGATAAAATTTTATTGAAAAAAAAAAAGGAAATTTTAATGAGCTGTTGCAGTTAGTTTATAATAGAAATCAAGGAAAGCGGAGGATCTTTTCAGGGCCATTTAAAAAACGGTTCTTTTCAGGGCGAACAATCATAGTTCAACAAGACGCTTGCACTACAACTTTCGGCAACAAACTCAATGAAAAAATGTGGGTCGTTTGAGTGCTGGGAAAATGTACACACAAACAACATGCTGGGTATTCAATTTCCAAAGCAACGCTCACATTTCGAGTCAAAATGTGCACAAAGTTTTCATTTGAATTCTGATTTTAGAGATACTGTATATATTTTTTCTGTAATACAGCAAATTTATATTTGAAAAACATTTTTTGGGTAACATATTTTGTAAACAATCCCTTCTGCTAATACACATGTCTTCATTGAGGCGAGCGAAGCGAGCATAGGTTCGCGCAGCGAACCAATGAGGATTGCGAAGCAATCCTCCGGGGGTTGGCGAGCGTTAGCAAGCAGGGGGCAAGCCCCCTAGTTTACTATATTAAACTTTTGACTACGGCTATAGATATAACAAGCGCGATTTTTTTCTTTGGTCGATTCTTATAAATTTCAAAGTAGAATTGTTGCACCGGCCGTAGTCTAAATTCTTTCTTGGCGTGTTTCTAATAACATTCAAGGTACAACTGTTGTACTGACCGTGGTCTAAATTCTTTCTTGACGCGATCATGGTACAGCTGCAGTAACCGCCGCAGTCTAAAGGTTAAGGTACAACTGATGTACTGTCCATTATCTAAATTCTTTCTTGCAGCAATCATTGTACAACTGCTGTACCCACCGTAGTCTAAAGGTACTAGCAGTACTAGTACTAATACTACTAGCAGTACCCGTAAGGCGTTGCCCGTGACAACGTTATACTTTTAACAAGTCAATCTCACTGATTCCGAAGAAACCAAATTGAACAGTAATAAAAAAATTGCATACATCACTGATTCCAACAAAACCAAATAAAACAGAAAAAAATGCATAATGATAAAATTAAATATCGTTATACTTTCAAAAAGTCTTAAAGCTAAAGAAAAAAAGCAAGAAAGTTATGCTTTTAAAAAGTCTTAACGCTAAACCTTACCGATTCCAACAAACAACGTAAATCAAAGCAAAAGGAAACAGTAATAAAAAAGCAAGAAACAATACAACCTGAAGTGAATGCAGTGGACATTGACTCAAATCAAACACAACAGTAATTCTTACAATTTACAATCAGTTAAGAAATTGAAAGGGAAAAAACAAAGGTACCAATGAAATCCAAGGGCTGTCGGTAGAAAGTCGAAACTTGGTGTGAGTCAAAAGATGTAATTCCGATTTAAGCAACATTGAATATTCTCTAGTGGTAGTCAGTGAAATCATTGGAAACTTGGCGCGTGTCCAAAAAAAAACCGCAAGGGAAAAAAACTAATAAATTAATTAAAAAATGTTCTAGATTAAATTTTAAAATTCGCGTTTCGATGTCTATTTAGTCATCTTTAGAACTGTGTGCCAAATTTCATGACTGTAAGTGCTATAGATTCGTCTGGACCCCACAGACACATACACTCAGATACACAAACACTTCCTTTTATAATATTAGAGATTTATACATTTCACCGTTTGTCTGCAGTCGTATTTTACATAATATTATAATGTAATAAATTACAGTGTTTCGATAATTAACTATTTATAAATAAACGCGTATATGTATATAGGCTTCTAGTTTCTGTTATGTCACAAATTTCAATGGAATATTCAAGAATATACGAAACTAAAGTGCACAAATATTTCACAAATATTTGTCCGTATTTTCAGAACATTTAACACAAACAGTCATCTTAGTTCTAGAGCTCACATAATTGAAAACCTTCTTCTGATAAACATCACCGTTGAGTAAATAATCCATCATTCCAAAAATTGTCCTTGTAAATACAAATATTCTGCCTTAATAAAGGCTCCAAAACTTTTAGCTTCAGCATTGTGTCATTGTTTGGTATTATAAATCAAATGCATCAAACGAAATAAACCAAACAAACATGACATTTATGAAACAACCGTCAAAGCACTAAATATTCCTGTCAAACGATCGATTTTATTTAAACAGGACCCGTAAAAAGAAGATATCTCATAAAGAAATACACGATTAGTACACGATAAATGCACAATTTCTTATACCTTCAAGGTTTTATTAAACATGAACTTCAATTCGATAAGTGATGCAATGTGTGTAACATGCCCTTAACATGACAAAAATCTTTCAAAATCCCCAAAAGTGATAGAAAATCTATCTTTTTACATTTAGTTTAAAAATCAATTGATATATCTCTAAAAATGAATTTCAATTACTATAATTTTTGACGGAGTTGCATTGACAGCAATATAAAGTATGTAGTAGATAAATATGGTTGGTCTATTACAAAAAAAAAGCGATTTTCTACAATTGAGATTTTTTTGACATTCTTTTGATTTCAAATTCTTTCTACCACATTAGTAAATTTTTGAGATGATCCATGTAATCCCTTATGTATATCTAAGTGAAAATGAGAAACTTACTTTCCGTGCTTCAAAGTTTCGAAATTTTGGAAAAATTTGCTGAACTGATGCTTGTTTGCAAAATGTTAGGTGTTTTAGTCCAAAATAAGTTTTAGCTTTAACAAGTGAGTAACACACTTACCAAATGGATTTCATTTCGTTCTTTTGTGCAGAAAGTATTATGTGAATTACGATAACGATAATGCATGGAAAATTAATGATCATAGAGCATATAATGTTTTTTGTAATTTATCAAACATTTTGCTATTATTATGTAATGTCTTCCGCACAACTTAATATTTTAGAACCCAATTTCGTATAGAAACTTTTTAATGGAAACCAGTCTGTACAAATTTTATATTGATTGGATTATAACTTCAAAAGTTTGTTTTAAAAATCCATTGTCACCATAAAAGGGAGATTTAAAAACTGAAATTATTTCGAAAAGAATTGAAAATAAAGAGCACATTGTCGGCTTAGAGCAGAAAATCGTTAAATAACATTTTTCAAAGACACTAAATGCTTATTGTCATGATGACGAGAAATAATTTGTTACATTTACAAAATGAAATATGTTGAAAACATATATAATACTGTCAAATGCTTATAATATATATATTTTTTACCTAAAAGTTAATAGTTATTCTTTAAACAGCTGTACAGTAAGATATTCCTTTTATCAGTTTATGAGTTTCTATTCTGAGTTGACGATAAATTACCTTTCGATTCCTTCGAATCGAAGCCCCTTTTCTGATTATATTTACAGCACTTAGTAATATCAAAATAAAATGATTAATTACTATTTTCAATCATGAAATCCGTCGTTGGCATCTATAATTTGAGCGACGCCATCATTTGTGAGATTTCCTCATTATCAATTCCAGCTTCTTAAAGCTGTAACTCAATATCAGCTTTAGTATTTTATTTGAAGTAAATTATGAGTACATAGTTACCATTCAAAAACAACGAAATTCCAATGAAATTATACAAAATTCAGTAGAATCTTAACTATCCGAGCTCTTATTTTGGCGCAGCCTAGCCAGATAAGATTCTTGGATCATAAAACCAAAAACAAGCAACCAACTGAATGTCCTTGTTATCTGAGCCGAATTTGATATAAAATTCTTTTTAAACGTTAAGTAAAGCTTTGAGTGCTAAGCACTTAGTCCAAAGAGGCGAAAAAGTTCTTCAAAACAGAAGACCGTTAAGAGCATTTTAAAGAAAGTTTAAAAGATCAGACTAACTCGTAGTAAATCGGGGAGTGCATAACTCAAGATTTGTTGTAAAATTATCGCAATGTAGTATACATACTCTAGCAAAAACCAAAGTTTAAATTATTCTTAATTCTAGCTGTATGAATTTTTCAGTGGCAGTACAACTAACATGTAATAGAGCAATTTGCTTCTGTATTTTGTGTACGCTGTTTTGTGCCACCACGTATGTATTATCTGAGCAGTTTCTAGATATCCAAGGTAGCCTCTACCCAAAGTACCTCAAAAACTCAAGATTCACTTATTTTGAAACTTAGTTATGGTTCTATTTCTAACAGCACTAATAGCTGTCTACAATTCAATATTACATAGTGCTTTTGGTATAATAGCAATTATATTTTTCTCTAAAGAATAATGCACGGTTTCGTGACTCTTATAATCAAAATGTTACAGGGAAAAAATAGACGAAAAATACGCTGGGTTTGGGACTGAAAACAACGAATAAAATAAATCACAGTGTTTATCTGTTTTTAGTTATTCACGAAATTTTCTTTCATCTCTATTAATAGAAGCCATAATCAATTTTGTATGTTAGTCTTAGGAAATGAGTATTTTCTAAAAGTCTATTTCCTGATTCCCATATTGCATTTTAATGCAATTTGTAACACATATATGTTCATGTGATGAGATAAATACTCAAGGGAAGCATATACAGGGTGGTCCCGAATTCATGGTACAAACTTTAATGGTAGGTACAGGACATTGTAACAATGATTTATTGTATAGGAATGTATAGTCGCAAGTGACGCGGTGAGGCGAAAACAGGGGAAATAACGGCCGAAAGGAAAAACAAAGATTTTATTGAAAGCGTTGTTGACAAGTGTCATGTTTACAGTAATTGTTCAAAATTGCGTCCACCAGTATCGATACATGCTTGACAGCGTCGGTGGAGCGATTGGCGTACACGTTCAAAGATGCCTGGTATTTCACGCACACCTGCAGCAGCTACAGATAAGCGAGCGACGAGATCCTCATCTGAGTCAACTGGAGTCTCATAAACAAGATGCTTTAGATGTCCCCATAAAAAGTAATCGAGGCTCGATAAATCGGGAGATCGGGGTGGCCAAGGGACTGGTCCACCACGCCCAATCCATCGAGTACCAAACGTGGCATTCAGGTAATTCCGTACATCAATGCTGAAGTGTGCTGGCGCCCCATCGTGCTGAAACCACATGCGGTTACGAATGGCGATCGGAACATCATGCAGCAGTTGTGGTAACACTTCTTTCAGAAAAATAAGATAGCTTCCGCCAGTGAGCCGCGTGGGTAGTAAGTATGGGCCAATCAAAAAGTCGTTCACAATACCAGCCCACACATTAATACTGAAACGTTGTTGAAACGCAACAGCGGCTAGACATCTACTGCCCTCTACCGGCAATGATACCAACCGATCACTCCGTTTCTCTTTCCTTTTATTTCCCCTGTTTACGCCTCACCGCGTCACTTGCGACTATACATTCCTATACAATAAATCATTGTTACAATGTCCTGTACCTACCATTAAAGTTTGTACCATGAATTCGGGACCACCCTGTAGACGTCATTGAAAATAGATTCTAAAAGTCAGCAGCTAGCAAAGAGGTGTTCGCCATCAATTCCAAACAGATAGCGCTCTTTTTATGCAAAGCGTGGAAGTGATCGATCAAGGACGCGTTAAAATGAAGTAGATAAGTTGAGTAAGTCTGGCAATTTTGTTATAATACCTAGTATACTCACTGAATTGTTTCCATTAATCTCTTCTGTTCGCTATAAAACGGTGTGCTTGTATTTACGGAGAGTATGAGAAGATGGAGACGTTTCCAGTAGACATAAGCTCGGTGTTTCAACAACTTTTCCACTCAAGAAAAAGACTGAAAAAGTTATTTACATTGACTCAAAAAAGTACTGGAGCATAACAAATATTCAAACACTTAATTTAAAATTATCACTTATTACAACAAAACTAAACGTTCTCTACTTTAAATTATCACATTCGGTAGCACTGATGTGAATTCGAATCATTCGAATGATTCATTGATTGAATGAATCATTGATTGGGTTTCATTCATTGAATTCGAATGAAACTAAATGAGCTATGTAGTTTGTAACGAAATAAAAGTAATATAATCTTTTACACTTTGTATTAGCAGTGAAACTAATGGTCATAAAATACTAGGGTAATTAGAAAAAAAATGCAATAAACGGGCAAATTTAAAAGAACCCATCTCTTAAACTATACTTTAAAAATTTCTTTAAGTACGAAATTGGTATATTCAAATATTCAACACATTTGGAAATGTTAGTCCGAAAAAAAATGGAAAATTTCTCTCGATCTTATAAAACTTTCCATTTTTCTCTGGAATGGTAGAAAATCCCATTAAACAGTGAAATAATTCAATACACGCAAATCAACACTATTTATTATAATATTTTTCATGTATCAGAAGACAAATTTAATTGGAAAAGCACATACAGGACCTCTAAAGTATCAGTAAATGTGAAGAGAGGTGCATCGTAATGAATATGCCTAAAATCCTTAAATCCGACAAGATAAATAGATTTTCAAAGACTAAAGGATGTTTAAAAGTCCTCTAATGTTAATTAATTTCTAAGAAAATTTGACTTTCATGAACGAGTATCTAGATAAAAGCCGTAGGCATATATTCGAAGCCTAAAGGATGTTTAAAAAGTCTTCTAATGCTAATTTTCGAAGAAAATCCGACTTCCTGATGGAGTATCTAGATAAAAGCCATAAACAAATATAGCGAATCAAAGGACTTTCAGAGAGAAAGGAGAATTCACTGAGGGGCCCTACATTCACCAGCTTCGAGAAATCTATAACTCAGATTTATTCGTATGTAAATCAATGTGTGTATAATCATAAATCAATCTAAATGCAACAAGTTATGCAAGCCCAATTCTTAACATGAATTGAAAACTCTTATTCTCACAATAAAACATGGTGATGGTAGTATATGGTCTTGGGCTGTATTAATGCTTTCTTGGTATTAAAATTAATATTTAATTGACGATGAAAGTGTGAAATTAATGTGAGTATATTAATATTCTGAAAGAAAGGTCAATAAAAAGTACTAACAGGTATATTGTCACATTTTAAACTTTATCAGGATTAAGATGCTACGCATAATGTACATACTTGTACATTGTTAGACCTGAAAATCAATGTTCAAAGTCATTAAATCCATGAATAAAGTATAGAGTTCAATCCCTTTTAAAATATTTGGAACTGTTTGCAATATAGAAATAACAATTTTAAAACTTTTAAAATCAAGAAAAAATAGACTGAGAGAAGTCCACTGACGAAAATAAAAATTTTGATTGTATTCATTTTTATCATTAACTAAATGTAAGCCTCATTTGATCCCAAAGTTCCCCATTACTTTTTTCATTACGAACAAAAAACATACAAGGTTTCCATATTTCCAGAAAAAATTTTTAGTTAATTTTTTCTGCTTAGTAAATTTTTTTAGTCCTAAGATATTTTGTGTAACGGGAAAAATTTACTTTAGGAAAAAAAAATATGCATATTTTTCAGATATTATTGAAAGTTCGTTTTCCCTCAATATTTTTTGACTCAATTTTTGCAAAAGTATTTAAATTCAGTACATTTTTTGTTAAATTTGGCTTTGAGTCCAATACATCCAAATACGTTAGCAACAGTAGCGACAAATTTACGTAAAATATGTTGATTTTGAACAGAGAAATAAAAATAGATCACTGTTTAAAAACATTCGACAATGAGGACGTTTGGTGTCCAAGTGAAAATTTGTTGTTAATTTCGAGGGGTTTCCAAATGGAAGCTTACAAAACAAGAGAGAACGTGACTTGATAGTATTGGCGTAAAATCGCACATGGAGAGAGAATTGAACGTCATCTGCAATATATTTATACCGAATTACCTATTAGCGGAACTAGTTTGCAGGCCCCAAATGGAATAGCAAGCACAAGGTAAGCTTTATGATCTTTCAATTTTCTCAACAATTGTCTCAATCATGAATTTCAACAATGGCTTTTCAATGATCAATACAACTATATTATTCCTCTTTTATTGGGTATTGCTAGAAGTTGACATTTTTGATGCTGGCAGTTAGATTACTCCAAATGGAGTGGCTTGTATGACGTGGCCATTCTGCTGATTAGTTTGAGACATGCCATATTTCTATAGAGAGAGCGAGCAAATGTTCTGGACTTTTGCTAATATGGATATTTTTTGCACAGAGTGGAGTCAGAATAGGAAGATTATCAAATTACAGAAATATATTTAGTCTTCAATATGGAAAAATGCCCCACGCACCGTATTCCTGAGTTTTAAATTTAATTCTTATTAAATTTAATGTAACCAAGAATAAAATACTTGGAGAACAAAATTATCAAGTTGAATGCTATACTATTTACCATCTCAGTGCAGTGACTTCGAAACTAGTTACTTTTATTATTCTACTTTTAAGAGGCCCGTGTATTTATCAGTCCCAGAGTATGCCGAATCATAGTCGAGAAATAGAAGAATAAGAATAGAAGAGAAATGAAGATTCAATTTGTCTTCTACTCTTGCACTTATTTCGAGTTTTGGGCTTCATTTTACAGTATTACGACACATTTCAAAAATTGGAGCTTATTTAACAATTGAGTAGGAGGAGGTAGCATCGATATCTAATGTTTGTCGAGAAAAAAATTTCTAAAAGTAGAAATTCAAATGTTTCGAATAGCTCAATTAGTTCTCAGATTTAAGGAATAAAAGTTAATCATTTCTTCACTTTCATCCATAAAAGTTGTAATATAATTAAATATAAAGAACGGAAGATCTTTGAGAAGACACAAGGGCAATAAAACTTAGTTTAAATAGCGCCATTATTCTACGCCATTTTCTCTTTCAAATATTTCACCTCATTATAATTCACACATTTATTATAGCGGTTATGGCAGTTCCTCAGAATCATGGCTGAATTTTGTGATTTACTACCATCTATCCTAAATAATTAAAGACCGCGCGGATGTCGTCGTATCGCTGACGAATTATTCCATCGGGAATCGAAGTTAAGTAGTTCGCACATCCGAAGAACTGCTGAAATTCAGTTCAAAATAATTTAAATTGAAGCTATTCTCGCGCATCGCTCTCAAGAATGAAAGAAATGTAAAACTGATCCAATCACAGAGAGGGCGCGTTTTCGTGATATTAAGTATGGTTTATGAATAATTCATTTCTGACGATCAGCTTACCTTCGGAATCTGCTGATTGTGGAATTATATCTGGTCCTCTCTCATTTGCATCGTGTGCATCGGGCAAATCTTTCTTGACAAAACCGCCGCTGTAAGAAAATATTTGGTATTAAAATAGATGGTAAAATCCTTCTACTACATTTCGTTCTCGTTTTAACGAAGTGTTAACAGTATTCCATTTAGTTTAAAGAATACGATGGATAAGATCCTTCACACACTTAGCTTCAGTTGTCTTGATTCAACTTAAACATATTTCTTGTTTCAGCAGTATTTGTATGCCCTACTGTTAAGCTCCGATTAGTTTGTGGAGAGTTTTTCTAAGTTTCTCTAGTGTACGTATACGCACAAAATAACTTATTTTTCCAAGTTGACCATAGCATAACAGAACTTCGTCAAAAGTTTAGAATCAGGCAGAAATAGATCTGTAAATCTAAGCACTTATGTCAATTCAAGTCAAAATTTATCAATAACCATTATAGAATTTATTTCCCTGTTAAGTAACGATTAGTGCCAAATTTCTATTTGTGCAATATTTAATTTTTCCTTTTCCGTTTACAGTTACCGTTCTTCATTTGGTCTCAATACTGTTTTTTCTTCACCCCGTTCTGTGTTTCTCATCTTAAATTTATTTTTGTTATTCATTACTTTTCTAAGCCTTGTGTGGCACGTTTGTCATGCAATTATAAACTAGGGTAACTCATTAATAAACTAGGGTGCTACTCTCCCTGCTCGCTGTCGCTCGTCAACCCCCAATTTTGTTCGCTTTGCGAAACATACTTTTCAACAATCAGGGGAAGAGGATTGCTTCACAATCCATCCTCATATGGATCACTGCTGGATTGATCCCGGACCTCTAGTAGGACGTTAATTGAAGGTTCCCTTCCCATTCCGATATTTATCGCATGCGCCCGAGTAACGGAAAATTGCCTACTTTTTTTTGCGAGATTAGCGGATCCGTATATAAGCCGACCCCAGAACTTTAGCTTTAGAACACGTTACAAAAATTCTCGGCTCATACACGGAAATATTGTGTAAACAAAAACAAAATGTTTTTTTTAAATGTCAAGAACATAACATCTCATTTCCACATAAAAAGGAAATATATTAGCTTGACATATTGTTACAATTCAGAGGAAATCTCATCATAATTTTAAGGACACAGGGAACATAATTTGGCTCAAATTTTCGATTTTTTAATTTTGGGCTTAAAAAATAGCGGGAATTAAGACGATTCCAAAAATGTGTAACTTGTATAGGTTTGAAAACTATAAACACATTTAAACAGTAAAATCACATGTACGTACGTTTTGACTTGCACACTGTTTCGGCTAGTTTTCAGCCTCATTTTTACTGCAATATTGACAGTAGGTTTTTCTTACTTTTTACTTTAATCTGTGTGAGTAGAATTAAATTCTTCTTTATACATCATCTGAGCAATGCACATGTCTTTTTCAAGACATATGCATTGAGCAGGTGATGTATTTTTGAACCAAGCTAAGGGATAGAACCACATTTTTTATGATTTGGTAAAAAAATACAGCTTCATATATTGATTAAAAAGTTCCTTTTGCTTGTTTGCAATGGCGAGAAAAAAGTTGTTTGGTCGACGCAAATTTAGTGGAAATCGGTTTACTGTTGTGAGGAAGGTAAATGCTGCTGATGACTCAGTGACCGAAATTAGTGCATCTGAGAAGATTGACGCAACTTTTCCGGAAGCTAGCTAAAAATGCCAGAATGGAGTTAAAGCTGTTGAAACAAAAGAAATGTGATTCAAAAATGCTGAATCAAATTGATTATGGTGCTGTAAAATTTTAATCTAGTGAATTTTAAGCATAGTAAGTGTTTTTATGGTTTTTTTCATTTTTCTCAAAATGTGTTTTTTAATGCTTTGGTACACTTTTCTTAAATTCTATTGAAGCTACACTTTTCAAATTTTACACACTTGTTCAAACAAGTGTTTTCAATAAAAAATACCTATTATTTTAAATTTAAATGCAGAACATACGGAAATATCACTAAAAAAAGTTTTAAAAATTCTGTTATTTTTTAAAATAGAACATTTTTTTAATCTAATTTTATTTCTACTAGATTAAAATTAAAAATTCTTCTTATTATTTTCAAATAGGATATCTTTTGTTACCAGGAAAATTTTGGAGACAATACTTGCAATAGTTTTTGAGAAAAATGTACCAAACTGGGAAATTGTGAAGAAAAAAAAATTTCAAACAGTTAAAAAGTAAGTAGCTACAGAAAACAAAATTATGAAGGGAATACATTTTGTTACAGTTAATTATAAAATGTAATGCGTATATTTTCAAGGAAAATTTTTCTTTTAGTTATATGGTTATTTTTAAATCGTATATGGCTTGACGAATGTGAGCTTAAAATTCATGCATTTAGTCTATCGAGGTGGTCCGTGTGCCCTTAAATGTTTTAGCTAATTCGTGTTGTTTGTTGTAATAGTTCTTAATATTTTCATATTCGACTGTTGCTATGGAAACGGCGAACCAATTTGCCGGTTCTTATAAAAATGTTGCAAACTCTCTAGCTCGTGCTCTCAAATTTTACGAATGAAATAATTAAAAAATATAACTGTGTTTATCGTCTGCGCGTGCTCTAAATTCATTAGCCCGTTGAACCACAAGATTCGTTTTCACGTGACTCGCTATTACCAATCACAAAGCGAATATATCTGAAAAAGATTGTTTTTTTTTTTTTTAATAATAGAAAGAAATTATTAATGGAGTGAAATAAAAGTGTAAATAATGGTATCTAAACACTTGATGATTTTAGTAAAAGAAGTTGTCATAGAAAGAAAACGTTAAATATGGTCTAATTAATAGTCAACTGAGAAGATTTATCCATTTAGTACAAGCGGCGGTATATCCTTTTGTATAGCATAAAAAAGAAGTATACACACACATGAAACCTATTAAGCTCCTTCAAAGTGTAAATACATCGTTTTTAACTGAAGTTTTAGAAATACGTTAGTTATTGACATTAGCTAAAGCTGCTGGAGTACTCGATTTCGTTCTTATTGAAAACACGTAGGCACTAAGAATCTAAAGTAAAACAAATAAGAGGGTAATAAAGTGAAAATATTATAAGATATTCAATTACTATGTTAATAATTCTAAAATTCGATTAAGAACTGAGAAATGCTAATATTTGGCATAAAAACAAAGAATATTTTGAAAGGAAGAATAAAAAATAAACACCTGTATCAACAAGTACAATTCGTATTAATACAAATTACTATGGATATGATTTTTTTTATTTTGTATCTCCTTTTTTGGCAAGACTGAAAATTTATTCAAGTGAATGTATATATAAAGAATATTTCTTTTAAACAACTTTTTTTTTATTCTTGCATTTTTGAGATTTTCAGCCAGTAAAAGGCATTTATTTAGGTTTTTCAATCGTTTGGCATTCTAAAAAATTATTTTTGAATCATTATTTTGCATGTTTTGTGCTTCAAAAAAGGCATTTTGGGATGAATTTGCTCAAAACTCCATTTTTTGTACCTGTGTTTAAGAAAAACTGAGAAATTTCATCAGATTGAACAAAGTGAACATAGTTTTTTTAAAGTTTTCTCATTGGCTTTAGCCGAAGTGAAAAAAAAGTTTTTCTCTGTTTTAAAATTGGTTGGCAGACCATAGTGTGAGCGCGTGTAAGTGATCCGAGAATTTAATTTATTTTTGCACGCCTGCAAGCGATCCGAAAATGTAATTTTTATAGCGCGTGAAAGTGCTATTAGCATATTTGTGAACGTTATTCTTATATTTATTAAGCTAGGTGTAAGCTATAATATTACTAAACGTATCTTAATTATGCACGTACAGACGTGATAATGCGAATGTAATTTTTAATTATGCATGCATAAACTGTTATCGTGATATCGAATGAGATACAAAAAATTAAATTGAAATTTAGCAGAATTCGAAACTGAATGAAAATGAGAGTTGATGGTTGTTCTTTTATCGTGTTTTGTATCCATAATAAATGAATGATTCTTTTAATTATCCCATTCGTCTTCATGTAAGCAACCAAGAATTTTATCTATTCTGATCATCCAGAAAGGGAATATAGTGAGCTTTCATCTCCAAGGTAAATTAGTCTCGTTCCACCAGACGACATCCCAACACATAGGAAATATTTTTTTAACGCAACAAGAATTGCAAAACGGAACACAAGGCATTTGTTATTTTTATAATTCTAGTTTAATTCAATCAGTCCAAACTTTCTATTTGACATCAAAGATTACCAGAAAATATAATTTGCATTTCTTTTGTTTTCTTTTATAGGGACAATTTTTTAACAAACGATACCCACTTTGGCGGGAACACTAACAAGTTGTTTTTAGAGAATCTTTAAAAAATTTAAGATAATTTTTAAACAATGTTCGGGATGTTTGGATTACTTTTTGTGGTTGTTTTATTCACCTCTTTTCTCAAAATACTTTGAAAAAGCATTTGCTTTTTCATGTTCAGGTTTTCTTAGTTTTAGGGCATTTTTATAGGTTAAATGTGGTTTTTTTTTATCGATCTTTTAACAATTAGAAGATAATCAAAATCTTAATCTTAATATTAATTACTATCAAGGTATAATAATAAAATTTAAGAGATTAAAAAATATGGAAACCAATAAAATTATTTTTTTTATTTTAACTTTTAAGCGATTATTTATTAATTATAGTTGAACTACGCATCTAATTCCATACTTTATTCTAATTTGATTATTTATCTCATTTTTATGGAACATAAAATAATATTTCATGCAATATAGATTTCGAGTCATCTGGAACTATAAATGAAACTCACAGAATTAAAAGAATACTACAGTGGAAATGTGATAGAGACTCGTCTCATTTGCGAGTTTGGATTACAAACTTAATAAACAACTTAAACATTTTGTAGAATGCAAAGTTTCTTTGCACAGAAAAATAAACTGTCTGTAAAGAGAAAAGAAAATGTACTTGATAATGTAGTACATTCAATGCTTTGTTGAAATACATTTGATTCTTACGTACTAACAATTTAAACAAAAATACTAAACCAAGTACAACGTAATTCGTTACTCACTTATTAGAACCATCCTCATTCAGCGGTCCTGCAAAGAAAACGAAATACATTTCCTACGAAATATTTTATGAGGAATAAAAACAAATTGCTTAAAATATACACTGGTGGAAAATAAAATCCCAACACTAAGAAGGAGTTGTGCTTGATAAACGAAATTTGGGATGCGTGTTTGCACATCTGAAATATGACGCCTATTCAAATTTCGCGCTAGACGAATAAAAGGGGCGCTAGTAGGGCCACTATGAACATGCAAATCACGTTTGCTTTAAATACGCGATGTAAACTTCGTGAGCATTATTTATCGTCCGGATTGGGCGTTTTGAGCTAAATTTGAGTCGAGAATGCCTTTAAGAGGACGAAGAAGGCAGTATCAGCAGATTACTGAGTTATTTACTACATGAACGAGGTCGTGTAATAGGGCTACGAGAAGGTGGATTTCTTTTTGCGTTATTGCAGAAAGACTTGGCATGGATGTATCAACTGTGCATGATTGTTGGCAGCAGTGGTCACGGGAAGATAAAGCCTCAAGAAGACCGGGATGCGGCTGCACACGTACCACTACAGAGAGGGAAGACCGACGTATTCGCCGCATGTCTGTGACGCATCGTACTGCATCTGCAACAGAAATTCGTGCTTCTGTTGTCACCAGAGTGACTCAGCAAACTGTTACAAATCGATTATTTGAGGGACAGTTCCGAGCCAGACGCCTTTTAGCGTTCATACCACTAACTCCAAAGCACTGCCATCTGCGACTTCAGTGGTGTCAAGCTGGAGCTCATTTAAGGGCGGAGTGGAGATCTGTTGTGTTCTCAGATGAGAGTCGTTTCTGTCTTGGTGCCGGTGATGGTCGTAAGTTGATTAGAAGGAGGCCGTGACCGCTATGAACCAAGCTGTCATAGGCGTATACACACTGGACCTACACCAGGAGTTATGGTCTGGGAAGTAATTTCTTATGACAGCAGGAGCACTCTCGTCGTTATCCCAAGCACCTTGACGGCAAATGTGTAGATCAGGCTGGTGATTGAACCGGTTGTGCTGCCATTCATGAGCAGTATTCAAGGGGGTGTTTTCCAACAGGATAACGCTCGTCCTCATATCGCTGCTGTCATCCAACGTGCTCTACAGAGTGTCGGCATGATGTCTTGATCTGCGAGATCACCAGATCTTACTCCCATCGAGCACGTATGAGACAATATTGGACGACAAATCCAGCGTCATCCACAACCAGCACTGACAGTTGGTGATTTTATTGACCAAGGGCAACAGGCATGGAATTCCATCCCACAAAATGACATACGGCACCTGTACGACACAATGCATGCACGGTTGCCTGCTTGCATTCAAAATCATGGTGATTACTGTGGTTATTAATGTACCACCATTTTAAAATGACTTTTCTTGCGTATACTTTAATCTGTGACCTTAAAACTTCAATCAAATAAATATGTTACCTAGACAAATACTTTGCCTAAATTTCATTCCTATAAACTAATTTTTTCTTGGTGGGATTTTATTTTCCGCCAGTGTAGGTTTAAAGAAAGAAACATGCTTTTTGAAAAACATACTAATTTTATTTCCTTTTCACTTAAAGGGGTACAAAATTTCTAATGCAACAGGCGACAATAAATTATTATTTGGTTCAAAGTGGATTGCATTAATTCATAATATAGTTCAGAAACCTTTGGAATTAATGACGATAAACTAAAGAATAGCCTACAAAACTATATAGTGTAGATTTATTCTATTTCCTGAATATGTACTATTATATCAAAACTTTTTAGATAGCTGTTCGCTTCTGGGAACAGGGCTATTTTAAAAACAAGTAAGTCAACTATATTTTATAAGGAAATAAAAAACAATTTATAAAGATCTTTTATAAGCTGTTTTTAATAAGTAGAACCTTAATTTAGACTGTACCTTAACAACTGACTGTAACCGAAGACTATTGAATCACATGTTAATTTAGTAAGAACAAATAATCTCTACTATTATAAAAGAAAGTTTTTCTGTGTCTGAGGTGTCCAAACGAATCTACAGTACTTACAGCCATGAAATTTTACACGAGTCCTAAATGTGACTGAATGCACCTCAAAACCCGAATTTTAAATTTAATGTAGAACCTTTTTTGATGAATTTATTAGCTATTTTCTCTCACTGGTTCTTTTTTTTTCCCGAGCGGTTTTTTTTATTCACAGCATCAATCTCTACCGTGGTACATGAGGGTTGTCCAATGTCGTCACTGGTTCAATATTGTTTCTTGCTTTTATTCTTTCTCTATTTCAACATATCTTCTTTATTTAGTGCTATTGATAATTTTCTGGGTATTCTTAATTACTCGCAGTTATTTGAATCTTAGTTTTTCTGCTGGTTGGTAAACTTTTCGATGTGTGGGAGTGCCTAATCATTTATTTTGTGCTTGCTTATGTCTGGATAAGCAACTGCTGTTGGATTTCCTAAAGAAATCAGGATTGCTTAAATCGGAATTATTGTGCAAAAATTGCAACGCTCCGAAGAATTTTTATGTAGTGTTTCCAGGCTCAACCTATTCCGTTGAAGCTAATTATTTTCCTTTAAATCTTGTTACTTTCCGTTAAATCTTATTACTTTCCGTTAAATCTTATTACTTTAGTTTAAACAATGTAATTAGTTTTAGCAATGTAATTAGTTTTAACAATTACTCTCCGTTGAACAGAAATTTTCCGTTAAAACTTATTACATTTGGTATTGATTTCGATGACATTGTCATTAATTTACTTTGTTTGACGGAATCAATGAGGTTAAGTGTTAAAACTTTTTTAAAGTATAGCAAAATTTTAATCAAACTTTTAAATTTTTATCGTTTATGTAATTTTGTTTATTACTGTTAAATTTGGTTTTGATTTCGCTGACATTGTCGTTCATTTACGTTTATTGTCGGAATCAGTGAGGTTTAGCGTTTCTGTTTAAAACTTACTTCTGAATTTGTATCCTTTCTGCAATTTTGTGGATCAGTGAAGTGCAAGGAATGAGGTGACATGCCAATATCATGTCGGGTAGAACTGGGACTCATTCTTTAAATTATTGTTTTTTCTTTTTAATGTTTTCAGTATCAGTAAGAACATGATAAGAACACCGTCACGGGCTACGCCATGCGGGTACTGCTAGTTATTTTATAAAAAAGTGGTAAAGTTACTTGTATAAAGTATTCGCAGAATTACACAGCGTTACTGGGATTTAGCTGGTTAAACGTTGATTGAAACTAATCTAAATTATCACTTTTATCTGAATAAAAAATACAAAGATAATTTCAGTGATCGGAAAATAAGTTTTTAAACTCCAGTTTGACATGTATGTAGCTATTTCAATTTATTTTGAACGAAATACGTATGTTTGTTTTATCTATCTACATAATCCAGTTTACTTACATAAGCAGTATATACAATGATAGTGAGCTGACTATTATAGAAGTTTTGAGTTTTTGGAGTAATTGTGAATGTCCCTTATGTTCATCTCCTGTAAAAATGACAGTCTTTATCTCCTGTAAAAATGACAGTCTTTATCTCCTGTACAAATGACAGCTTTATTTTTGAAGTCAGTCTTCCTATAAATATTGTTTACACCTAGCACTCTTGCACTATTGATGTGATGTTTCCAAATACCACCATTATTATGATAGGATGACGTCATGTTGATACACTATTAATGATTTTTTTTCAATCCGATACATTTATTTATGAAAATTCCTTTCCGTGTGCGAAATAGCAGCTTGTTTTAAATTGTATGTCTTTAGTACAGACGTAGCAAAGTTAATCGATTACAGTTTTTCAAAAAACTAAATGTTAATTTTACAGCAATTTTAGAAAATAAAATCAATGTTTTCAATGGGTTTATACAGAAACTTAGGGTAAAAAGGCTACGGTCTGGACAAGGATAAAAAAAAAGCAATTTTTATCAAGATAATAGTTCATTTGCCAAAATGTTGAAACTTATAATTTGATATATATTATATTCGGAAAAGAAGAAGGTAAAAATTCTAACTCAAAATGCATTGAGAGATACCTTTATTTTTACTAATTCTAAATTTTCGTATGAGAAGGAGAATCCCAAACAATGAGAATAATACACAAAAGAACGCAACTACACCAGTTAAGATTAATAGCATCAGCCTGGTATAGCCTGGATCGTCTTGATCTGCAAAAAAGGAATAAAATAGTAGGCATGATTCGGACAAAAATAAACTTTAACGTCTTAAACTCTTTTATAATACAGAGCGTCCTATGAGTTCCCGTACTCCAACTTTAAAAAAATTATTGCCAGTGTTTTCTTTTTAATTATTGAATTTTATTGTATACTAGCAAAATACCCGACCTTACTCGGTTTGAATTGGTTTACTCTAGATTGAAGAGATAATCAAAATATATAATGACTTCGTTTTTTGTAGAGTAAAAATTTATTTTAACACCTTTCGCCAACTTTATATTTTCTACAACTTACTTTGGACACAAATCCTACACATGAATATCCATTCATATAATACATTTCACATACATCGCACAATTGCTGTATGACAAAGCTACAAAATGACGAAAGGTGATACTAAGGTTACTACTATAAAAGACGATTTTGAGGGAGATTTGGAATTCCCTTTCTTAAGTAATTTTCATGTTCAACTCAATTAATTAAAATTACGATTTAATTTACTCATAGTCAACAAAACAATATTTTTTTTACTTGTGGCACTCTTGCCTCCGGTATGCGACATTGTGAAATTTTGCAATCTTCTCCTGTCATTATTACAACGAATTTTTTAATGTTGGAAAAAGTTCTAGTTCGGATTTTTAGACATTAGTATTCTTTCAATAACGGCATTATTCTTTAATTAACGGCATTATTCTTTAAATAACGGCATTATTATTTCAATAATGGCATAATTACACTTAAAATTTACTGAAAATTTATACTGACTTACCTAACATTTTTAAGTCTAATACTTTGTGATGCTGTTGCGTGAGATGAGAAGGAAAACACATTTATTAAAATAATAAATATTTAAAACAGGAAACAGTGAAATAAAACAAAATAAAAGATGTCGCAAAAGATTGTTCTAAATATATTAATTTGTGATTCAATTTTATCTCTTGATCTCGCACAGTTGCCACAACTTACAACTAAAAGTGAACAAAATTTAGAAATGTGAAATTAATTCAGAGCGAAAGAACCAGAAAAAATATCACTGCTCGTGCGATCTTGTTCATTCTCGTTTCGTTGAAAAATATCGTCTGTCCCAAATATTCGGAAATCGTTTTCATTGCGCAAAGAATAAAAATAAGACTCGAAATAAATGAAGCATCAGACCTAAAATGTCACCATAAAAAAATATTTTTTTGAAAAATAATTGGTTTTCAGCATTACTGGTAAAGCAAATGAAAGTAATCGTAATACTCAAACTACATTCCAATTTTTCGAAAACTATCAAATTGTGGCTGATTTAAGTATACTTACTCAGGTGTTTTAGCATGAAACTCATCTAAATATAATAATAAAGAAATGTTTAATATTGCATTCACTAAATTGATAGATAATGTATAAAATAAAATACACTGCAATCAAATATCTGGAATACAATTAACGTGATGCCTACACAAACACACAAACACAAAATCGAGCATAGAACAGAAAGACGGACAGACAGACTTTCGCAACCAATTCCACTCACTAAATCAAGATAAGTACTCACTGTATGCAAATTTCCATGAAAATATCTTAAACCGCGTGGACGTGTATAGGGCACAACATACAGACAGACAGACACCAAACGAGAAAAAGGCGGATTCGGCATCAGAAGGGTCCAAAACGGATAGAAAACTTGAAATGGGTCGAAAATATTGAATGTACAAACAAACACTCCATTCTTATTTATATAGATTTATAGTCTAATCGAGTCTTTAATATTTATCGTTTGGTTTTCTCCGCGCTCAAGTTGTGTCATAATAAAGTTCCACGTCATTTTGTTCTTCGTTGCAAGATGAGTTTATCACGCATTCAGAGAATTGCGCTGTTTGAGGCTTATTTTGAATGTAAATAATATGAAAATTACTCAAAGGATGCAAGACGTCACTCCTCCCAGTATCTTTAAACGCGTTTCTAAAAATAGGCGCCAACGACTTCAGTTTTGCCTCTAAGAAAAGAATGTAAATTTTGAACATTTATAATAAATTTAAGTTTATAATTTTTTTTCCTACAGTAAGTTAAAAGAGATTATTACCATTGGCGTAAAATAATTGTTTTAAAGTTTGTTGTTTTTGTATAATAAATTCACAAATCATCTGTACCGGAACTTTTTGGACACCCTGTACTTTATATTTAGATTCTCTTAATTTAAATTTGAAATTCACATTTTAAAAAAAATCCCACTTACAGAAGGATTTAATTTGTATATGAATTCTCATTACAAGGAAACATTTTAGTGAATTAAATATAATTTCTAGAAAGTTATAATTATTTATAAAAACCTAAACATCTATATATAATTTAAAATAATATATTATACCTAAAAAAACTATAACCAAACATACAACCGTAACCCTCTGAGTATCCAAATATTTCCAAGTTGTCTAGCGTTGCTTTTATCCTCTACAAACATGACTAAACAGCTAAATCAATTGGTTTAAATAATTCCAGGTTCTATTTGGTCAAGAAGGTCGAAATTGGTTAGAAGTAGTTACCAACCGTCCGGGATTGTCCCGGAATTTAAGTTGCTGTCCAGAATCCCGGTTGAATGTCAAATTGCCTCTGAATTTCCGTGAAAGCTATCGACCTCAATATCACCTACACTCTAAAATAGTTATTTCTATTGCACATGACTTTGTGTCCATCCATTAAGCTTCTGTTTCCTCACTTCTATGCAAAACCAATACATTATATGTCAGTGTGTTCAGAGCGGGACCATCGTAAAGAAATGGTATAAGTTGTCTTTCAATTCTATTATACTGTATTTGAATTTTATTTTTAAAATTGGGGCTGGAGACGAATACAACTTTTCATAATATAATTTCTTAAAATAGAATTCGGAACACGCTCTGTTCTGTATAACTAAACACGAACAATATATCTATTTTGTATACGAACACTACTACCATTTTTATTTTTTATAGTTTCAATGCAACAAGAGGCTAAGTTTATATTTTTTATTATTACTATGAATATGAGAGGACTATCAGGCTCGTAAAATAATTCAAATAAAAAAGCATAAAAATAACTATTATTATTTTTTACATATTTTTTGCACATGAAAAAAAAATTCGCACACTATTTAGAAGTCATATATGGAAGACTCGTTTCTACAGAACGGATATATAATGTCCGTGAACCCCTCAGAGTCAGTATTTAATAGATTCATATTCGACATACATAAAGCACAAATGTATATATTAATATATATACGGAATCCATCCCCTACACAGTCATCAGAGGTCCCACTGAGTGCGCGAAGCAGAACTGTAACTGTAAGTTTATTTTCCTAATTTAGTTAGAATTGGACTTATGACAATGACTGTGTGTTCCATGTACAGGTTGTACGTTTATACAACTTATGCATGAGCCAGGTTGTAGGTTGTGCCTTTATCCTTGTATAACCACTTATGTACATACTTTTTAAAATAACTAAATGCTATGTCAGTCCTTATCTCCATGTCATCTAGCTTCAGATCTTCATCACACCATAGACACCGTACTATATACATATATGTGTGTATATAATGTGTAGCTGTATTATAAAATAAAATAATGAAAACTCTAGAAAATAACAGATGACTTTTTTGCCAATGCGGTGGTATGACAGGTAGTTTGAATATGTGTGTGGATATCCGTATGAATCTGAAAGGTTGTGAAGAAAATGTAGTAGACACTCGTTTTAATGAACTCCTATTTTACGTACAGACTTTATTTTATGAACTATCATCCATGAACGTAAAACGAGAATTTCTTGTGTTTATGAACTGTTTTACCGGAGGTTCATTAAAAGGAGTGTCGAGTGGACTTTTACGGGTTTTTAATATATGCATAAATATTAGTGAATGGCAACAAACGGATATAAATAATATAACACATACTGCTATGGAATTAAAACCAATTTAACTGCTTAATTAAAATGAGCTCGGTTTAAGTTATAGAGCTGCATAATAAATCTGAACCAACAGATCTCTAAATTCTTCAACCAGTCAGATTCAGCAGCATCGATTTTTCAGCTCCCTGATTATAAAAGGAAACGAGAAATCTGGAAGATAAAATCATTGCATAAAAGAAAATAGAAGCAAACATGAAAATGTTTAAACTTTAAAAAAACTAATTGTTTTTGAACGATTAAACTTTATACAATTGAAATAGACTTTTGGAGACTATTTGCGGGAACATAAATGAGATGCGTAATTTCTATCTCATATGCTTCATTAGAAATAATAATTAAAAACATAAAAGTATACAAATGCTGATTTTCTACATGCGAGATCAACTTTATTTCATTTGAGGTATGAAATGTACATATCGATACTTATATTTAGTATGAATGAATTTAAACAAGGTTTGAACTAGGAGTTAAAAGAATGCAAAGAACATATAGATGTAAGTAATAAAGAAAATCTTTAGCACAGATGTCCTGCACGGATCAATAGTCAAATTAGATCTACAACAATTCGAATTTACAAGTTTCACCTGTTCTCTTTTCAGCTGTTGAGAGGGTAGTGGTGGCAAGGGATACCAAGTTGCTCCTCCCTTTTGCATTCGAAGAGTATATCACCAAGACGTAGGAAGTTCCAGAAGACAGGCCGTGCACTGTGAAACTAGGATGAGTTATGTCTGTCTGGTTTTGTATCAAGTGTTCCTTCAAGGAGCTATAGACCTCCAAGTGGAATTCTTGCTTGAGACTACCGTTGTATCCCGATTCGCAGTCAACGGAAAATGAATATAGAGTCATATTTCCGAGCAGACATCCAAGAGGTGAATCAGGAGCAGCTAAAGGAAACACAAAAAGAATTGTGGAATTTTAAGAAATTATTCTGTCTAAAAACGTTTTTCGTCGTCAAACAAGCTAGTGCTTCGCCGCCTTTGTTCTCGACCTGGAAAGGATATGCGAGTTGTATCAACACTGTTCTAGAACAACATATTTAAACTAGCGAATTCTATTTGTGACTTGCCTCTGTCCTGATGATGGCAGACGTGTTGTTCCACTGAAAAGTCGACGATCTTTTCTAGGCTTTTAATCTTTATTAGTTGTTTTGAAGTTTTTGAATTCCTTTGCTACTAATGGTGACTCGGGTTGTTTAGATAAAACCTTCTTACCTGAAAGATTATGCTACAGAAAATTAAATCACAATTTTCCCATGTTGTGACTACTTCAGAATTTATTTTCTTTGTCGAAAATGCACACTCCAACTGGGGTTGGGCAATTTGCACAAAGAAACAAAGCAATTCCAGAGCATTTATAACGTATAAATTGCTCTGTAATGAACGGCGCAATTAAATTGATGAAAGCTGTTTGCAGCAGGATTATCTGCCTTCAAGTGGGCCTTTTCTAAGGCAGGGGATAATTACGTAATCTGAAATGCCGTGGACGGACTCCGTGTTTATCAGTGCTCTACTATTAGTCGAAGACACTCCGGAATTTAACGAGATCGGGAGCTCTAACATGTGGATACGAAGGGTGCTGGGCGAGTAGATAAACGAGGACCATCAAGAAAAGATAATCGATCGGAGGTGGTGCGGATGACGTTCTTAACTGCATGGTAGCCATAGTAATCACTTGCAGTCGATGCTCTTGAGATATTATTCCGTGTTCAACAATAGGGCCCGCACTCCATTGCCTAGTTAGACTCGATGTGTGTGTGGGTACGCTTTAAGATGGTGGAGGCATGGGGGTTGCGAACTGAGCGATGCAAATTTTTGAAGATAGGTGTCAGTTAAAGGATCTAGATAGAATTTAGTTAACATAAGAGTATCATTAATGATTTTTGATGGCTGTGAATTAGCGTGGTTCTAAGTTAATATTCATAATTACGTATATGTTTGTTTTACATTAATATTCATTTCAGTACGTGAAATTAATTTCATAGCTTTCTAGTTTACAGAATGACCGAGTTGTTTGTTTTAATATATGAAAAATGAATTTGCACATGATTAAGACTCATTGCTGTTTAGTTCACTACTTAATCATTGTGTGGGTTGAGTGTTGGTTTCTCTTTAAGGTGATGAGGCACCGGTGTCTTGCACTGATCGCTGTAAATGTATTGTAATGGGAATCATTTTGAGGATCGATCTAGATGAATTTAGTTAATATAGATCAATTAAGATTTCCAATGGCTATGCGTTTGATGGTTAAGCGTTATTCTAAGTAAACATTCATAATTTAGTTTGTGATTTTTTTTTTACGTTTTATTTATTTTAGTAGACAAAACTAATTTCATAGACATTGTGATATTTAGGATTTCACAGCTGTGTATGTGAATACATTTCTCAGTTTCGGGGGTGTTCAAATCAACATAGCACTGGAGCAACATAATGGATTGTTGGTGACAGGGTGGAACGATAGGAAAGATCCGAGGACAACAGCTCATAATTTGAGCCAAGGTCAGAAGACAAAGTCAATAACTGAGCAGGCACCCCACTCTAGAAACTTCCGCACTACGCCAACATGGGGACATTTGAGGCCACGACAGACTTAGCATGCACCAGCCCCCGTGAACACGGTGGTCTTTGGTTGGATCATGTTTCTAGCTCGCAACCCTCCAGTTTATAATTTGCTACTCTTCATACTCTGAGATGGTAGTACTCGTGGGTGAGGGAACTGCTGCAAGTGAACGTAATTTGAGTGAAAAAGTAAATAAATTGAAAGAAATCGTGTGAATAAGTAAATAAATAAAATTTGCTTACATAAGTACGATCTTAAGTAAGTACTAGTACTTACGTAAGATACTAGAACTAGAACTACAAGAACTAGAACTACTAGAACTAGAACTACTAGAACTAGAACTACTAGAACTAGAACTACTAGAACTAGAACTACTAGAACTAGAACTATTAGTATTTAGGTACTAGTAAGCTACGTAAGTACTTAAGTGCGTATGAATAAGTAAATAAATGAAATGTATTTACTTATTCAGAATGTCAAACAAATTACTTCAATTACATGACAGCGCATTGAGGTCAAAAGAATGTGCTACAAAAAAATAAAAAACCAATACACTTATTCAATACAACCTTCCTCGTTAAAATACAAAACAAAAATTACAGAACGAAAATATCACGATCGAAACATAACCACAGAGAAACAAAGTCAAAAACTCAGTTTTCAAACATTAAAGATATAAAATTACTAAAATGTATTAAATCGTCAAGAAAATATCAAAGGTTGGAGGTAAACTATTGATCGTTCTGACAAAATGGGCTTTATTGGTTGATTTTTAAAAAATATTTTGCTCAAAAGCTTTTTTCAAAAAATAATTTTCTTGCAAGCATTGTAAGAGGTTGCTTGACGACCTATTATCTTCTTTTTTACGGATAGAGGTGATTTTGAGGTGTTGTAAGCGTGTAAAGATACTGTATAAGTATCCCTTATGACACTTTTTGACAGCTATAAATTAAGCTACCTTTTGTTTACACATGTAATTAAGCATTTGTTCCAAACATATTCTAACTCAGTTTTGTTCAATAATATTTTTATAGCACCAGCGTTTCTTTAATCCTCGCTGACCCTTGATTCAACAGGCTTTGAGGCAACCGGTCTTGCCATGGTTGGTCGTAGCAGTTCGAAATTCACTTTATGCCATAGATCCAAGTCTCCCATAGCTCTCACGTAACAAAGAATTACAGTAGAGACATGCCAATCTAAATCAGTGGTTCTTAGAATAATTTAGAAGTGTAGGTTATCTGAATTGGACATTGAATAACACCATTGTTTAACACATGACTAAAATTTGTGAAACCACCGATTCAATTGATGTAATATATGTTTCTACGATTGACTACTAACTGTGAATTTATTTAAATAATTTCTCAGTAATTTTTAAGCCTTAAGTATTTCTCTCATTTTTTTACCAAAAGATTTTTCACAATTTGATTAATGTTCCATTACAAAGACGTGGTCCAAAAATGGGATTGGGTTGAATATTATAAAGACTTATTGATTGAACACTTAAATTAATAAATTTAGTAGAAATTAATTGATTCTATTTAGTATATTTTATTAAGGGATAAAAAATAATTTTAAATAATAAGGCAGGTAAACTACTTGGGGCTCATCACAGATGTAATCAGTTGAAGGAACATTTATTCATGTGGGTGATAAAGCCATCAGATTCAATTAATCATTCAAATCACGCAATTTTATCACAATCGAAACATGACATTCTTTAGTGTTTCACTGAATTATACAACTCAATTAACTTAAAACAATTCTACTAAACATAGGACAATAAGAATTTAAATACTTGGAAACGTGAATTTCAGGACACAAAATATTTAATCAGAAAAACAATTCTCAAAAAACTAAACTGTTTTTATGTATTTTATTAATCGTGTTTAATCCCTTTAAATTATCTATATGCCTTCTACTCTACTTACAAGAAATTTCGATTCCAAAGAGTATGCACCTAATCGAATTAGAATTAAAAAGAAGATTTGAAGATGAAAACTGCTAAATTACTAGTGATGACTTTAAAAGAGTATAAAAGATTAAATACTCTTGGAACACAACTGTCATAATAGCTGTAGTAAACTTGAAAGGTTGCTTTCCATTACTACAATCAACACAACTATATTTAATTACATTCTTTTTACTCCCGGTACTTCGTCTCTAAGTGTTGCTCAGTCTTTTTAGGTTATAAAAATCAAATTTTTAATTAATTACTTGAAGTAGTTAACTGATTAAAGTCTTTATTCAAAATAGCCATGTATTTGGGGCCATCCTGAAATTTAAATTCGAATTTATTCGGAAGAAACCTATTACATTTCTATCCAAGTTTTGTTTCAAATTACCGATAGTAATTTTTCGAGGTCAAATGTTCTATAAAATGCCACGTACAAATGAGGCAACATGCTATAAAAAGCCAAATTTTCTGACTTCATTTATCCGATCGAAGCTGCAGACTAATCATCCATGTTTGGGAAAAGGTGTGTGTATTACTAAATAGATTTAAATGTATGCGGGATCCAAATAAGTTTTAATCTAATATAAGGACTCAAAATTGTATGGGACTTCAATATGGTATTCTTATGTCTTAATTACTAATAGATGTAGTTGATTATTTTTTTAATTTTGCTAATTTTTAACCCTCGTTATTCACACTTGTTGACAGTAGCAGGTGACTTTATTTCACAAAGTTTTTCAATGCTACCCAATGAAAAGAATAGCTTAAAAAAATATATTATTTCAGATTGAAGTAATACATTTCTTATTGTTATTTGATTTGTAGTACGTCCTAAAATACAATATACACTAAAAAAATGAATAATTAATGCGTACGTAACTAAGGAAAGAAATCGTCGAGCTCGTCTCATATCCTCCAAGTTCTCATTTTTTAATAGACTTGTGACTGATGGAAAGCTGAGTTATATTCTTATGGAGAACAGGTGCTAATATGTGGTTAAATTAACCACGCACTGGAGCAACAAAACGGGCTATTGGTGATTGTTCGGGATTTATTCTATGCAATAACGGATCCAATAAGTAATAAAAAGAACCGTCTCTGTGGTTTATTATTTGTGAAATATTACATTTATCAGCCAAATTAAGCAGCTTTTGAAAATTTTTATTGCTGGGCCTTTTAGATATATCGCCTACACAATAACCTAAAATAGTCTCAATCCAGACATTATCTAAAATATAGTTGAGCAAAAGAAACATCAATATAAAGCATTTTGATAATAAAAAAAAAAGACAAACCCCCTGGTTGTTGTCTTGACGAGGAATATTGTCATTAAAAAATATTGACCAGATCTTGATGACAATATATCTTAACATCACCACAGTTGGTCAGATTGTGATGAGCGATATATCTCATTGAAACCACTTGGAGGGTAAAAGTCACAGAAACTGGAGAACCAAGTGCAGGAAAAAAGATTAGGAAACATATTTTACATTAATGACCTTTTCCCCTGATTATTGAGAAGGGCCTCGAATAGCGATTATGTATTTCTAGCAATTATGATAAAATTTGCACGAAAATTTATAGTACAAATTTTATTTCAAAGATAATAACGAAGAAGAAATTAATGATTTGCGTAATTGATGACGAACTGCTTTGATTAAACAATAATATAATTTGTTAATTCCCTGCAGATAATCATTTCCAAATCCTACTACATATCAGTCTATAATAATTTAGTTTATATAGCGCATAACATATAGGTACCAAATAATAGCTTAGAAGTTTCATAAAAATGAAAGTAAACCAGAGTTGTAGGGATGTTAAAATCGAGTCTTTTTAAAGTCTTTTTTTACAAAATGTAAAAACTTTCTGTTTAAAGTGAAAATGATCACATTTCCAAAACCAGTCAGACAATTGTTGACGGTCGAAATATAAGCACGTGCTATTTGATATGAGCTCGTAAGAAAATAACTGTAAGCCCATTAACTGCGAAAACCCCAACCTGATTAAAAAAAAGTAAGAAACTACCTATTTCTTTCCCCTAGAGTATATAAGCAGCAAAATGTTGATATAGGAATGTAAAATTTTTATTTTTCAGGATTGAAACTTTTTCAACAATTGCTCTCTGCTTTAGCAGGTTTCAAATGATATGCTGGAAGTGAAATAAAACTTGCTCCAAAATGTTTATCTTAGTTACGTAGTACATCTTCAACGTTTGGGGAATTCCATATATTCCATAATATTTTGCCAAGTCATGGCCGTTTTATTGACATTTAGAATCATAAAATGAAGTACTTTTACTTTTTAGAACGATATGTTTATATTTGAATTATAGTTATATTTAATTCAACGGATTTAATTCTGAATCATAAAGGAAAATACGCGAAACTATTCAAAATTTCGATGAGAACATCTCAGTTTTTATTTACTAAACAAACATCAAATGCTTGCAAATTTAGTATTAGATATTTTTCCACTATGGAGGATCGTGTTTCTTGAATGCTGGAATGAAGTCTTGCTAGCATCGTCATAGAATATAAAAATGACTCACGTACATTACTTTATTCATCTATATTTGAAAGTGTAAATTACATTTTAAATCAACTCTTGTTCATCTGAACAAATGTATTTACCTGCTTCCTATATGATATATTACTAGCATCAATATTTTGGTATAATAGAGAAGACGCCTTAAAAGTTTAACAATTCTCAAAGAAGTCTAAACGCTATGCAAATATTAGTGTTAGACTTGACTTTGTGGAGGTTTTTTAACATTTGCCAGATGTTTTAATTTATGTAAAGAATATATTTCATGTTTGAGAAAGGACACAGAAGCTCATTTCTCATATAATGCTGATTCCCCGGTGATTTGTCAGTTTTAATATTACAATGAGAACAAGGACTAGATCTGTGAAGTGCCTAGACATAGCTTAGAAATTCAACAGACTTGTTGTTCAGTTTCTTTTTTTACACGAAACAGTACCAGATTAACTAAATTACCAGATGATGTAAATTCATACAAAGACTCATTTAAATTTAATTCTTCATCAACTTTATATAAGAAGTTTGCTTTCGGTAGAATTTAATGCTTGCATTAGGGTCGCACACACGATTATTCGCCCTACACTAGTATGTAGTCAAGGTAGTCTCGCACACAATGTCTTATATCCCAACTTCAGTTAAGTCTAACGATTCATTTGCGTTGGGTTAGGATGAAATCTAGAACAGAGTAATGTGGGGAAGAGAGTTTGGCATTTGAAGGGTAGATGATACCAAGGCCACACATTTCTTCACTTTCTCCTATTCTATAACTGTGGTAGGGTCTCAAGATATTGGATCATCGAACTTCTTCTCCACTTCAGTTTCGGCAAGTTATTAGTTTGCATAAGATCATAAGGAATAATCTAAACTAAGAGGAAGAAAAGTGAGAAAGGCTATCTCACTGGATGACCGATGCTACTCTGGTAACGAGAGATAAAAAGAAAAAAAAGACACGTGATCTTAGGATACATATTGAAAAGTATATAAAGTGACAATAGTCTGTCTCACATCAAGGTATTTCTAATAGGGAAGTGTATGCGCATGCTAGTATAGTTGTTTATACTCACTTGCTGTAACTAATTTGAATTGACACGGTTTTCTCTGGACGCCTATGTTGTTCCGTCCCCAACAAGACAACATCTCGTAACCCTCCGTGTTGACTGCAGAGTAGCTATACGTGTACATTGTATTAGAGCTGCTCCAGTTTCGAAGATCAATGGTTCCCAAAGAGTTCTCCAAAGTCCACCGAAAATCCATCTCGTAAGGATCGGCATCTACTTCACAGGTCAGATTGAGAGCATCGGCTTCCGTTAAGATGAAAGTTTGCAGATCAGAAGATTTGCATTTGGGAGTATCTGCAATCACCCCCAAACAAGGAAAATTATTTCAGCAATAAATTGTTCTTCTTTAATGTCAACTTTGAGGATAAGTCAATATTTATCCGCAATGTAGCTAAAATTTTAATTGAATACAAATAGACAGCTTAAAATAACGTTTTTCATCATAGTCACCCCTTGCTTTTCATAGCCCTTGTTGTATCGTATCACAAGCTTTTTATGCAATCAATCAAAAAAGGGTCTTTGGTTTAACAGAGAACCACGTTTACACCGCTTCTTTCATGTTATGCTGATCAACTAATTTTCACTTCATCAACAGCACTCATTAGTCTGTGTAACATAATCATGTTACGTAGGTTCTAAATCACTGCTGACATCAGTTTTGGTAGAGTTGTTACGGCAAAACACACGCCCTTCCTGTACTGTGCTTTCAGACCACAAAAAAACGAATCACTGAACGCTGTTTATCATTTGGTAAAAACGAGCGAAGCGTCTATGGTTAACGTCACTGAAACTGACAACTTCAAACTTGGAGCCAGCAGTGCGATAACACAATCCTCGCCTACTCGAAAATTTCAATTCTGCTAATCGAAACACAAACCCAACTGCATTGCAGATAATTACTGACTCAACCTACGTCGTACACAATTGTTCCTCCTGTATATATATTTTTTACCACGAACTCCAAGATACTTAGAATCGCAAAAGTAACACCTAGTAGTACTAACATCTTTGAAATTTCTCTTATGTAATATTTCAAGGGAAACACTAGACCTCATTCAATAGGTCGTATAGCCCCTTAGATCTTCCCAATAATTTTAAGTTAAGGGTCCGTTCCCTTCCCGCCAAATATCAGGTATTATTCTTAAGAAAAATAGATATAATATTCCTAATGACATGTTTCAAAATAAATTGGTAATCAGATAGCTGATTTGCTGGCAAAAGCAGATTGCGAGTGGATCACCCCAACAAATAGTGATATTACTGCCTATGATATGTATTTTTAGTACAAATAGAAAATTACAAAATTGGATCCAACTCTCATTTCTTCTTAATTGGGTATGCAGCCCTTTCAGTAACTAAATTCATGTATGGAACTCCCAATGGAATAAAAGTAGTGGTCCCGAGGAACAAGGACAGGAATTTCTTTACACTGAGGTGAAAACTAATCATTACCAACCGACCTCAGAAATTTGGCAGTGCTTCCTCTCTGATTTTGAGCTGCCTGTAGTAGGTTCCCTTCAGGTCATCTATACATGAACCCTAATGTCTTATAACAAGAAATGGAAATATATTTTCCTACCATTTTATAATCTGGAGAGTGCTTAAGCTTGCAGGGAAATTGCATTTTTCACATGGCATCTTTCTAATTTTGGTAACCGCCGATTATATAAACTTGGTACCTCTGGTGACTTGAGTTGGTTCTGATTTCTGAAACAGTTTTAAAATGTTTTTGGTGGAATAGACATGCTTTTCCACACTAATTTCTAATTTTACTAATAAACACAAATTTTTGGTACCGCAAAAAGTACCTTGGGCTGTGATTTCTTTATAAGAGTTCAAGAATAACCAGACTTTCCTGGCTAAACTTTGGAGCTGACACACAAGACGCACAGAGGAGTAAGCACTATCTACCTTTCCCTCAGTTCAAAACTGTTCACCAGCAATTCCTTCCATATTTTAGAATGTATTATGTGAGTAATAGCTCCTAGTAGATCTAGAGTTAATCATTGAGCTACTTGTACAACATGTTCTTTTGGACTTGGTCTAGGTTGTACCTTGACCAAAGAGCTCCAATAGAGGCCAATGTGCTCCTTTCTTTTTAACTCCATAAAAATAAATCGTTCCTAATATATACACACATTATTGAGCAACTTTGGCTCTCAAAATTGGCTTTTAAATATTTATTTCATTTTTAATGACCTTCACACGTGTTATTTCATGAGAGATACAAAGTAATATAATAATGACTTCAAATAAATTTACTATCACTTACATCTTACAACTAAGAGCAAGGTGTTGCTTATAGTTCTATCTACAGAGTTTTCTGCAGAACATCGGTAGAGACCACTATGCTCCTTTCTTACTTCCCTAATCAGCAGTGTCAGGTTATCTACCAATACACCAAGAGTCTGATTGGTAGTCACGATTTGTTTTTCAAAAATCCACTCTGATTTGAATATCCACGGATTTGCTTTAACTGTGCAATTGAAAGCAATGTTTTCTCCTTCTATTGTATCTATTTCCTTGCTATTGTTGCTTGTTGCTAGAGATATAATTGGAGGAACTGAAAATGTAAAAAAATAAGTAAATAAAACATTATTAAATACTGTTTAAAAGGATTTACAGATATACGGAAACTAACAACATCATTTACAAAAAATATATAACAATTTAAATTCTATGAAAATTTACAAATCGTGTGTGACAAATAAAATTAAGATTCTCCACACAAGAACATTAAGACTTCCTCCACTTTAAGTTATTTACTAAGATTACTTACCACTTCGATTTTTTCAATCTTAAATTAATTTGTTATTTCAGATACTAAAATATGGCTGACTATTTCATTTATTCGATGCTTCCAGTCCATAGCTATTTAATAGTCTGTCACATCAAAAACTACGCGATAAAATGTACTATAATTAAAAAACTTTGACATTATAAACCTATTTTTTGAAAATTTTATAATCAATGTGGACTTGTTTTTTAACCGAATATGTTCTCAATTATGTACTTAACTGATCGTATCAAAAGGTTATCTCTTATTACAGAGTTTGGGGATTTTAACGTGGAGATATTTTCATGGTGTAAAATCAGTTTCAAAAGCCACTGTATAAACAGCAGAATTCAAGGATTATCCAATAAAATTTCCGGTAAATAAAAAGAAAACATAATACCCAGAAAAGGTTCAAAATCAGAAGAATGTCAAAAAATATTATTTATAATTCTGTCTTTTTTAGTAACAGTCACACACACCAAAGGAATATTGCTGAAAATTTCTTTTTGCAGTGCTCAGTGCTTGATGTGTAAATTTATTTTTACAGCTAAAATTAAAAAATTGATTTTCCATCAATTTTGGTAGTTTTGAAAGTCCACCGTCCACTTCACTGATAAAAGTAATAATAAAGCTAGTCGTTTCTGAAGTTTGCATTATAAGACGAAACAGAATGAAAATAAATTAATCAAAAACCAAATTCAAAAAGACGAGAATTTTGAAATATTTTAAAATTATATATATATATATATATATATATATATATATATATATATATATATATATATATATATATATATATATATATATATATATATCATTCTTGCATTGATCATTGATCACTTACAATGTACATCTAAAATCATAGAAGCCTGCACGGTTGATTTCATCACTGCAGGATTTGCAGACTTGCAGGTGAGTACTTTATCATGGTCATCCGGGGAAGGAACTATTTGCAGAATGTTTGAAGTAACATTTTCAGTTTCATCCACCACTTCTTTGGTTCGTGCTATTATTTTCTCCCCATTAAACCACCAACTTGTGATGGCTGCTGGCTTTGATCCAGAAGTCTGACACATGATAGTATATTTCTCATCCGCCAACAATGGACGATTCGGTTCAATGATTCTGACATCCAAAGGCAATACTGAAATATACATAAATGAACTTTCTAACACTTTATTGCATGAATGACATATTGTAGAAATCAAAACTATTAATATTACAGCGAACTAGTTCATTTCAGTTCATTTTAGGTACATGAAAAATACTTTCTCATAATAGAAAATAGGTAAACATAAAACTTAAATTATTATTAGCAAACCCATTGAAATAAATAAATGAATGAACAGTAACTACGTTTTAATTATTAATTTATGAAACAAAACATTAATTTTGGTTGGCCAGATCTCAAATAGCAAAATTACGCTTTTATGATCAATGAGTCTTTCGTTCGGGCTTTTCGTGTTCCACTACAAAATGCAAGTTATGAAAAACTAAATATTTTAATTATTACTAACACGGCGTTCCTTGTAACAAAGTTATGCTTATAGAGAAAAACGCGCGTCCAAATAACAACCATATATAATCTTTCAGTTTCCTGTAGAACATGTATCCGTGTCCTAAGATTTTAAAATTGGTGCTTGAAGGTGCACTTTTAGGATTACCTATGTGCCAATTTTCATAGTTGTATGTGTTACAGATTGGTCTTAAGACAATAAAGTAATAGCCTAAGTTTTTCGAAGTGTTCTAAGGTAAGTGTACTTACTTTGGTGTGGATTGGTCGAACGGTGTAGATTTGTATAGAAAATATACACATATATCCTTTTATATATAACATCCAAAATCTAACTACACTACCCTACAATAATGGACCAGACAGCAAGATGATGGTATGACGAAAGGAATACATGCTCTAATAGGTGTATAGTCTCCTACGTGCTACAGTTACACTAGCAACCCTTCTGGGAATACTATCAACAAGGATTTGATACACAGCTATGAGTATTTGTGTCCATTTCTGCTGCAAGAATGTCGCCAGCTCAGTTGTAGATTTCGGACTTGGTTCCCTAGTCCGTGAGCGTCGCTCTAACTCGTCCCTCAAATGTTCTATGGGGTTTAGGTCGGGACTCTGAGCAGGCCAGGGAAGACGTCTTACATTCGTATCTTGATACCACTGCCTTACAGAGGCTACAACATGACATGGAGCGTTGTCGTCCTGAAAGTAACATTCGTTCACTCCATAAAATTGCCAGAGCGTAAGAAGAACCTATTTGTCCAAAATGTTCATGTAGGCGTCAGCGTTTAATTTACCAGGAACCACATGTAAAGGTCCCAGGCCATACCACGAAACACACCCGAAACAAGTAGTCGAATACAAGTGCAAATCCACTGGCTTCCGGTCAATTATTGTAGGGTATTGTATACACTGAGCGGCCACTTTATTATGACCACCTGACATTTTTGAACAAATAACCTAATTCGTCACAATGTTTCCGCTAGAGGGCTAGAGTAGTATAAAAGAAGAAAGCTGAGTTCCTGTGAAAGTAGTATGGGTGAATTGTTTGTGAATATATGGGGGGAAAAACCTGATTTGATGAACTTTGAACGTGGAATGATAGTAGGAGCTCGAAAGCATGGAGCGATTACTAGCGACACCGCCGCGTTTGTGAAATGTTCACGAGCAGCTGTAGTGAAAGTGTATCAAGACTGAAATGTCAGGCAAAAAACTGTGTCTGAACGTGCAAATTGTGGTCGTCAACTAGTGGTGAATGATCGGGCGGAACGAAGAGGCTCCAGAATTGTAAAAGAGAACCGGACGGTAACAGTGCAGCAGATCTTAATCAAGGGTCGTCTCAAAGTATATCTGAGAGCATTGTTCGCCGTACCTTGCATCGTATGGGCTATGGAAGCCGAAGACCCATGCGAACACTGTTGCACTCTGCAACAAACAAGATAAAAATCATCTCATATTCGCTCAGGCACACAAGGATTGGGCAGTGGACAATTGGAAAAACTTAATGTAGGCCGATGAATCCCGTTTTAAGTTACACCATGGAAATGGATGTTAGAGTTTATCGGAAACAGCACGGAAGCATGGATTCTAAGTGTTTGTTACAACCCTTCAAGCTGGTGAAGGCAATGTGATGGTTAGGGGAATATTTTCGTGGCATGCTTTGAGCCCTTTATTTGGTGTGCATGGATGTCTTAATCAGACATCATACCTAAGCATCATTGCTGACCAAGTGCATCATGTAATGCTGATCGTTTATCACAATGGCGATGGATACTTTTAACAGCATAATGCGTCCTGTCATAGGGCTGCTATTGTACTGGATTGGTTTGAGGACATGAAGAAGAAGTCACTTCATTCAGGTGGCCCTCGCAATCCCCAGAATGCAATCATATTGAGCATTTGTGAGATGAAGTTGAAAGAGCCATCAGACGTCTAAATCCACAACCATCTAATCTCACACTATTGGAAAGCGCCATTCTTCCAACCATGGTCTCAGATTTCAAAAACGACTAATCAACATCTCGTAGATTCCATGCCAAGAAGAACCAATGCTGCATTGAAGGTAAAAGGTAGCCAACGGATTGACGGGGTGGCTATAATAAAGTGGCCACTGAGTGTATGTACTAGGGGGTTCCGCCCCCTGCTCGTCCACACTCGACAACCCCCGGTGATTGCTATGCAATCCCATTTGGTTTGTTTCGCAAACCAACACTTCTTTTTCAAGCGTCTTTCCTGGCCATAACGTTATGAACGAACCAATTTTTAAAATAATTACACCATAAGAAAGAGTGTATTATAATCTTTCACGTGGTACTTTCAGATTTTAAAACTAATAGTATTAAGCTGTATATATGACAGTTTTAGTTTTGTAACGAAAACTACGGTCCAAAAGTTCCAAAATTTGTATGACCTACTGTAAATCGCATCGATTCATCAATCAATTTCAAAAATAAATCCACAATAAGAAAGAGTACATTCTAAGGTTTTCAGTGATGTTTTAACATTTAAAAACTAATAGTATTAAGCTATATGACAGTTTTGGCAAAGGAATTACTAAAATGTCCCGAATTTCAAAAAAATATTACCAAGAACAAATTGAAATTTCTAAAAAAACTCGGTGCAAAAAAAGTGCAAGAATTCACGTTTAGATGTACTCTAAAAAAACTCATGGCTGAAGACTCACAATTTGTACGTGTTTTGCTCACTCTCGTTAGAAAATTCGCTTTTTTCGGCTTTGACACTTAATGCACCCTAAACTAATAGCCGCATCGGGAAAAAATCTTCTCCATCTTGTTCCCGATACAATTTGAACAAACTATGTTAATTTCGTAATTTTCTGATCCGTACTTTCTAGGGAAACCCCCTATAGTACGGGAGGCAGCTACATTTGGAGGGTGATACACCGGCTGATTTTCTCACCAGTAATTGGTCTTGGATAATGGTTTAGGAAACGTAATTCAGCTGGTCCAGTTTGGGTGGGTGTAGGCAAAACGGGGGGAGGGGCGTTCGGAACATTAAAAAAAAAGTTGTTTTTTCAAAATATTTTTCACCGGCTGAAATATTGACACGATATAGTCATTTAGGTGTTAATAAAGTTCTAAATAAAGTAGAAAATAATTTTCAGCTGGCTCGGTAATGGTGGAAAAACCTTCAGCCGAGTCTATGAAGTGGTTGCGCGCTAAATTATATTTGAGCCTGAACGTTTTTTCCACCACTACCGAGCCAGCGGAATGTGATTTTTTTTAACCTTACCTTTCATACTAGTATAACATACTTGAGTTTTGTAAAATTGATTTTAATTGGGAAAACAATAACAAACATCGGAAAAACATTCAAAATGTAATTTTTTTTGTTTTATTTCGTTACATCTCAAAAGCGGAAAATACGGTTTAGTATGACATATATGAATATTAATAACATAAATAATTTGAAAGAAAACTTAAATTCAGTCAGTACCGGCTATATGGTCACCCTGTTATATAGTAACCCCGCTTATATGGTCAGTATTCTAAGGTCCCGTCAAACTTATTAGGGATACATGTTTTAAATCGCACAGCTTATATAGTCATTTTATTTTTCTGGTTATTGGTTATATGGTCGGTTTTTCATCCTTTCAATAAGGTTAACGAGTTTTTTTTTTTTTTTTTTTTTTTTTTGAAAAATAGTAATTGTAACATTTCTTGAGGCAGGGAGCAACAAAGGTAATGACCAGAAGAAAAAAGTCCTCGAAAGATACGAATCTACCAACATCTTCAACGTTGATGAATGTGGACTTTTTCATTGGATCTTGCCAGACAGAATTCTGCGTTTCAAAGGTGAAAAATGTGAAGTAGGGGAAAGAAAAGTAAGGAACGTTTAACCGTGTAGTGCAGTAGGCGTTCGAGTGGAGCTTAGCATGAATCTTGTCCAAGGTCCCAGTCCACACCAGGAGAAACACCCCCAGACCATAATTCCACCTCCGCCTTACTTTTCTGTGGACACAATGCATTCTTGCAGGAGGCGTTCTCCAGGCAGACGCCAGACCCTGCCATCCGAACGGTAGAGAGTGAACCTAATTCATCGCTCCAGAGAACCCGTTTAGTATAGTTAATTCTCAAATGTTATTAAAAGTTTAATTACTTGTTTATGAGCACAATATTCTGATAGGTGAATATAATCCTGCCATAATTAAATAGTGTAGTATTGTTCCGCATATGTGGTCACCCCGCTTATATGGTCTGATTTTTCTGGTTCGTTTTTTCACGTGTCTTTTACAGTTTCGCAGTCCATTGCATCAGAAATAATTAATTTTTGCAAGCTAAGCTAAATTCATCTTCCCACGCCGTGATCCATCTGTTCCCATCGATTTACTGTAAGATGTCCCATCAAATGATACCATGTAAGGCAATGAAATATGTCTGAGTATTGCTGATCAAGGAATATTTAATTTGTTGATACGCAACTTGTAACTTGTTGCGCCATCTCTTATAGCACTCGAACCATGACTGTGGTCTAATAAAGACGTCTTTTCATTGCTCTCTATCCTGCTTGTGTTTTATGAGTTACTTAGTAGTGAGACTTGGAAGAAAGTCGCCACAAGTCGACAGGATTCAATTCCTGTCGCGAAACCCTACGGCCCGATGCTAATTTGAACTTTTTAAAAAGAATTAAGCACGATGAAAGTGACCAACAATGGCGGCAGCTTGTCTTTTCTGCCGTGGTTAAGGCGAAAGATAAATTGTTTATTGTTTCTCTTTTCGATTGATGGAAGAGTGTGTGCATACCCAAAACAGCTGACGAAGTTAAAATTTTGCCTCGCTGCCGTGATGAACTAAATGAATAGTGAAAGAAAAAGCAAGGGAGAAAAAATGCTTCGTCTCCCTCCCTTCGGAAAGGTTACCGATATGGACGCAAAGGTCGCCGGCGGAAAGAGCAATCCAGGTTCTTGGAGTTCAAGCCCCTCAGCGGAACAACCTTACCTTGGAGACGACCGACCCCTGCCTTCCCACCAAGGGCTGGATTACAGCAAAAAAGGAGTAGGAGATCATAACAGTACCAGGGCCCATCACCCGAACCAAGGAGACCACCAGGTGTGCCTCTTCTACCTTGGAGACCAAGACCATGGGTTCCTCGTCTACCTAGCCAAACCCATGGAGTGCTACCGCCACCACGAGATAGACCCACAGCGGCTTGGTACAACTGTGCTCTGCAGGACCACATTGCCTGAGACTGCAGAAAGTGATTTCGTGCAGCCCCCCCCCCTCTCCCCACCAGTATGCACTGTACCGGAAACGTATTTCTTGTCACCGAGATGTGTTTTCCAGATACTAGACAATACTTACTGGGACTCATTGACACTGTCAGCAATGACCAAGTAGTCTTTTGTCATATCTTTAAAATATTGAGAAATGGGGGGTGAAAAGTTGCAGGTGATGCGTCAAACCAGTGGACTATTAGATGTAAGCAAAATCATAGAGGTAAGTGCCAAAATAGGAGAAATTAAGAAAATAAAAATATAGTTATAATGATGTTACAGATAGTGAGAATTATGATGTGATAGAAACGAGATATTTTTATAAGAATTGTGGTAAACATAATAGTAAAATTATTAAGTGTATTGATAATGTTTATGTGTCAGAGGGAAGTTCTGGAGATGTTGAGCTTCTACAACAATTACAGCAAGAGGAGATTACACCCCCCTTGACTGAAAATTTAAAAAGTCATTTCGCTATGCAGGAAAATTTACCTGGATTTGCAGAAATGGACCAAAAAACAGAACTGGCATCTCTGATAGTCTCCATCCGGCACATATTTATCAAAAAACAAATTTGATATTGGACGGATTACGATGGAACTTTGGCAGCATGAAGTCTGTGATGAATGTTAAACTATTTTGTTTGTATGAAATTGGATATTGAAGGAGAATTGTTTTACTCTTTCACATATATGTTTCATATTTTTCTATTAACAGCTTAAACATACAATTATTATCACGAAAAAACATTACTCTGATAAATTAATTGGAAGTAAGTAAAGATATATTCATCCGGATTCATGCACCAAGAGAAATTTATGAGATTTTGTTTAAAAGTTATTGTATTTTGTGTTTTTTTTCCTCGCAAGTATCCTGAGATGGAGCGATAGAAATAAAAGCGTGATCACGCAGGAGAATTGACTGTATTTTGTATTTGTAAGTTGAAAAGTGAATGAAGAATATAAGGATGAGTAAATTTGTTTATTTTTAATTAATACTTGAAGGAAGTGAAATGTATATTATTAATAAATATACGCAGAGAGTCGTAGATAATATTCAGGGTTATTTACTATGCAGAAATAATTAAACGGAATTTGTGAAATTGTACTTTGTTTATTATGAGGAAATATAACTAAAAAGAACTTGGAGAAATTTTTTGATGCATCCTAAATCCTGGATTATAGTAGTACTACTTACTTATGACTTGTATAGAATTAAATTACAGTGATGATCATTTTATGATTTACAAGAAATGTTATACTTTCATGTTGGGTTTTTGAACTTGTTCGCAACAGTAGCTAAATGAAGAGATTAGGGTAAGCCCCTGGTTCCCTGATATTCTGAAGGCCGTACTGGTCACACAAGTTAATGTATTATAGAAGTATTTGGAATTATTATATGGTTTTTATTATACGATTATTATAATATGCTGTTTATAGTATTATTGGTTTTTGTTATTTTATTATCATTAGGTTAATTTTTCAGAACAGAATTCTCTGGACACTGGTTGTATTATTTTGTACAGTATTTGATTTGGTATGATTGTGAAATAGTATGAAGGAGCTCTCATTGATTAATTTTATTATGATTACCATTTATTGTGTTTATTTTATTTTTATTGAGCTTTATTCTAAATGTTTATTGCGTTTATACTCTTTACCATGACTGAGATAAAGAGTCATTAATGTTAAATGTGTATTTATTTTCACTATTTGTATGTTAGTTTGAATGTCACAACAGATGGATAGCAAGTGGGTAGATAGAAGTTTTGGGTTAAAGGGTTGCTAGTTTATTCCAAATTTTAGGTTTTCATTAACAGCTCCTTCCTAGATGTCCTACACCATATGGACGCATAAGATGTAGTCTTCTTGGGGAGGGGGATGTAACATTAAAAAATGATTCGTGAGAAAATTGCTTCGATGTTGGCTGTCGCCTCTAGTATTTTTTCACGTGTCTTTTACAGTTTCGCAGCCCATTGCATCAGAAATAATTAATTTTTGCAAGCTAAGCTAAATTCATCTTCCCACGCCGTGATCCATCTGTTCCCATCGATTTACTGTAAGATGTCCCATCAAATGATACTATGTAAGGCAATGAAATCTGTCTGAGTATTGCTGATCAAGGAATATTGAATTTGTTAATACGCAACTTGTAACTTGTTGCGCCATCTCTTATAGCACTCGAACCATGACTGTGGTCTAATAAAGACGTCTTTTTCATTGCTCTCTATCCTGCTTGTATTTTATGAGTAACTTAGTAGTGAGACTTGTAAGAAAGATGTCACAAAGATGAAAGAAAGATGTCATGTGAAAGATGTATATATATATATATATATATATATATATATATTCTTTTGTTTTATGGTAACAAGGTAACAAAGTGATATAAAAACGAATAATCGATAGATGTTACACAAACATGTGAGACGAAAGTACTCTTGGGAAGTAAATATTAATAACTTTCTTAAGGAAATATTAATAACTCTCTGAAGGAAATATTAATTATGGCAGAATAACACTGCCTTACTCGTTACATTTTTAATATCCTATCGACATTTTTATAATACTTTAGACGGAAATCGTATCTATACATATCCATCAATATAATACATCACACCCCAGTTGTATGATGAAGCTACGAAAGGTGACCTTAATTCGTTTATAAACTACAAAAGTTGATTTTGATTCTGAGAGAAAGTATTGAAGGTCTTAAAACTTCGTTTCCTGTAAAAATGCCGTACGTTAATTCGTTAAATGACGAATCCACGGCAAGTGCTCTAACTCTCATAACTTTCGTACAATTAGCCTTTGAATTGTGGAACTCTTGTACAACAGGTATACGACAATTTCCAATTTCACCATCTTTAAACTTCCTAGTGGTTTCAACGAGAGATCTCGTCCTTTAAGATCTGACCAATTTTGGTAATACCTCGTCATCAGGATAACACCAATTTCGTCATGATGACAAAAAAAAAGCTGGTCAGTTTTTCCAATGTTGAGGTATCCCATCTGATCAGTTTATTCCAATATCGAGGTATCCCATTCATCAACATTTTGTTTATTTTTCTAATGAACAAAAATTTTGCAAAAAAAAAATTAGCTCAAATTAAGTAAAGTGTCAAAATTTAAATTCTATAAAAATATATTCTGGAAATATTATGGTTTTTCCAGTTGTACTTATAAAATAATTGAAATACTCAATTTAAGACCCAGTTTCTCTAAAATTTCCAAATTAAGGTAGATTTAAGTATAATTAATTAGTATGTTCATAAATGGTGCTGCAATTTTTATGCAAAAAAATTCCACATTTCTCCTCTTGGACCTTAAGTTACACATATTCTACCTTGAATATTGGCTTATCAGATGGAGAATCTCAAACTAAAAGACGATAAGACTGCGGTCATTATGTTTCTTTGCACAGATCCTACTTATTGCTCTACGGACAATCTATCCCTTTATCCTTACAGACCAAATACTTAGGAGTAATCCTGGACTCTCATGCACGTATACAGTTTCCAGATGCTGTGAAGCAGGAATAGTTTAAAACACGGTCCTGAAATGCGAACTGTTAGTTGGGTATACTCATAAAGTTTGTGTCCCCCTCTTGAGTGAAGTGACGTAGGCGATAGTGAGCGTGTCACGTGACCAATCAGTGGATATCACAGCTTCTGCAGTGGAGAAAGCGTTTTGTGTTCTTGAATTGAGCAAAACGGAATTTGTCACTGTTGTGCAATGACATTTTCGATCACTATTTGAATAGTAACCTCCAACCAAAAAAATTAATTTGCGATTGGCTTAAAAAATTTGAAATTACGGGCTGTTTGTGCTAAGTTTCAAAGCCAGGACGACCAAGTGTGTGTATGTGTGTGTTGGCATATGTCGTCAAAAACTTTATTCATCCAATTGGATAATAAAGACGAAAAACTTTATTCATCCAATTGGATAATAAAGACGAAAACCTTTATTCTCCAATTGGATGGTCCACCACCATACTGGTCATGCGACATGTGAAATAACCTCTATTAACATCTTCTTTTCACCGATGGATTGGACAAAGCGCCTACAGCATCCCACTAACCCAATGGCCACCCAGATGTCCTGATTTAAAACACCATGTGACTTTTTTCTTTGGGGCTACATAAAGGATAACGTATTTAACCCTCTTTTTCCTGTTGATCAAGCGCAGTTGAAACAGCGTATCGCAACCACTATCACTGCACTTGCTTCAGATACCCTAACGCGCGTTTGAGTAGAAATGTGCTACCGGTTTGATGTGTGTAGTGTGACTAAGAGCGCACACATAGAACATCTGTGACTGTCTCAAAAAACCTTTAAATATTCACCTACACTTCCGCGCTACAGGTAAAATAAAATATCTTACATCGTCACTGTTATATAGTGCGTTGAAATCGTATACTTACTTCTGAATCACCCTGTATTTATTCGAATTTCGAATTTGAGCAATATTACAAACGTATTTTTCAGCAATCCGGGTATTATTTTATTGCAAGTGCAAACGATATGGGAATTACATTATTATATTTATTAGTAGTTAAGTGCAAACGATCCTAGAACTATTGTTCGAGATTTAAGAGAGTTTTCATAAATTTTTGGTTTTCCCCTAACATTGCAATAATTAGGAAAATTTAATGTAGCTCAAAACCTAATTATCGGAAAGAGTTGAAATTTTGCATGACCAGAAGTTCTTCTGACCATACTAGAAGTTCTTCTGAATCGATTTCCATAAAAATGTAACAAGATTACAATTCATAATTTTTTCTGACATTAATTTAATAATTTTTGTTGCTATACAAAAAACTATTTAAAAAAAATACTAGGTGCAATATTTTTGGTTGTTTAACAGTAACATGGTACAAAAATTTAGCGCTATAGAAATATTATGTAGGAAGATATTCATAAAAGTCTAAGAAATTGATTTAACAGTAGGAGCTCCAATCTTTCTGTCCTGATAACTTCAAAACGTCCTAAGCACATGAAATTTGGTATATGAAATTAAATTTTGATATAGATTAGAAATTGTGTGTCACAATAGGAGGATTCTATTGAAAATTATGAAGTTGGTTCTCAATTTAATATGAAGACGGTACCTTATTCAAATTTTATGAATTTGAATTAATAGAAGACGTTAGTTCCTGTCAAACGCCATCTTTGAATTTTCTCTACTGTTAAAATCCTCGAATGAAGAGAGGTGGTTCGGGGTTTTTTCCCGCGACTGTACATAGAGGTATAAAACACTTCAAAATCCCAATAGGAATAACATTGTGCATCGTTACGACTGCGTTTGAAATTCAGATCGTTTTACCAATATTGTTGGTGAATTTTTTTTTTCCAAAATTATTCTTAGGCCGCTATTACACTATAAAAGTTTTTTGACAAATATCTTTTATAAAACTTTTATTCAAATTTACTTTATAAAATATCTTTTAAGAAAGTAAATTAAACAGATTAAACTGTATAAAAAAGTTATAAAATATTTTACAAAAGTTTTGATGAGTTTGTTTGAGTTCATTTATGTTTTACCGGTGGTAGCTGTGGATCAAATATTTTTACCAATTGCTGTAGCAAATTTATCATTTGCATTCATTATAATGGCTTCGATTTTAAAGAATAAGTAGAAAAAGAAGCGTGGTGGTGTGTGGGTAAGACCATGGATTGCTCGGCAAGAGTTGAAAGGTGTTCATAGTAACTTACTTCTGGAGTTGACCACGGAAGATCACAGAAGTTATATGAACTATTTAAGGATGGATGAAGGTACTTCCAATTATATGACTCTGAAGGTGGGACGTTTAATATACCATGGCAAATGAAGCATTTGCGAAATACAATCTCTGTTGAGCAACGGCTTATAATTACTCTGCGATTTCTTGCCACAGGAGAGATCTACTCAAGCCTCCAGTATAACACACGTACCCCTCAAAGTACTGTGATAGTTTTAAATTGTATTAAAATGAAATGGGGATGGATCTAATTAAAAATAATAGTGGTTAATATTTTGAGAAATGCCAACTTGGAAGTGGGTTCCTGTTTCTTATAAAAAATAAGAAAGGGACTTCCAGCAACAACACCGGCAACTTCTATTAATAAAAAATGAATTCTTGAATATGCTGTAGAAGATACATGTCTATATAAATCATTAAAAAGGAATTCGAGAGATATATCTGATCCGATAAAATTTATAAAAGGATATAGAAATGGCCAAGTATACAGTATACAGAAGGCTTGTAAATATCGTATCCGTCAGCTCCACTTTTTATACTGTTTATTATCTGTAAAAAGAACCAGTTTGTTTAGAATATTGCTTAACAATCATATTAACCTGTATAAGAATATGTATGTGTATTACTAATAATAGCGTAACAATTACTAATTTGTACTTGCAAATTTAACTTTTTCACACGGTACTGCCTCCTCAACCTATTAAGTTTATTTTTCACATGTCCAGTGGTGTACTGGAATCCATTAAAACTCAAGTCTTCAGCAGTTGAAACTGCAAGATAGAAAGTGCATCAACATATATCTTTTAACAAATATTGGATGAGGAGGCTAACTTTGATAAAAGAAACTTTGACGAAGCGTGTATTTTATCGAAGTTGACCATTACACTATTATATTTCGTTGTGAAACTTATTTTATAAAAGATCTTTGTCAAAGAACTTTTATAGTGTAATAGCGGCCTTACAGAATATTCATTTTAATACTTTAGGACTGAATTTTTTTTTTCTTTCCAGAATACTTGGTGACCCGTCTATCCCAGGAATGACTATCTGAGGTATTAAAACACTTCCTTGTCCTGCAAAATCTCCAGATCAGTCACTCATTTAGCATGCTAAGCCGTCAATTACACCATTCCCGGAATATAAGGAAACTGGAGCAGCAGCTGCAGAATACTTGGATAGTCAGAGGATAGGTTGCTCAGGGTATAACGCAATGGCTCCATTTAATTCCATTTTACAGCCTAAACTGGTGGGACAGCGGAAGCCCATTTGAAAGTGAAAGATTAACAACCGGGCGTTTGCGAATTCGAAACTCGGTCCAACAAAAGACCGCCATGTACATGGGGGATGACGCACGTTATATCTGTTGGGCCTCAAATGTCCTTATATTTGCGTGTATGGATGTTTGGAAAGTGAGGGGCCATCTCAGGTGTAATCCCTGTCATCTGACAGTGGTTCAAAACCACTTGATGTTGTCATCGGATCATTCCCTTGGGGATTGATGGTCCAGGACCAATAGCCCGTTTTGTTGCCCCAGAGCGACATTAATTAACTAGCGGGTCAATCCATGTCAAATCATCCAGAAAAAAAAAGGATTTGACACCCATGATCACAGATTTTGACGAAACTTGGCATGTTTGTTCCTTTTATGGATTTAAGAACACATATAGTTTGTTTTTGCTCTATCTCAAGCGGCTTATGTTTTATAGCCTGTTAAAGTTTTTGGAATTTTGCTGTTTTTATCGATCAGACGGAGGAAACAGAATTTCTTTATTTTAGAAAATAAATTATATCTCCCTTGTTTATCGACCAATGTTGATGAAATTTTTTAAGAGTATACATCAATATGTATAGAGTCCAGAAAAAAATAAATTATACCTACAAGTATCTTATACATGGTTAGAAAAAATTCCAAAGTTCTATTTATAGATTTTAAAAATAAAATGGCGAGTTTTACGCTAAGTAGAATATCTTTAAAAGGGTTAACGACAATCAAAAAAAAAAATTTGTATTCTTGTTCTAAAAGATATGCTCTACCACATAAAAAACAAAATGAATGGTTTTTTCACTCCTTTATTATTTTTACTCACTTTAAAGATAGAAATCACTTGACTCACTCATTTTCTTGAAATCGTTAAATTAGAATAACAATTTTAGAGAAATTATAATAAAATTTGAATATTTATAATGCTTCTGGAATGGAAAATGTATTACAAAACTTACCATTGAAATATTTAAAATTCTAGGTAATAATTCTTTAATTTTCTACAGTGCTTTCATAAGGTTGATTGAACATACATCATGCATACTTGAGAGAATTTGTAAGTTCTTCCAGTCATTGTTTTAGGGGTTCCTCAATTGAAATGACGTGAGGGATCGGTACAACACATTCATCTTTCCTTTTGGGGCAGAAAAATGATGGTGGAAGTCCATGAGGATGTAAAACTTTACAGTGGAATCTTCTTCTGCATTCACCTCACTCACCATACCAAAATACCATAAGCTGTCATAAACACAAGCAATAAAACATCCAGGATATGTCTTAGAAATAAGTTGGAAGTTAATATTTGTAATGTTGGATTTGCAAAACTCGAAGTTCATTGTTGTTTTAATTTGTCTTTCCAGGTGTCATTGAAGACTTTCCTTCCTGGAGGGGGGAGGGGGGGGGCTAGTGTTTTACGTTAAACCCATATTCCTTCACATTCTGTTTTACAGTGACTGGTTGCAAAAAATGACCACTGGGCTTTTAGTTGAAAGTCCTTTTCATGCAGACACAGATTAATGAAGTTGTATTTATTTTTATATTGCCCAGAGAGAGAGAGAGAGAGAGAGAGAGAGAGAACATAAGTCACTGAAGTAGTGAATGTTTGCTATGTGGGTAGTTCTTTCAGAAAGGTAGTTACAGTTTTTTGGATCTCATACACCATACTCGCGTCATGTTTAAGGTCATCAGATTTGATACAAAGAGGTAAATTCAGTTTTTTATTGCTTGCATCACTGCAGTGAATGAATAATGACAGGATGAATAGTGCATGAATCTGAGGTCCAGTGGTAACCTTGCGCCTCTTTTTGTATTGTGAAAGCATAATTTTCACTAAAATCCAGAGATAACAGCTGTATTTAAGGAAACTGTTTCCTTTAAACTGTTTGAATAAATGAATCTTGTGATTTAGCAATGTATGAATGGGGTATTGACCTGTTCAGTTTTTCTACTAAGTTATCACTAACCTCATCAACTGAGCTCGAGCACCCTATCATTTCAGTTCGATCAGTCAAAACCCACTGATTGTACTCGACAGGGTCTTCATCATCATAGTTCTCAAATTTTGACTGTAAAAACTGGACAAGCCTATATTTTGATGGACACTTGTCGCAATGCCTTAGCATACATTCTCTTACTGTTCCTTCACAAACAATATACGAAAAAGGTCTTTGTAATCCTCTTCAATACCTGCTCAAAAAGAATCAATAAAATCACATTTTGATGTATTGTGCAAACATACACTAAGTGTGTGCTAGTGGCACCAGCCAAAACACACCATATCAGGTACTAATCAAAATTGAAGACACATCTTTTTTGTCACAGCTTGAGTGTATTTATTGCTTATAATATTTCTTGAAATAAGTTACTGTGTTAGTGAGTTGACTAGTTTAGAACTAGTTTTTAAAACTAAATTTAAATTGTAATGTAATTTTATTTACTTTAATTAGAGACCTATTTGTTGAAAATAAAGAAATTAATTATCTTATTTCTAAATAATCTCAAGATATAATTGTGGATAACCTATTTTAAAACAATTTTTTGTACACAAACACACAGGCCTGATTAACAATATTAATTACACTGTATTACTTTAATAATTTTAAATTTGTGTTAGCTTTGTCTAATTGTATTTGCAATTGGCTGATATGTGACAGTTGTAGTTAAAATTTTACTAAAATTGTAACTATAATTGAACGTTTTTAAGAAAATTAGTGAGTCAAGTGATTTCTATCTTAAAGTGAGAAAAAATAATAAAGGAGTGAAAAAAAACATTCATTTTATTTTTCCATGTGGTAGAGCATATCTTTTAGAACAAGAATACAAAAAATATTTTTTGATTGTCCTTAACCCTTTTGAAGATATTCCACTTAGCGTAGAACTCGCCATTTTATTTTTAAAATTTTTAAATAGAACTTTGGAATTTTTTTGTGACTATGTATAAGATACTTGCAGGTATAATTTATTTTTTCTGTACTCCTTACATATTGATGTAAACTCTTAAAAACTTTCATCATCATTGGTTGATAAACAAGGAAGATATAATTTATTTTCTATAAAAAATAAATTTGGTTTCCTCCGTCTGATCGATAAAAACCGGAAAATTCAAAAAACTTTAACAGGCTATAAAACATAAGCCATTTGAGATAGAGCAAAAAAAATTTATACGTGTTCTTAAATCCATAAAAGGAATAAACATGCCAAGTTTCATCAAAATCTGAGACCATGGGTGTCGGACCCTGGTTGAACTGACGTAGAATGACCCTAGCACTATATTAGCATGCATCGTTAACAGAGGCTTTGCAACTTTACGTCCTTTCCGCAAGTAAATAGTAAATAAGCCTCAGATTTGTTATTGCGATTTCTTTACCTCCTATATTTCGAGCACTATTTATACTAGAGCAAATTCAAAGGTATCATTCAATAGGAAATAACGTCCTCTACAAATTCAAATGCAAAAATAATTGCATAAGGAGATATCTTCATATCAAGTTTTGCACGAGCAACAAAATTACCTATGGAAACACCATGTTTTGATGTTTTAATGAGATTGTTCATAGCTAAATTAGTCTAAATATGTAATTTCCCGACTTTACTATCTTTATATTCCGATATATTCTATCCTAAAATGTTATCAATTTCATGGATTATCACGACATAGAGAGTCGCTAGTTGTAGATCGAGATTAATTGTAAAGTTTTGTAGTAACCCAAATTTCAAATTTGAGCTCTATTTCAGGCATATTTATCACAATCCAAGAATTGTTATATTTACTATGCAATTAAGAACAATTTCGAGAGAATTACATTATTATTTATTATGAAGGTGAGAACAATCTAAGAATTATTATTCGAGAAAGTCAGAAGATTTTAAACTTCTGGTTGCCCTCTAAAATCCCCATAATGAAGAAATAAATATTGGATTGATCTGAAATTTTGCATGGTCATATTCGAAGTCCTTCTGAATAGATTGCTATCAAGTAGATTGCAACAAAATTTCAAAATTTTTCTGCTTTTGAGATGAAAATAGTCATTTTCTAGTTAATTCAATGTGCTGAATACGAATAGGGCAAAGAAAAAGCTGAATTGGCCACGTTTTTTTTTTTTTTTGTGATGTGCACTCGTATTATTGAGAAAAATGTATATATGTAAATATTATTATACATGTTAAGAATATCTTAATCTTCTTCGGACTTTTTTTCTTCGTTTCGGACTTTGTGAAGGACGAAAGGAGTATCTCGACCAATAATAGTCAGCCAGGATTGACGTGGACCATTTGTCCTGGTACCGTTACTCCATCTTGGCAATGTCCTGATGAAAATGCTCGCTGTGCTCATCACTGACATCCCCGCAGTCATATCTGCTGTAGTTAATCCTCTTTAAAAGCAGCTTTAGATTGTCGTACGTCTCCTTCATGTAAACAGCATGTCTGATAGGTATGGACGGAAGCTGATTACCGTTATACAACAATGCCGCCTTGGTACTCAGTTTTGACGCGTCTGTAAACAGGCGCCATTCATGGGTCTCTTGTGCAATACCGAGTTCTTGTAGTAAACCATCAATATCGCAGCAGAACACAATGCTTTTTTCTAATCCAAAGAACGATTCGAAGGTCTGATGACGATGGCGAAATTAAGTCACTTGGACATTTTGTTCAAGAAGATTCCGCTGTCAAAGTTTTGTGGCCAGTAATTCCTTTTTGCTTTTGGACAGATCCCAATCTCGAGCACGATCGTTCTGTTCATCCGAGCTAAGTTTATGTGGCGCAGATGTTTCATCGAAACACGAAAAGTCATCATCCATAGTGCTACCACATGCTGACGTTGACGGTTTAGGAGATTTCGCGGACGCATGGCGATCCTCCTCGTCCGAACTGATAGAAAAATCTGTATGATGCTCTGAAATAGGGAGTCCTTCGCCATGCGAGACAGGATGCAGAACAGATGGTATGTTAGGGTATTTAAATGTCCACTTTTCTCGGTGATGACTCCAGAAACATGGTATCATGCAGAAATAACAGTCATCAAATGATTGGTCGGCTCCCTCCAAATCATCTGCGCAATAACTGCACTGTGAAATATTTACTGCACAAGTGCTGCGATATACTTGTAGGACCCAGTCTTTGTCCTGGTCATCTATCTTACAACAGAAGAACAAATGACACTCTTTGTTAACTATCGCACTGATTGTCTTTTTATGTGCAGCAAATGTCACTTCCCCACAAATATAACAGAAGTTACCAGCACTATTAACTACTTGACTTGGTGTGTATGATGCAATAACTTATTTGTGTAAAAGGATGATGAAATAGGCCGCAACAATTTCGTCTCCATGTATTTCTCTTACTAAATTGCACTATATTACGCGATAGTACCTATATAGCGGACAAAAAGTCCATATCTCTGCAACGGGAGCCAATCAACTTCTTTTAAGGTGATATTAGTGTTCAGCACGTTTAAATCATTCAGGATTGGATTCTTTTTTAGAAGCAATTTCACTGTTGACCAGTGTAATTATTATTACATACTAAAAACTATTTTTTAAATAAAATATTAGGTGGATTTTGCCTGGTTGTGTAACAATAACATGGTATAAAATGTGAGCTCTGTAGAAATATTATTTGGAAGAAATCCATAAAAGTCTAAGAAACTGATTTAACATTAGGAGCTCCAATATTTCTGTTCTCATAACTTCAAAACGATGAGACCTAATAGCCATGATTCAAAAAGCGCTAACAAAAACCTCACCTAATTATTTTGATAACGCCTAATGATAACGCCATAATTTATCTTTTATTTCTAGATTTCGATTAGAATTCTGAGTTTACCACTTTTCACCAGCCCATATATATATATTTGAGCATTTATAAGTATTATAACTGTGTTCGATTTGTAATCAAATGATTTCTGGTTTTATTATTATTTGACTCTGAGTATTTATCGAATACTTCTACTCCGGAATAGATTCAAGGTAAAATTCTGACATGTTTGCTCCCACATCTTTCGTTTTCACATTTCTATATTCTTTGAATGAACAAAATTTAAATTCTTACTGTTAAGCTGCCACTGCTTGCTATTTTGACACAAACTAATCCTTTCCGACATTATTTTATCAGCCTATATTGATCAAAAAGAGGTAAAATATTCATGTTAAAGACATTTTTGCATTACAAATTTAAATTCCAAATAAATGTAAGGCATTTTTATACTACACCTTTATTACAACTAAATATTTCTTAGCGTTGAACTGAAGAAATATCAAGAACATTAAGCTATGCTGAAGTTCATATAAGTGCAATTAATGGAGCCCATTATGAAAGCATATTTGAGCTTAAACGTATGAAAATATTCTTTGTTTTAGCTTTTCATTCGTAAAAAAGTTAATTGCATTTCTCATTTAGTTAATGCATTTCAACTGCCATAGATTTTATGTAAACCTGAAAAATTGTATGAAATTTTAGGAGGGTGATTTAAATAAAATATAGGGTTTACTTGGAAAAATTAACTATGATAATATTAAGCAGAGATAAATGGTTATTTTATCAGAATTTCAATAAATTTTAAGACATTAACTCTTAATTCTTTTTCATTCATAACAAATTTCTTAAACATATCGCACCCCTGGCAAGAAAAGTGGTACAACTCAAAATTGCAGAATTTGAGAAAAATCAACTTAAAGGATACTATAAAACTTATATTAAAATGGTATAACTTCTTTTAAATTTTAGGTAAGTATTTATGGTGGTAACTTCTATTACATTCTATAGAAAGTAATATAACACGCTGGGGCATTTCATACATATTTTTCAATTACATAACATCAAAGTTTTTATTTTTTTCCTTGTGTCACTTTTCATGCCGGGGTGCAATATACACAGCAATACCCTACAAATCAGCAGCCATGCTCCTGGTTTGTAGGGACTTTATGTCTAAACTGATCTTTCTTATAACGAACTTGTACTGTCTTTCTCAAATCATCTAAATTAGCAGGCCCGCGTATAGCATCTTCTCAAAATTCTGTTCTGTTTATATGTATTTATTGATGGCAAACTGTCGTTACTCATGTTTCGTATATATCCTACATCTATCCATGTTATTGAATATAGTATTTATATTAACATGAATGAAGTTTCATACTTCTCAATGAAATACATTTATAAAAAGTATATAACATCATTTCGTTTACTTTTACTGAAGCCATGGTGGCTCATTGAAAAAAAAAAAACTACGAGTTTATAGGTGATGCAGGTTCGATTCTTGAAATGTTCACTTACTCCTTGGATGTTTTCCTTTTTTTTTTCTGTCAGTTGAACTTGCCTTGTGTGGGTATGTCCTTTACGTACTATTGTCTAGCACTGCATGGCCAAGTATTGCCCTTGCATCATAAAAAACCCTAGCCAACGTTTACTTTTACTTGTGTAATTTCTTATTTACAATAAAATGCTAGACAAAAAGCGATCCTCGACTGTGATACCACAGTCAGATTATGTATGCTTAGATATAATAGTATATAATATAATAAGATATAATATAATAATTAGATATAATATAATAATTAGATATAATATAATAATTAGATATAATATAATAATTAGATATAATATAATAATTAGATACTTCAATTTTTTGTTCTTTTCTTTATTCAAAGGAAATTCGGCGATATTTGATTCTATAAATATTTTCGCTCATATTTTTGTAAATACAAACCTATTTTCACTTTTGTGCACTGTTTTCAGACCTCAAGATTTCCCATTACTTTCCGTAATCAGATTGCTAATTAAATGTTCTTAGATTAGCAAGCTCTTCCATGCAGTTTTTGGAACACTGCATTTTCATAGCCAAATCAAGCATATTTAAAATAAAAAGGCAAAATTGGGGAATCAATCCAATAACGACTGATATAATGCTGTTTATATAAGTTGTTGCCATTCGGTAATAAACAAATAACGCAAATTTCTTTGTCAGATATTACCATTGCGTGATGGAATATGTGATCAAGTGAAAAAAATATGGATATAGTGAGCATGAAATCCAGTAAGCAATAAAATTTAGATAAACTGAATTGCAAATGTAGCTAAATAATTACATTTTATGAAGCAACATGATGAATTCGTTTTCTCTGACCTTTCTCTGCTGACCTTTTTCATGCCAAGTTACACGTGAAAATTTGTTTACGTAAACCAATCTGATGCAAAACCAAAAACTTACACAAAAATTGATCCCCGAGCAATTGTGCTCGTTAATCTTGTTTCAATCCTCATTAAACTTGTCTAGGTTAATTGAGCGGAGCAACTAAGAACACGACATTTTAGTTGGTGTAGAGAGGAACGGTATCGTCTTTTAATGGCTTAAATCAAGTTCGAAACTAAATCCTCGATAATGACAACGATTATTGAGGAAGGAAGTTTTAAAGTTTAGATGGCCTGAAACAATTAATTCGAAAGAAAATAACAAGTTTTCTAATAGTCTCAGGGTTTTGTAGGGTTGTTTATGTAAAGTATGCCAGTCTTCTCCTTCAAATAAATGTAACTTTCTTTTCGGGTCTTTATATATAGTGTATCCTATCGACATATCAATATATAGTATTTATTTTGAAAATCATCATATATCAACTGATTCTTTGATGGTAGAAATACAGTGGTCATTTTTTGTTTTCATTATGTATCTACTATCATAAAGGACCCTAAATAAAAATGAGGGAAAATTAGAGAAATTTATTGTTCTAAGTAAGCTTTTCTATCTAATGTTTGTGCATAGCATACACAACTTCACCTTTGTGTAGTATTCGTGACTATGAGCCAAATTTTGTTAATAAATATTTTGTTTTCTCACTCTCTCTCTCTCATTTAATATTCGTAGCAATACATTATTGATAGCATTACTTTTTGAAAAAATTGAAATCTAAGCATCATAATAGAATTTTACTTAACACTACAATCTTAACTGCTCATCAACATACGTTAACATTGTCTTGATGATGTATCTTGTCAGTAAGATGAGTGACCAGATTTTGATGGATGAGACATCTCGTCATTAGAAGAAAACTGAATAGATCTACATCTCGTCAGCATAAAAAAGATGTACAGTATCGTGAAGACGAGATATCTCGTCATTAGTAAAATTGGTCAGATTTTGATTGATAAGATAATTCGTCAAAACGCTAGGTAATATAATATGTACAAATATAACATTAAATATATTCAATAAGCCTTTTGGGGAAATGTACAGTTCTTCCACTTCTTGTTGTGAGAGGTTGAACAGATTCCCTGGAATCTGTAGATTTAGAAGGCAAAGATAAGTTAATGTTGCTATCGTCACGCAGAATATGAGCTGGTTTTACTCTGTCTAACGTGACAGAAATTGTATTTTTGTGCTTACTCATTCATTTTCAATTTTTTTTAACACATTCTATTGTAACGAAAATGTGCGTATTTTTCTTAAATTTGTGTTTTTATATTTTCAATGTATATAAACCTCTATTATGATTGTATATCGTTCCTCGATATCCCTCTTTCACTGGGGGGATACTCTGTGGAGAGTACGAATTGAAATTCGTTGTTCTTGTCAGAAGCAGACGATTCGCGTAATATCGCTCTCTTTCTCTCTCGGCGCAAGTTTGTAATGCGCATGAGCGAAGCATTGCGAACGGAGCGCTTGTCAATATTCTTACTTCTTAACTTTTCCCTTTTTCAGTTGTTGTTCGTTTTGTGGAATAAATTGTTGTGTTCTAATTCAAGTTGTATTAATTGCACACCAACGAACACCACACATTAATGCGTAATTTACCTAAAGCCATTGGTAATAGTTGACATGTTTATTTTATTTTTAAATATTGAGTGTTTTAAATTCACATGCCCGGAACAAACTAGCAAATTCATATGTAAATAAATTGCTAAATGAGTTACAGTTTTAGAAAATAAAGTTTAGGAGTAAAAATTTTCACTGTAAATGCGTGGTTTTTGTTTATAATGTAAATACTCTTGTAACCTGCAAAAGAGTAAAATAGAAATAAAACAATTCTGAAGCAGCTATAAAATCAATTATTACAGTGATTCTTTAATTTCTAAGACGCTACTGTCTACGAATATTAAAAAAAATAATGTCTTGAACTTCGAACAACACTCAAAAAACCTCTACCTTTTAAGAAAAAGTGATAAAAAGGTATTAGTATAAATGTTACTCTAAGTAATAACTTATAATATTGCACGGAAATTTTGTTTTACAGTTGCAATATGTTTAATCAGTTTTTGCAATAAGCACCGATGCATTTTAAAAATTTGCAACATATTTTTAAATAGAGAATAATATACAGGCAATACATGTAAATCACAAAAATAGTGATCGCAATGATTTGGCTGTCTCTTTAGCATATATTTTATTAATAAATGTAGTAAGCGTATCCTTAACTGAATAGAAAGCTAAAAATAAATCTGTTTTTCGCCCCAGAAGTTTTAATACTTTATTTGGAGCTTTCTATTCGAAATGCTTTCACGCAGGAAAAAGGTCGGCGGGGAATCGGTCTTGGAACCCGATCTATTCCAAATGTCCAAAGCATACAAATAAAATTCTTTTACATGTCCTTCCGAGAACGTATCGGGATTTTTCATAGCGGAGAATTCGCCAAAAAACTTTTACCCTGTTGAATTTTAACCTTGTTGTGGCACCATTTTAAGTTTGACATTTGTCGAGATTTTCTGTTTCGAAGAGCCTTTAGAATCCTATTACATGGAATAAGCTTTTATCATTTTCACATTTATATTCTTCCCTTCTACTCCATTCAAATCAATTCAAGGAAAAGAAATAGAGTATGCTAGGGATGAAAAGCCCATATTTCTTAGGCGTAATATATATCTATATATATCTATATATATATCTATATATATCTATATATATATATATATATATATATATATATATATATATATATATATATATATATAGATATATATATCTATATATATATATATATATATATATATATATATATATATATATATATATATATATATATATATAGATAGATATGTATATATATGTATATATCTCTATAGTATATATATATATATCTCTATAAATTATAGTATCTCTATATATATATATATATATATATATATATATATATATATATATATATATATATATATATATATATATATATATATATATATATATATATATTGGCCTCAAAGAAATATAGAAATAGAAAGCTTAGCTCGCTTTCGTTCGCCGACCCACGGGAAACGCTTCGCAAACCATCACTCCTTTTGCAGAGTCAGTCTCCTGCGACTGCGAAACCGCCTTAATAATTCGTATAATCCTGATTTGGCATTTCGGTCCATGACGTCACAGCGAGGGCTTCGCCCCCTGTTTGGTAACCCTTGCCAATCCCATTTGGTTTGCTTCTCAAAACAAGACTCCTTTTGTACAAGTGATTTCCCTTTTATTTACTTTACACTCAATGCACCCTAATCTAATAGCCGTATCAGTAAAAAATACCTTCTCCATCTTGTACACTGAAAAAATTGAAAAAACCATGTTAATTTCGTAATTTTCTGATCCGTACTTTCTCGGGAAGCCGTCAAAGACCAAATTAAAAAAATCGTTGCTGTTGTAATCGTTCGCATGCGTCTTCCTTTTCCACGACGTCACAGCTTTTCACCTCAAGGCCAGTTAAAAGGATGTAGAGTTTCTCTCCTCGAAGAAATATTTATACACTATCGCAAAATTACACTTTTCGTCACATCGAATTTATTTATGAACCAATTTTTTTAAATAATTATACCTTAAGAAAGAGTGCATTCTAAGCTTTCAAGTGGTACTTTCAAATTTTAAAATTAATAGTATTAAGCTATAGATATGACAGTTTTACTTTTATATCGGAAATTATGATCTAAAAATTACGAAATTTGTATGACCAACTTTTAATCGCATCAAATTTAGTTATTAACCAATTTCAAAAATAATTGTACCGTAAAAAAGAGGGTATTTTAAGGTTTGCTTTGATTTTTTCAAATTAAAAAAAATTATAGTATCAAGTTATCGATATGACAGTTTTAACAAAAATTATAGTATCAAGTTAGTATAGTAAAAAGTAGTATAGTAAAAAAGTAGTAAAGTATAGTAAAAAGTAGTATAGTAAAAAAGTAGTAAAGTATAGTAAAAAGTAGTATAGTAAAAAAGTAGTAAAGTATAGTAAAAAGTAACGAACATTAAAATCGGCAGCAATTTGATGCAGTATTGCACTTCTATCTCATGAAACGATTCTGCTGAGTCGTCGATGGTCCCGTTCTTTCAGGGTTTTATTCCGCGTAATTCTGAGTAATTGTATTTTATTTGGCGGTATGAAATGTTCGTATGGACGCTTATGTTCACTATGAATGGATTTTAAACAAGGTATCAAACTCTAATGACGGCCAATGTCATCAAAAGACATAAGCAATTGAGAAACTACAGAACAGGTGAGGTTGAGAAAATCTTGCAGTGATCTATCTATAGAAATTGTAGCAGAAATTAAAATCTGCTCGAACTGTATCAGAAGAGTTTTCATTTTTTTAAAAAGACGAATTAACTTTTAGTGAATCTGAATAAAATATAATTATTTAAGCTTACTTCCAGTTTTTTTTTAATGAAAGTAACATGTTTTCAGTGTTTCAGATCCGGAGCTTTGAGTAAATCCGTATATAACTCCTTTAAGATACATAAAATAGCTTTCTTTATTGAATGATAGTAATATCTACAATTTTTGTGAATGGATTTGCTTGGTTCTGAGTGGGGGATTTGGAATGAAAAATCTCATTTTTTTTTTATTTGAATGGGATTTAACTTGCTTATGCAAAAAACCTTGGAAAATATTTTATCTGTGCGTTGCGTCTGGGATATTCACAATATATCCCTGAAATGTTAAACTATAGGATCCGTTACCTTCGTTCAAGAAATATAAGAATTCAATATTTATACTTTTTACACATTTCAAACATATAAACTATATCAAAGTTATATAAAGTTTTCTCAATAATAAAGTTCTTACCCTTTTTGTAGACTTCCACCGTTAAATTCCATGAAATTTAAATACTTAATTCTTCTAAAGTAAGATTCTCGTTTTTCAACTTCATTCAAATCTAAGACTTTTTATTTATTATTCTAGGATTACAATTCTAAGAAACAACTCAGCTAGAGTGCAAAAAACAACCCAAGAAAAATTCCCGAGACACGGTCTCTCATGATTAGATATTGGAATGGCTTTGTTCTAAGTAGAAAAATTCGAATAAAGCAGATGGCGAAAGAAAAGAACTCAGTAGATTCCTTCAGAACAATATTTTTCTTTCGAAGAAAGACGAGGGTATGTGCCTAAAAGATCTATTGTAAAGGGCGAGATCTTTTCACACTCACATTCTATTCTGTCCCGCTCAATGAATAATGGATACCTTCTTAAAAGATATATAGAGTTGAGGATGAGATAGTTAAGTTAGATGTTATTGTGGTGTAGTGTGAATACGACCAAAGTATAAAAACAACTCATTTTTTAATTCCTGCACAGTTGTTTTCTAATACAAGTTAAGACTCATATGTGAGTGTAATACTGGTCTTAGAGTTTTAGCAAGACATCTGAATGGCAGAGCAACTTTTTCAACCCAAAAGTACTTTATGGTGACGGTGTTGTAATATACGTAACTATTGTATTACACGTTACTTTTTATAGTGGTAGCTGCGTTCACCACAATACTCCCCTTTCAGAATTCAGAATGTCTGAATTCAATAAATGTTACCCTTAATTGATTGATTTCCGATAGTGGAATACTCTGAGAGCTGTATTAAGATCACAGGAGTATTTCCGTTTGCTAGGTAGTGCAATGATTTGACTATACTGTTTTCTTTAGCAACAGAGTGTGAACCGACGTGTGAAGAGAAAACTTAATGACAACAAAGTGTGAAGATGAGATAGGAATAAAGGAACATTGTCTAATAACACAGAACTTTAGACAGCGGTTGGAAGTGATTATCATCGCATTGAATTACTCAACGTGTTCCATCCATCAAAATGTTCGCCAATTGAGGCAGACACCTCAATTGGCGAACATTTATGAGCCATGTTGTCTATTATTAAATGGACTTACAATACACAATGTAAACATATTTTTGTTGGATAGTAGTCAATGTGTCCGATGGGAGCTGGCGGATTAGTCTAAATTTCATAATATAAGATAACCAGCATATATTCTTCAAATTATAATTTATCGACCAACCGGTATAGTGGTTAAGGTGTTAGCCTCTGGATCGGAAGGTTCTTGGTTCGAATCCGGGCATGGATGTTTGTAAGTGTATGGTGTAGAGGCGGCTGGTGCACCTTAAATCTTTCGTGGCCGAAAGTCCTCATGTTTGGTTGGTGTGAAAGTTTGGAGAGTTGGGTGCCAGCTCAGGTGTTGCTTTGTCTATCAAATCAACACCTGATCTATGTGGTTCAAAATTACGAAGTGTTGTCCTCGAATCTTTCCCTTAAGTGACTGATCCCGGACCGTCGTCAATAGCCCGTAGTGTTGCTCTAGTACGACGTTAATTAAAACTACCATTACCTATCAAATTATAATTCGGATAGGAATAAAATATAAAGTTACAAGAAGTTTTGAAAATTGCTGGAAGGATATAAGTTCTTTTTTTTCTTGGTTAGATAGATAGTAAAATTATAAAAACGAGAGGGACTGTATAAAAAGGGTAAATTATGAAGTAAAATTTTCCAATAATCCTTTAAAAGTAATGAAATATATTGCCACTATTCTGACAATAAATTTCTGTGAGAAAACAGAAAGAATTTCAGGTTAAAAAATGCCATTATACTTGGATGCCAGACAGTGTTTTTTCCATTGTAATTTAACATTTTTATTTTGTATTTTTGGTAATGGTATCATAGAACTTTCCAGAAGTTTCTCAAACATCAAACTATGTTCATGTCTTACATCACGTTTTTATATTATTTTTTATTCTTTAGTCGTTATTTATTTTTTATTCTCTTTTCCAATTTTTCTTTTACAATTTACTGTGTTGCTGTTTTCTTCAAATAAACCTTTAAATTTTCTTCTTTGGAATAGTTAATTGTTTTTACGTGACAATATTATAAATTCTTCCACAAAAAATAAATCGAAAAAATAATCTTCTAAATAGTTCTATTCACTTAGTTTTAACTTCTGAATTAACAAGCACTTCACTTGTTTTAAATGGCTTGAAACGTTCAACAAGAATTAAGGCTTTAATCGTGTAAGTTTTTACTATGAGCACGATAAGTAAAGAACTACTTCTCGAGCAATTACTTTTCTTTGAGTCATGCATTACTCAAAGTATCTAAGTATAATACTTGGGCTAAATTTATGTTTGGCGCTTTCTTTCTTAGTTTTTGAAATTATAAATAAAAGGAAAAGTGATGAATAAGGAAACGGAGTGTGTGATAAAAGCGGTTGGAAACCATACAGCTTACAGAATATACTTTTAAAGATTTTTTGCTCAGAAATATTCTCCTATGAGTCATCAATCAAGTCATGAAATTTTGAAAGTTTCTTGATTAGAAAAGTTTTGTTTGCCTCTTTTATCTTAGTTCTTAACAGGTACTGACTTTTTGTTAGGGCCCTTGTTTTTCTCATTTGTTTAATCATCCGGTCTAAAGCCTAAGTTAATTTGTTTAATTAATACGATTACAAAACCCAAAAGCAAGAGAGAAACCTAAATTATGTTTTCATAAGCGTTGAGCACATTTCAGCTTAACATTAGTTTTTAATGCAGGGATGACGGCTAGTGCCACAGCTCTATGTAAAATTCGGAAAATTTTAGTTACTGAATGGAGTAAAGTAAAATTGCGGGAACATATATCTCGTTATTATAAAACATATCGGCAAAAAAAGTGTCACAAGTCAAAAAATAAAATTTTTGATCTTATGTCACTGAAAAATATGTATGAGGTGTCCCAACGTGTTATATTACTATTCTGTGGAATATAATAGAAGTTACCACGATAAAAACTTACCTAAAATTTAAGAGAAGCTTATACTACAAGGTGATTTTTTTTAAACTAACACTATTCAGTGTCACCTGTAAGCTCGATCTAACAACCGAAATGAAACCAAACTCGGTATGGGGATTAACAATAACATGGGAAGTAGGAAGAGACCGTAAAAAAAAAAAATTCTAAAAATAGGCGATAGGGGTATTTATGGCGCTCAATGTAAAAAGTGTTACAAATATAAGAAAATACCAAGACACATACAAAATTACAGTGAAACAAACCAGAAATTGCACAAAAGATCAAAATTAAATATCGCTAAATTTTGAAAAAAATATCCAAACTAAAAGTTAATATGCTTTAAAAATCAAAATCCAAACTATCGTAGTCTAAAAAAGAAACAATAACAAACGTATTGCACAACCGTTATCCAGTTTCAAAAATGAAGTAAGCACAATAAAAAGATACTTATATAAAAGATTAAAAGTCAACGCTAACTAAAAGTTAACATGCTTTTAGAAAGGCAATAAATTTTTGAAAGGATATCCAGTAATCGGGCGGCTACACGGCAACGGATACACACGCGCAGTAAATACGGATTCATTGAATCCCGATTTAGGACTGTTGCCTTTCGAAAGAAAGATAATAATAATAATAAAACATCCCATTAAATTAATTTTCAAATTTTCAAGATTAAATTTTTCAAATTGGGCTGGTCTATAAAATTGCAAAAAATTCGTATTACATGTGTGCTAAATTTCATTAGTGTGAATGCCATAAATTCGTCAGGGCACCCCGTACACAACCATACACACACACACACAAAACTTCCTTTTATAATAGTAGAGATAAAGGCCTCTTATGTAGCTTCTGTTGGGTTCTAAGCTCACGAAGAGCTATGGATGTATTGTACTGATTAAAATAATACAGCTTCACCAGTAATGCGCGTTCAGGTTATGTGAGTCGCATATTCACTTGAGCTGGCTCACTTCAGCTGAGAATATTTTTCGGAGCTATCTACATGTTTTTATAGCCCAAATTACTGGTGCTGTTGTCGCATACGAAAGCATAAATTTGCATTTTGCTTTGATGCTTTGATACTTCTGTTTTATGCTAATTATCGGTTTGGTAAGCTACAACAGCGTCATAAATACCCCTATCGGCAATTTTTGTAACTAATTTTTTTTTTCAAGGAATCCTACTTCTTATTTCATCATTATTCTCCATGCCGAGTTTGGTGCCATTTCGGTTGTTAGATCGAGCTATATGTGGTTCTGAATCGTGTCAGTTTTAAAAAAATCACCTTGTATTTCAATATAAGCTTCATAATATCCTTTAAGTTGATATTTCTCAAATTCTGCAATTTTGAGTTGCGTCACTTTTCTTGCCGGGTGCGATACGACGAAGCAATTTTATTCAAACAGGGGAAATAACCCGAAAATCACTAAAATTGTCCCTAAATTTGTTTTTGTAAGTAATATAACTAACACCGCACAAATTATACATTTGAAGCAAACGAAGTCTTTATCATAAAAAGTGTTAATCTAACTGAATAGCCAGCTACCTCTGTAATACATGTGACATTAAAAAGAAGCTGTCAGAGTCAGTGTTATTACAGATTTAAAGTTTTTTTCGCCAATATTAGTTAGTGGCCCCAGCATTCCGTTTACGAGAACGTAGTAGTCTCGGTATTAACCCGGGATATCATGGGAAGTACAACCAAATCACACCCACCTTGAATGAAAGGAGACGCCTTCTTGGTGGACCTTTGGGAAGCTGGCCCGCATTTGCTTATCGTTTAGAAAGAAACATGCAAAATCAAAAACATTTTAGCAGCCAACCCGATTTTTCCTATACTAGGTTTTCCAAACCGGTTTCTCATATACAAACCCTTAGCCAAGCAAAGTCTGCCAGTTTCTTAAGAACTAAGTCTTTGACCGCTCGGTCACTGAGGACTCCGCTGCCATAGTTGAGCAGTAATTTAATTCAACAGGTTCTTCAACTAGTTGACATACAATTGCGTGAGATTGAGAAAGCTGTATTAAGATGACGGTTGTACTTTCAGATGCGTGGTCGTGCTGTGGATGAGGGCGACTGTGAACTATCATGTTGCAGTTAGCAAGGAATAGTGTTGAAGAGAAGTCTGAGTGGCAATGAAGAGTGAAGCCGTTATAGGAATAGAAGCAGTACTTGCTATCACAGGGCTTCAGGCTGTTGTAAGATGGCACCATCCATCAAAATATTGAAAAGCCGCATGGATAATTTTTGGAAGTGCACGTGGTCATATCACATCCGCTAGTCCCCAATTCAGCAAAGTGAATGGAAGACAATGCGAACGTTGTGTAACATATACCACTGTATTCTAAGTTAAAGTTTGCAACGGTGGCAAAGTTCACCACTTAAATCAACGTTTTACAGGATCTCGCATGGTACTTATTTTGAATTTAAGGGCATTCACACAATCTCAAAATTAAACACGTTTAATTGCTTAGTATTACCTATGCATTGGCTACTGAATAGATATTTCATTACAGTGTAAAAATTGAATTATAAAGAAGATATGTGCCGTTATTCTTTAAAATGGTATAAGTACATTTTTTCATACATCGAGATATTTAAGGGTGTGCGTTTAAATTAATTTTAAAATAATGGCAAACGTTACTCAATTTGGATGATGTTTTTAATACTATAAACCTGTTAAATTTTACTTTGCAATAATAATTATTAAAATTGTTAAAGAAAATAAACTCTTTTTTTTTCAAAGTGGACTTAAACTACTTTCAAAAGTAACGGCTCACATACAGGTGTAAATTTCATGCTCTTTTGATCCTATTTACATAGGATAGAAAAGCAGTGCATAGAAAAGTAAATCAATGTTTTTCTTTCGATATATTTACGGATTATTGTTGTTTTAGAATTAAACATCCCCTTGAACATATTATCTCCATGTAAAAATTAACCTGGGGAAGTGTTATTTTAGACTCTTTGATGTCATTTTTGCAAGGTTTTTAATTATATAACAATAAATAATTTGTATACATATATATATATATATATATATATATATATATATATATATATATACTAGCTGACCCGGCAAACGTTGTTTTGCCTTATAAATTATTTCTAGTTTCTAGATAAATTCTAGTGTAGACAAAAAGTAACTTACTTATTATAAGTGTGTAAGCATGTGGTATATGCGTGAAATGGGCATGGAGCGCTATGAACGATAAGGGAATATAAAAATAACAAACGCCAAACAATATTATTTTCAAGTTATTATAGTTTATTTCTTAAAATTACATATCACATATTAATTACGACAGTAACACTAACAAACAACATCAATCTTTTAATGCTATAGCGTGGACAATATTTTTTGTTAGCCCATCTTTAGCGAGCACAAACAAACTGGATGGTTTACCGACTCGAGAGCATGCTAAGTACAATTGCCCGTGTGAAAAACATGGTGTACTCAAATCTAAGCCACAAACAGACATCGTTTGGCCTTGGGATTTGTTGATTGTCATTGCAAATGCCAATCTAATCGGAAACGTTTGAAAATTCGTTTGAATTGAATTGGCACATCTGTAGGTATGATAGGAATCCGTGGTATTAAGATATTTTCACCTTTGAACTTGCCATTTAAAATGCTGGCTTCGATAACGTTTTTCATCAATTTTCGAATGACTAATCGCGTACCGTTGCACAACCGTGGCGGGTTTAAATTACGAAGCAAGATAATTGGAGATCCAACCTTCAATTGTAAATTATGCGGTGGCATGCCTGGCAAATCCAGTGAGTTCAAAAATTCTGTGGGAAAATTGACAGCTTCGCTGGCATCGCAAACTGTATCAATAGATTTGTATGATACCAAGTTCCCTGGCAACAACTGTTGTATCTTCAAATTTAAATTGTCAACGTCTGCATTTTTTGCTGCTAAAATAGCTCTTTCTGCAAGCCACTCATGATTTATGTACTGTGTGTGTACATCGGAAAATATTTGTTCAATGAGAGTATCTTGCGAATCAGCGATTGTGCAGAAATCGGTCGGTAATTTTACGTATCCAGTTTCATCTGTAGCAACTTTTCCATCACCGATATCTAAGAGTTGTTTTGAGAATGTTTCAGCGGATGGATCTTGAAGCATTTGAACGCGCATATTTACTTTCAGCTGTACTTTTTCAACATTACGCCACAATGGAGATTATTTTAAGCAAGCGTTGATCTCATCAACGTATGTTGAACGTGGAATGACGGGAAGTGTTTGTCTGAAATCACCTGAAAGCACCAACAGTGCCGCCAAATAGTTTGTCGTTGTTTTTAATATCTTTCAATGTCCTGTTCAACGCCTCAATTGAATGTTTGTGTGCCATAGTACATTCATCCCAGATGATAATTTTACACTGTTTCAGCACGGTGGCCATGGACGATTGTTTTTTAATGTTACACACTGCGTCAGGGTTATTTTGAATATTTAGTGGCAGCTTAAATACTGAATGAGCTGTTCTGCCTCCATCCAATAAAGTTGCCGCAATGCCCGATGATGCAACGGCCAATGCGATGCCATTATTTGATCGTATTTCAGCAAGAATTAGTGAAATAAGGAATGTTTTGCCAGTTCCACCCGGTGCATCCAAAAAGAAGAACCCACCTTGTCCTGCTGAAACTGCTAGCAAAATGCGGTCATAAATGGTTCTTTGTTCGTCATTCATTAGTGGGACATTGCGAGTAACAATAGCTGCCATTTCTACAGTGTTGTACTGCAGTTCACGATTCATTTCAGTGTTAATTAAATCAGATGCAGTTCGATTTGGCGAATTCATACCGAAATGAGTGAGTGATAAGTTGGTAATGACAATGCAAAGATCATCAATAGCAATCAATGCTTCATTGTACATAGCGTCGCTGAATGTTATCGTTAGATCGTTGCACCGTGTACGATGTTGATGCAATATATCATCAGTCATTGAATCTTTGTGATTATCCCACAATATCTGTGCTCGAGCTGGGAAACATGTAGTCAACACTATAGCGAATAGTAGACGAATTTGTATTGCTGTACAGTTCAATGCAGCTTCAGCAAGCATACACTCCCACTGGTTGTCGTCTTCCTGCAAGCCGAGTGCAAGGCATGCGTCTTTATATGTCGGATACTGTTGCCCATTCACTTTACGTATATCTTGAAATGATAATGGGCCAGTAACATTAACCAACAACAGTCGAAGATAAAAGCACTCAGTGTGTCTTGGATTGACTGTAAATAATCGCCCCAAAGCGTTCGATTTAAATAAATTGAGACATGCATCAACTGGTGAGCCTTGCTTGCGGGGCATCCATTTTTTGTTTGAGCCCATGTGAAATAGTGGGGTACTTGTGAATAGAGCAATGTTCTTGCAAAGGCACCAAAATCATCCGTACTATTACACAATTCAAAAAATGCAGTGAGTGTAGTTTTAGGTGGATTTGTAGCACGATCAATCACTGTCTCGTTCGTGAAAAATACACGCTGACCGTTTTTAAGATGGACGGCTAACTGAACAACTGCTGGATCCCGTTCATGAATTGGAAAACCGAAGATACGCCAAGCAGCTTCATTGGAGCTGATGTACCGACCAATTTGGTAGAGCGTAATTTCATCGTTTTTATCCATTGGAGGAGCATTTACATTAGTATTTTCTACTCTAAACACAGCCATATCACTGCATTTATGGACATACTTGCAAATATATTTGATGCTCTTCACAGAACTGCAAAACTCAACATTAATATGAGCATTGTATGTCTTGCTTGCGAATACGGCACCACCCAACGATTGTCAATGTCAATGTCTGTGTTGCTGATATTTTTAATAAATGATTGTCCGCCATTATCGGGACTTCTTCGACGATATATTGGATATCCGTCGGTATTTGTTATCGTATCATTAGTGAAATCTTTAGGGACATTTTTAGTACATTTTCCATCTGCCATGCAAGGCGATGAACGATGAAGAGTACCGCATGGACCATGGATCATGTTTGCTGTAACAATATCAAACAGCACTTGGTCAGTAGACGGATCTGGAATTTCCGCAGAAATGATACTATCGATTTCTTCAGGACGGATTTTGTCGATTAACCAAACCAAAATATGCGCATGAGGTAATCCTCGCTTTTGCCATTCAATTGAATACAGCCAGCAACGTGTGGGATCGAATACATGTAATTTAGTAATGATACTTATTAGAGACTTCAACTTTTGTCTGAATACACGTGCTGTAATGTCATGACGATGTATTGCATTTTGGCCAGGCAATAGCAAAGATGTAATCTCTGGCCATTTTGGATTACATGTGAACGTGATAAATAAACACGGTCGTCCATATTCGCGCACGTAAGCCATAGCATCCTGTATATATTCTTGCATATGACGTGGACTGCCTACGTACGATGATGGTAAAATGACAGAGTTACCAATTTCGGCGACGTCGGCGTTGTTGTTAATAGCGTCTCTTAAGTGAATGTACTCTTCCGCACGCAGCTTGAGTTGATTATATCGTAAGTATCGTAGTCGTTCACCCTCTATCTTCGCGTACATGTCGACCATGAATTGTTGACAAAGCTCACGACATCGTAGAATGACGTTGTCCAGGCCGCGCCAAATCATTAATCGGTACGCATAATAATCTTTCGAGCTAACGTTCTTGTTTGTTTCAGCTCCTGTAATAATATATTTATGAATATTAATTTAAATTAATTCCGTTCAATAATTTAATTGTTTTGTTAAATGGTTAATGATCAAGTTCATAATAAATGAAGTACCTGATACGGGATCTCGTTGTTTTATGTTTATGCAATATCCGTCTTGCCCCTTCCAGAATATTAGCGGATATTGGAGAGCGTCATATGAACGATGTGTATCAGCAATGAACTGAAGATTATTATTTCTTCTACGAATCACAATTTCTCGTGTACCTGTACGATCGCCAACCATGATTCCAGCAACGTCTTCAACAACAGGTGCATTGAATCTACGAATATGTTCTCCAGCTGGTGTTTTATCAGGATTAATGACAATAGCGTGATTATCGCTTTGTAATTTGTGCATGTGTGATTTGAATATTTTCAACAATTCATTGTGCTCGTTCAATAGAGCGTCCAAGTCGCTAACGATGCGCCTGGCAAAAAATGAATCAAAGTTATTATAGTCACAACGTGCATTCACGCGATTGGCAAGTGCGCTTCCGGAATCCTCGCCGCCCATGAAGTAGATTTGTAAAAATTTATGTGGTTCGTTTGGCATTGGCAGCAATGAGCCCATTTTATGATAAACTTGGCCTCTGATTTTGAATGTAGAATTGTATTGTTGACCATTAGCATTAGTATTTCGAACTATTTCTGTTGCTCCAAACGATGTCATTTGAAAGCATGAATTGAATGTTCGAATTGACTTCAGGAATACGTTAGAATCTGGATCCGTGCCGATAAGTAAACCGTTCAATGGTTCAGGTGGTGTTTCAATTTCAGGTAGTTGCACTTTTCCTGACGCGCAACACATCCCAGGTGGCTCATTTTTGAATTTGAGAGCATGACAATGCGGACATTCCTTATCCATAGCACCAATTACCACTTTTGAATGAGCATAATATTCAATATCAGGCTCATACTGGAATGCTAGACGCAAAAATGAATAAGATGTAAATGCACGATGTACCTGTTGGCGTTGTTGGTCATTTGTTCTGCGTCTATTAACCGTAAAACGGCGTGATTGTCGTTGTTCTAAACGTATAACTTCATTGCGCTCAGCTCGTATATCTTCTGATTGTTCTTGACGCAATTGCTGCATGCTCACACGTGCATCAGCATTTTGTTGCTGGACTGGTTCTTTGGGATCTTTTATCTCTCATACTTCTGGACCTACTTGTATTACGGCTCAAATCAGCCCCTTTGCGTTTTCTTGGCATTGCTCACTGTACAAAACACATATAAATAGAATTAATGAAATAACTTCATTGCGCTCAGCTCGTGTATCTTCTGATTGTTCTTGACGCAATTGCTGCATGCTCACACGTGCATCAGTATCGGCCAGGATTATAGCGAAAATATTAGTTTTGTGAAAAAAAAATTTGAAATAATAGTTGTAAAAAATTCAATCAATTATATAAAAAAAAGTATACTTACAACACAAAAGCCGTTGTTGGTTGGAGCTCGTGACACGTGTTGAGTACTTTTAAGGTTATGTAAATCACTTGTTTAACTAAAACTTGATTAACTGAACTAATCGTGCCAAATACACGCGCGGCAAATTTTAAGAATCTAAGATTGGTAACACTAAGCATATATCAGGATTAAACTTTAATACAAAAATTAAATGTTTATTTTCTTAAAAAAAATTTTAGATTTTTAATCGAAGTACAGTTAAAAACACTATAATTGATCAGTTATCGAGCGGGATGAAAAATGATTAAATTACTAAAATGGCCATAAAAAAATAGGGGTTGGTGATAAAAAAGTAAAAATTAAGGGTTGTATGTATTTTTTAATGCCACATTATAAAAAAATAAAAACAAAACATTTCGTCAAAAAATTAAAAAAATAAATTTTAAGGGTGAACAACCTTTATCACTTAGGGGTATGGAAAATAGATAGTAGCCGATTCTCAGACCTACTGAATACGCATATAAAATTTGGTAAAAATCGGTAAAGCCGTTTCGGAGGAGTACGGTAACTAACATTGTGACATGGAAATTTTATATATTATATATATATATTTATATATATATATATATATATATATATATATATATATATTTAAAAAATGTTACCGCCGCCGACGACGACGACGCCGCAGGATTGAAAACTGTGTTGTTTAGCTCGATTCTTAGACGGTTTCCCAAGAAAGTACTGATCGGAAAAAAACAAAATTAACATGGTTTGTTCTTCATCGTATTCCCTGGACAATTCTTAAGATTTTTTTTTCCGATGCGGCTATTAGTTTAGGGTTTATTAAGTGTCAAAATTGAAGAAGCGAAATTTCTTCCGCGAGTGAGCAAAACACATTCAAATTTTCAGTCTTCAGCCGTGAGTTTTTTTTTTAAGAGTACCTCTCAACGTAAATTTTTGCAGCTCATCAAGTTTTTTTTTTAATTTCAATTTGGTTCTTGATAGTATTTTTTTGAAATTCGGGAAAAATCGGGTCATTTTTGTTACTTTTTTTTAAAACTGCCGTATCTATATCTTATTACTATTAGTTTTTAATTTTTAAAATATCGCAGTATACCTCAGAATGTACTCTTTCTTACGGTACTATTATTTTTGAAATCGGTTAATAATTAAATTGGATGCGATCAAAAGTAGGTCATACAAAATTCGGAATCTTTGGATATTTTCGCTACTTTCTGTTACAACCGTTATATCTACAGAAAAAACCGTTATTTTTAAAATTTGAGAACATCACTGAATACATTACATTACACTCTTTCTTATGGTACAACTATTTTTAAAATTGGTTAATAAATAAAATCGATGCAATTACAAGTTGGTCATACAATTTTCGGAACTTTCAGATCATAATTTCTGATACAAAACTAAAACTGTCATATCTATATCGTATTACTATTAGTTTTTAATTTTGAAAATATCGCAGTATACGTCAGAATGTACTCTTTATTACGGTACCATTATTTTTAAAATTGGTTCATAAATACATTCGATGCAATCAAAAGTTGGTGACACAAATTTCGTATTTTCTATTTCGCTGAGCATATTTGCGGAGCACATCAGGGTTGTTTTTTTGACTTATCGGGTTTGCCAGATATCAAATTTATCGTAGCAACAGTTGCCATAACAACGATTTCTTTTTATTTGGCGAGGAAAAAGGCTCGCTGTTTACCCTCTGTTCTCAGACGGTTTACCGAGAAAGTACAAAGTACAGATCGTAAAGTTTGGAGATTAAAACGGTTTACTTAAAATTGTACAGGGAACAAGATGCAGAAGATTTTTTACTCATGCGGCTATTAGTTTTGAGTGCATTAAGTGTTAAAGTAAAAAAAAGTGAAATCACTTGCGAAAGAAGTATTGGTTTGCGAAGCAAACCAAACGGGATTGCGTAGCAATCCCCGTGAGTCGGCGAGCGTAAGCGAGCAGGTGGCGAAGTCCTCGATGTGACGTCATGGACTGGAAAGTGAAATCAGGATAATACGAATAATTCAGATGGTTTCACTCTGCGAAAGGAATGTTGGTTTGCGAAGCAAACCAAATGGCATCTGTGAAAGGAGAGTTGGTTTGCGAAGCAAACCAAATGGGATTGCGTAGCAATCCCCGGGGGTTGGCGAGCGTAAGCGAGCAGGGGGCGGAGCCCCCTAGTATATGAAAAAATGTTGGTGGATCAGGGCGTCATCAGGGAGGAGTCTGACCCAAACAACATAAAATGGTGTTTTCTACAAATGAGCAGCATTAGGCTGAAAAAATTGCTCATACACTCCCCCAAACACCACCAAAAAGCAAGTAAAACAAAAACAAAACAAAATACCAAAACAGAGCAGGAACAAAACGAAATGAAACTCGCAGCCGGGATATCAACAACAACAAGCCTAAAAATTACCACCAAATGTCATCAATTACACAATCTAACTTTTATGCTAACATCATACTTCCGATGCAACGAGTCCAAAAAAAAAAAATATGAAAAACCCCAGCCCCTATTCAAAAATATATTCATAAATAGTAAAAAAATAAAATTGAAAAGCAATTCCCATGGCTCTGAGGAAATTACGAAAAATAATTATTCATGGATTGTGTAGCTGTTGATATTAATAAATCTTTCAAAAATATTATTAAATAATGAATAAGGGTATTTGTTATTGAGAAGTGTTTTTTAGATATTTACATTGTAATAAAAAGTTTGAATCAGAACTACCAATTTTTTTGAAACGTACCAATTGACCAGCAATCGTGTTGTAGTATATTCTTTTAGAGATATTGGAGTCCCAAAATATTAATTTAATAACTGTAAATTTAAAATCGCTGCGTTTATCATATACATTAATGTCAACTTTGCCGCATGAAACAGAAATTTTTAAGTCTAGATACATTATTTTGAAAAAAACTTTTGCCTTCAGATAAATAATGCTTTTAGTTTTATTGATGATTTAATTGTTTTTAATACTAGCAACATTTCTAATATTTGGAAATCCATCTATCCAGACGAACTTTCTTTAATTAAAACCAATCTAGATAACAATAATACTGATTTTCTTGATTTTTTGTGGAAATTCTTGTGTTCTTGAAATTATATATATATATATATATATATATACATATATATATATACATATATATATATATATATATATATATATATATATATATATATATATATATATATATATATATATATATATATATATATATATATATATATATATATATATATATATATATATAATGAGGCTTCTTAAACGAAAAGAGAATTTCAGTACTTGTGAAAAGCTTTTAATATCCTTAAAATTTTCATGGATTAACATGTCATTTTCAAAACATTAGAGTTAGTTCCCATCATTTCATAAAAAGACACTTTTACATGGTTTAATTAAATATTAATTACAGCTATTACCGAGCGAATTACTTTGGAATTTTTCAACTAATATTTAACACGCTAAATGTTTTGTTGCTTTAAAAAATGCTTCTCAACATAAGGTATGCATTTTCTGCAAACATGCTGGTAAAAACAAAGTTATTTTTCTTATGATTATTTAAAAATTATTATTATTATTATTATTATTATTAATTATTTACTTATTTATTTATTATTAAAAATTTACTTACAGCATTGTAAAAACATAGAAGTGTAACCTATTTCTGCGTTTGGTAGTTTGTATGCAAAGTACGTTTAGGTAGACAAAGTTGCACTGTCGTTCACAAGTCTTACGAAATTAGTGACACGGACATGATAATAAACACGCGCATAGCAAAATTTCCTATTGAATTTCCAATGTGATGCCAGTCATTATCAATTGTCTGAAACCCTGCGAAAGCAGATACTGCTACTATTCCAAACACTCTTCGTTGTCATACAGTCTTCTCCACACAGTGCTTAACACTCGGCTGCTTAAATGCAACACAGAACCCTCCATGGTCGCAATCATCCATTACATAACGTGCCTACTGAAGTGCCCTGTGATCTTAATAGAATTCTCAAAATCTCGCGCAGTTTGCAATCTAGCTATTACTGGTAGCATTTATTGAATTCAACCAGAGCTTAATTCCAGAGGGAAGAATTGCGGTAACCTTCTTTACTTATGCTTTACTTATCTCTGATTGTTTATTCCGTTAGCTTGACACAGGCACAAAAACATTTATTATTTACAAAAAGGTAAATGCAAAAGTCAGAACAAACGACGGAAACAATTAACACACAAAGGAACAGTTATTTACATTACATTTATTTAGTGACCTAACTAAGATGACAAACTTTACGCGACGCACAAAATCATTTATTATTCATAAAATTATATGAAATTGCGAGTAAATGTATGCACAAAAGGAAACTATAGAGTTACTAGACATTACACTATTTAGATCTAATAATTCAAACGTATGAGTTTTTAGAATATTTAATATTCTCTCTGAAATTGGTTGATAAAACTGTCCTTTTCAATCGAAAATATAAATAATAATATTCAAGAAATACCTAATAACAAGAGAATATTATGTATATTATATAACAGTATGACCGCAGTCACAGCACAAATTCTTTTTCAGACAAAACTATGATTTAATGTATCTGGCAAGCTTTATATAGTTTGTACTTCTGAAAAAAAATGTTTCGAATTCCATTGGAAAAATGGACATAGATTAATGATAAATGAAACAATTGTCAAAATAAATCTTAATATAGGAATATGCCTGGCCCCAGTTTGAATGCATGCTTGGCATTTCCTCTGCATGCAATCAATGAAGCACCAACGCTGCAATAGGTAGCCATTTTTAACCAATGGTAAAGTTCATTTTATTCTCTTTGTGGTTGTCTCAACGAGGTATCTAGACATTAACAAAACTGACCAAATCTTGATGAATGAGATAGCAAGTAAATGAATGATATAGCAATTAAAAATGACCAGATTTTGAATTCGTCATATCTATATTATATACTATGTTATACTTTATATACTATGTTATACTTTACATACTATGTTATACTTTAGGTACTATGTTATACTTTAGATACTATGTTATACTTTAGATACTATGTTATACTATATATTACTGTCTACATGAATGTTCTAGAAGATCCTACTCAAATAGGAAAATGTACATATTTAGTGACAGTCAAGCAACCTTAAAGGCGATAAATTCATTTCAAATAAGCTCCAAACTTGTTTGGGAATGTAGGAACCTTCTACAAGACTTCGGGACCCATAAAAGGATATTTCTTACTTGGGTGCCAGGGCATACTGGTGTAGAAGGAAATGAAAATGCAGATAAGCTCGCCAAACTGGGAACTGCAGACCTACCTTTAAGTCCTGAACATTTTTGAGGGATCTCTAAGACTACCGCAAAAAGGGTGATAGGAGAAAAAATGCTTAAAGAAACTACAAAAAAGTGGAAGCAAACCACCGATCAAAAACATCTGAGGCTTATGATTCAAGAACCTTCCATGAAAATATAATCTCATATCCTTCGTCTTAGCAGGGATAGGATGAGGGTGATAGTTGGATTTCTCACATGCCACTATCACCTAAGAAAATACCTACATAGGATGGGAATCTTTAAAGAAGAACCTCTATGAAGGAAATGCAATATGGTGGAGGAAACAGCCCACCATATACTTTTTGAATGCGAAGCTCTGCTTCACATAAGGTACTCAAGTCTAGGTCTTGGAACAGAACTTGATACAATTCACGAAGAACCTGTCAAAAGCCTTTTGGCCTTTCTTAAGGAATCTGGTTTTCTTTGACAGGAGTGTAGAAAACAATGGCGTTTGGTGCAATATTCCCTAGTGGAATCAGCACCTAGGGCTTTCCTGACCTCCCCACTCACTATGACTGTGTTATACTTTATATACTATGTTACACTTTAGATACTATGTTATACTTTAGATACTATGTTATACTTTAGATACTATGTTATACTTTATATTCTATGTTATACTATATTTTTATTTGACAGGTGTGTTTGACTGTAGTTACTCTACTTGGCCTTGAATTATCCTCTTTAAAAAAGGAATTACGTACTGCAGCATTGTATAGTCTTGGGTACTGTTCGAGGATTTTATTTCCTTTTCTTCGGACCATTTGTAGACAAATCAGTGAATACATTCAGATCAGATTGGCTACGGATTCATGTCAAACTATACAAGAGATCATTGTGTATGAGTTTTACTCAATAATTTTGGAGAACATATATATCGCATCCCAACTTCTTTCCAGATAATGTCTAATTCTACCTGGAAATATCCATTAGCAATTCAGAATTCCCCTACGTCAAACTTAATCCAACTCTCTTATTTAGATGATTTTGAGAGGAATACAAACATGAGATCTAGGAAAAGTCCTTACTTTTGTGTGGGAGGCGTGTGTAACGTAATCGTATGCAAATCTTCGCCACTATAAATTTCAGTTTCAAATCGGCAGGTGTCGTGACATGTTCAAGTCTGGAGTATAAATACCATGTCTTTAGAACACTCTTTTGCTTCTTCTTGCATTATTTATTGATGTGCAATATCAACCTTTTGCCGGCTCTAGTTTCTTAAAAGCCAGATCAGTTCATGCTTTATTTTAAATATTTTAAGTTTGATGTTATCGTTTTAAGTTATACTCGTTTACAGTCGTTTAAATAAACTATGATAAGTTTACAACTCGATTTTTTTTATTCACCAACTGTACAGAGTAAGTTTTTGTTATTTATAAAAGGGTTATCTCGGCTATCAACAAACACTGACCTATAGAAAAAGCTATTAGAATTTCTATTGCTACAAGATTGTTCGCAGCATTCTCATCAATAGCTCCAGTACGACGTAAATTAAAATACCTACCTACCACAACAAGCTAAAGCATACTTGTTCTTCATTTGGTTTTAAATAACAAGAAATTGTCTTCAAAAGATTTAATAGGTGGCTTTCCTGGGATTGGTTTTCCTGAAAGTTTTCCAATTCTAAGAGCTACTGATTCTTTTATATGATCCTAAGACTAATAATAAACCGTGTTGTCGTTTCAGACTGTATCAGGTCCATATACATAGTGTATCATACCCATATACGTAGTATATTAGGTCCAGATTAGGTCCTTTCAGAATGTAACAGCTGACTGTATTATACATAACTGTATTATAATGTATCAGCCAACATCCCTATATCTTAAAGAATAAGGTAAACAATTTCTTTACTACATAAATAACAATATTCCCGGAACGCCGTAAACAGCCCGATGCGTTGCCTCAAGTCCTTCTAGAGAAGCAAGGCTTTAAAATTCAAAAATGGCTTTCTAAAAAGGAAATTTACTTATGCAAAATTATTATCGAGAATCCACTAAGCAAAGGACTTCATTGTGATAAATTAGAATATTATGGGAACCAGAATATCGCATCTAAAATGCAAATGTAAACATTCATCTGTGCGTATGTATTTCTAACTAGTCATTTCGTGGCTAGCCCGGCGTTGCCCGTGCCATTTGCTTTTGTGGGGTTATTGATTTTCTTCTCAAACCAAATGGGAATTCGTAGCCTATAGGATAACAGCCATAACGGAGTTGCACGTGGTGTTGGTTTGCGGGAATTCGTAGCCTATTGGATAACAGCCATCACGGATTCCCATTTGGTTTGCTGATAACAGCCATAACGGAGTTGATCAAAATTCAGAAGCTTCTTTTTTTTCCGGAGCCAAAGATTAAAGAGGTGAAAGAACTTAGAAATTAATTTTAAAGTGTTCTAGATTGAATTTTAAAATTCACCACGACCCAAAAATTCCAAACAATTCAGACTACCTGTGTGCCGAATCCCATTACTGTAAATGCCATAGATTCGTCAGGACTTTGCGTGCAGAAAACAAACAGACAGTCAAACACTTCTTTTTACAATAGTAGAGACACAGGAACCCTTATACATTTACATCATCGCCAAAATGGCGGCCTGGATTTGATTTGAAAACTCAACCTTCTAATAGCCATCAAGTATTGCAAAAAATGGAGACGTCTTTTATGTAACAACATTTCTTATGTATCTATGCATTTTATCGTAACTATACTTGACATCTTATCGCACGTTTTGTCGAGATTTTTGTTCCTTAATTACTGAACGGCTATATACGTATAAATTAGTCATACCCTTAAATTTGTTACTCGTACAAAAATTTCATAAGTGCGCGATTCCTCAACAATCCTGGTCATTATCTTAACGAGGTATCTCGTTATTACCAAAATTTAGCAGATCTTAATGGACGAATATCTCGTCATTGGAAGAAAACTGACCAGATCTTGATTTCGTCCTCATTAAACAATCGGCAATACCTTGATTTTGAGATATGTCGTTACTAGCAAAATGTATCTTATCTAAAAGGAAGATATATCTCGTCGAAACCACAAAAATAATAGGTATAAATTACCAAACTGCAATACTTGCTATCCAAGTTTGAAAACGTTGCAATAAAAGCTTTTTCTATTTGATGTCATATTCATCAAACTACTTTTACTAGTAAAATAAAATATTTTACCCAGAAAAAAGATCTTGCAAACATAAAATTTCTTAGTGCGATAAAATAGACTTACGATTGATGTCCAACTGCACCGTGGCAATCTTCGGTTTCGTGAGATTCGTGTTGAAAGCCTCGCACAGATATTCCGACATCAAATCCGACCGTCGTATTTCATTCAGCGTCAATTTGTTTCGAACAAAGCCCTTTGTCGTGACGTTAAAGTCGTCATCCACCAAGATGCCGTCCCGCCACCAGGTTACAGATGGTGAAGGATCACCTTCCGTTAGAGGAAAAGAGAAATCAAACACAGTAGACAGTTTCACCGCATTAAATCATCTACCGAAATTCAAAACCAAATAACGTTTCTTTTTGTCTAAAATAATGCACAAAAAGGTATAGAGTAATGAATAGAATAATTAAGTTTCCTTAGAATAAGATGCGCTAATGTTTTATCAAATAACACTGATTTAATAGAATGTAAAGCAAATTCAGATTTATCTTTGTAATATTATGAGGTAACACCGAATGTAATTTCTAGCATTGCTCTGTGAAATTAATTTTAATGTTAATCCCCTTTTATATTTAAGGGAGGAAACGGGATAATATTTTAATTTATTGTACTTCTGAGAATAACTTACAGGTATTCTGTAATGGAATATTTACTTTACGCCGCTGAACGAAATTCTAAAAGTGGATTAGTTTTTAATACCATAACTATAATTCTCATAAACTTTAGGAAATTACTTTATGACTTAAAATCTAGTGAACTAACTAAAACGTGTGTGATAGTACGTTCTTCTTTACCCCATTTGCATTCATTGTCTTAAAACATCAGCGGGATTTCTCAATTTTTGGAAGGCATAAGAATTTTCTTCCAGAATTGCAGTTATTTGCAAATTTTGCTTTTCCATCGAATATAGTCAAATAAAAAGAATCAAAACAACCCATTAACGCAACGTATTAATTTATTTTGCTTCCCCATAAAGTAGATTCGATTATATTTTCTCTAAATTTAAGCTGTGCAGGTTTAAAGAATGTAAAATTTATCTAGTATAACATTTCATTTTCTTTCATCAGTAAATAATAAAGAAATGCTTTTATCAGAAAGCTTGAAGGTTTTATTTTAATTAAAGTCGTAAGTAAATAGAAGAAGCTTTTTTTTTAATTTACGTATGTGTTTATATAAAATGTTAGTAGATGTGATACAATTTGCTTTATTCGGAAGTATTTAAAAATGTAGATATATTTTAAAGTGAATTATTTGTTCCCCCCGAATGTTTTGTTATGAATTAATAATAATCTTGAACTTAGCATAGTAACATACATGAGGTAACACTTGTGAATTTATTGTAATTTAACTGTTTACAATCTCTGAAATTGATAAACTGACCAAAACCTAAGCTTATGTGGTACACGCTGTGTGTGTAATGGACCTTTCCATACTAATGTGTGTTTACAGAATGAAAATAAATACTAAACCTAAAAATAATCCATGAAGTTTAAAAAATGTATGGAGTAATTCAAAATACGTTTGTTGATAATATTTCAAACACACACAATAACTAAAAGATCCCCGCATGGTATTTGTGTTGAAATTCCTATTTGTATGAATTCATGGAAGTGTAGTTACTCAAATTCCATCTTATTTAAATTCGTTCATAATCAATATAAGGAATGAAATGCGTATTTCATCTTTCCAAATAGAAGAGGGAAATGTAAAGCATCATTTCGTGTATGTGCTTAACTGTAATTCATTCTTATTTCCAAAATAGTGCGTCGCAAAACATTCTTCCCTCAGATATTCTACTACAAATAGATTCTGGACATCCGCTTCAACTACGTCCCATTTTCTTGGAAGACGATTCGGTATATTTTAACATCTAAACCTACTTTTTCAGTTGCTATTACTTTCTTTTTTTTTTCCTGATTCTCATTTCCATGCTGTCAGCAGACGACTGATAAACTTTATTTGCTCTCCCGAGTATTTTTTAACAGCATTTGAAATCTCTATAAATCAAATCAAGCTCATTTAAGCAAAATATCAAAATCCTCCAGTGTTTTATGTTATGTGCTACATCCCTTTCCTGCTATTGTTTACCCAAAATTTTAAATGAATGAATCATCAGTATAAAGTATATTTTATAAATCTTCATCTACCTCCCTGATCTGTCCGCTTTGTTGCGATGGTTTTATGAACAGACAACACCTTTCGGAGTGCTCTATTTTACAGGACATTGACATCAGGGATACTTCTCCCCAAGGACTTTATTCGCTATATTGGACGGCAAGACAGCGTATGGCCGAAAGGCCTTGATCTGGGCGTAGGATAAAAAAAAAAATCTTCAGGATTTTGCAAGTTTATCCATTTCAGAGTTTGTGAATAGTGAAATTTGAATAAACTCACGATATCGACCATATCCAATATCTACGAAACCCTGTAGAAATTGACTACCTGATAAATTACCTTAGCATCTGTACTGTATCACTCTAATAAAATTCCTTGTCTTCATTCCTGACCGTGATTCAAAATTACGAGGTGTTGTCCTTGTATATTCCCCTTCTGTTTTGATCCCGGATCGACACTAATAATCTTCTGTGTTTCTCCAGTATTAATTCAACTACCTACCTCGTCAAATTGCACCCCGTCAAGAAAAGTGACACAAGTCAAAAAATAAAAATTATGATGTTATGTCATTGAAAAATATGTATGAGGTGCCCCAGCGTGATGTATTACTATTCTGTATAATATAATAAAAGTTACCACCATAAATACTTACCTAAAATATAAAAGAAGCTATTTCAATTATAAGTTTTATAGTATCCTTTATGTTGATGTTTTTTTTCTCACATTCGGCAATTTTGAGTTGCGTTACTTTCCTTGCCGGGGTGGGAAATGTTAAAACAATCAAACATTCTTTTCTGTTCCTCTGATGTAGAACATCTCTCTTATTGGGGATTGCACTCGGCACAAAACCCCGTGATAAGTTTCATCAGTTAAAATTTCAATCTCGATTTGTAAACGTCGTAGTATCATTCGGTCACGATGTCATTTTGATCTTTATTTACTTCACTGGGAACCGATTTCAACAGTTTGGTTAATTTTGTCTATGATGCAATATTACTTGTCTTATCATCAGGGCAGTCTCCATCAGAATCCACTGATAGTGATGAAAATATTGCTAAAACTACACGGAAAAGCTATCTACACTCCAATAAAATTCTTGAGTAGTATGATTACAGAAAGCAATGAGAAATATGGAAGATAGAAATCAGCGATGTAAAGAAAATATGAGAGAAAATAGGTTTAGAGTCATAAATTATCGAATCGCTTTTAAAGAAGGTATGGGGACGAAATTGAGATACGCGTTCACTATCTAACTATGGTAACGTGTTTTATTGCCATTCATTTATTTTAAATACGTAATTACAACAGTAAAAGTAAAATAAATGTTACATATTTTAGTATAATTTTTTCATTTAAAAGTTATGAATTCCAATTTATAGCTGATAGCATTCATTATAAAAAGATTTAAATATGATATTAAATGTGAGTAACGACACTTATTATCATCAATAAATTTAAACAATTAAGAAAGTTTAGAACAGATGCTATGCTGGGGTCAGTTAATTCCTGTTAAAACTTAGATATGAGAATGACGGGGCGTATTTCGGTCGAAGAATGTAGTAAAAGATCGGTGAAAACCCTTGCAATATTGTGAGATATCCGGAGGATTAAATAAATAATTTAAATTTTAATTATTTGGTTCTTTTGGTTAGATTTTTTTTATTTCGTGTTTCTTGTAATATTTACACACTAAGTGTTAAAATTGGCATCACTTGGTGTTTCTAAATACAAAATTATGTCTAATTTAAACAGTGCAACATTCCCGACTTTCGCCTAACCCAATCCAAAAGAACTGGAATACAACGTAATTCTCTATAAAAATTATTCTTAGCTCAGTTGGTAATGTGGGTATTTAGAGAAGACTAAATTATTTCCTAACATTTTGATTATATGCGAATCTTACTATCCCTACCACTTGTGCCACGTGATAATCGGGTTTATTAAAGACAAAAGGACATAAGGCGCATACCTCCATCAACATCACAGATGAATGTAATGGATGCACCCTCATCGTAAGGTCCGATGATACCCTGCAAGCGTTGTCCATCCTCATCCATAATAATGGGTTCATCTGGTGGTACTGGAAATAAGAACAGATCGTAAGAATCCCGGCTAATACAACTAGAGTTATGTTGTCATAGAGAAGAAAATTGAAGTATTTTGTAAGTGGTAAGCAAAGCCACACACACACACACACTTGATAAAGGCAAATCGTAATTTTAATTATAGTATATACGGTGGGTGATAAAAAAAACACCTTTATATGTAAACAATTTTGTATTTAAACAACTATTATTAGCCTGCTTGTATTAAAATCATTTTATTTTTATGACAGTTATTTTAACGAATTTTAAATAAATAGTTGGCGACACTGGTTTCCCAACCTGTGACACAGCCACTATTCCTTTTGACCACAAACAAAAAATACCTTTTTCTTGTACCGTGGCTCTAATAATTTGATAATTCACTGTATATATAACCAATACACGAATCTTTATTAATTGCGTTCAAAAATTATTAATTAACGTTCACACACTATAGACTGGGTTACATGTATGTATTCTGTTATGTGTTAGTTTAAATCTATATTTTGATAGAAAAAGGGTAAATATCCATTTTCCAAGCTTTTGATAACAATTGATTTTGTAATTTTGTTTTATTTTTAAACAGTGTACATACACACAGAAAATACTTTTCTATGTTTTAATTATTTGATAATGTATTGTCGGGAGGGTATTGGTACTCTATTACATCTTTCATTACCTTGAAGTAATTTGTAAACATAACTCAAAATCGTTTAATTTGGACATCGACCTTTCTTTTCTACAAGTACAGAAATAAGAAATAATACAATTTTTTTTCAATTTATTGGATTATCTCTTAATTAAAAAATCTGTGTTTAAAATATCGTAAGTGGATAGTGTGGGATAATTTTTTAGTTATACCTTGAATATTTTTAGTGGACGTACATCGATTTTTGTATGCTTACAGTTATATCTTCCTCAAAATAGGCGAACATTACATTTAACAAGTGGTTGTAGAAAACAAGATACCGATATTTACCCTCATTATGGCAGAGGAATTTTTCCAGGAAAATTAAGAAATATGTTTTACTGTTAGGTAAGTAAAATTACTTCTTAATTGTAATGTGGTGAATGAACTATTTAATCGTAATTACACTTACCTCATATTTTAAAAACTAAGTAAATGTAAATAATTAGTATTATTCTATGCATAATAAATCCTTTATTTTTTTAATCTATTAAATGTTTTATTTCCATAACATCAATATGCAACTATACAAGCGCCCATGGTCGCATGAGATCGACTCGTCTCTATTTTTGTTGTGAACGTATTTAAAAAAATCATCATATAAAATTAATTAGAAACTCTCAAAATGCTTTAGCCTAAAAATTAGTAAAATCTAAAAACTCCCCCCCCCCCCTATCCATAATGCAACTAAAACTTCAGTATAACTTATGACACTTACAGAAGTGTTGGGAAAATTGTATTTACCAAGAAAGTATTATTTTTGAAAAGGATCGCAAAAACAGTTCCCTGTGAGATAATATAGACTAAATTGCATTTTGAGTTTATTTAGCTGAATTTACATAGGCGTATGTGTGTATTAATTTTCTTTTAAAACACTTCTAATATGAGCTCAAAATTTTTAAATCGATGCATTTGAAATGCTTCTGTTGTGTCATCTTTATCTGCTCATTCATTTTTTTACTAAACGATATCAAGACACCAACCCAGAATGCTTAGTCTGCTTTGCAATATAAGTGTCCGTGATCGCCTCAGATCGACTCGACACTTATAGTCTCCTCTGTCTTCTTGTAGAACGGGCGAGAAAATGAGCACTGGAGGATGGACACCCACATCAAATCGAATCCGACCCTTCATTTCGGTAGATGGGAAGTGCCGGGCCTTGCTGATGGCCGCATTTCTCACGTCCAGAGTGTAGATGGGATTAGGTTTACCCAGTTTGTACCACAGGATCAATGAGGCCTCATCGTCTTCCAGGGGTGTCGTTACGCTGCAGGGAATGGAGGCGTCTTCTCCAGCGACTGCGTTTATTGAAGGGACATCTGTAAGAAATGAAGCATTAATTCTGAGAGAAGATGACTGAAGTGGTGGTGGGAAGAAGTTCATTGTTTTCATTGTTTCCCCGCTTGTAACTTACGGCATGCATTTATGTTCGTACTGGCAGTGTTGCACTTATAAAAAGGGATGCGTCAGCGTGCTGCAGCCTACAGCAGCGAATTTCGTGCTTTGTAAAACATCATGCCTACAAGTAATTAGTTTATTATTAGCTAAAAAAATCTCTAAAAAATTATATATATATATATATATATATATATATATATATATATATATATATATATATATATATATATATATATATATATATATATAATTTTTTAGAGATTATATATATATATATATATCTAGAGATTATATATATATCTATATAGAAAATTATATATATATATATATATATATATATATAATTTTTTAGAGATTTTTTTAGCTAATAATAAACTAATTACTTGTAGGCATGATGTTTTACAAAGCACGAAATTCGCTGCTGTAGCCTGCAGCACACTGACTCATCCCTTCGTATAAGTGTATATATATATATATATATATATATATATATATATATATATATATATATATATATATATATATATATATATATATATATATATATATATATACAGGAGTTTGGACAAAATAGTATGAACACTTGTAAAAAAAAACACTCGAAAGAAACCTCTCGTATACTCCTGTCCTCTAGTGGTGAAGGGTGCCACCTAGCGGATGTGAAAGTACACACATCAGTCTGCTACTAGCAGTGATATATATTTCTGACGAGATATATTTCTGTGTTAAAATTGCGTTATGGCTGACTTCTCTGATTTCGTAAGAGGCATGATTGTTGGGGCTCGTCTTACTGGAGCCTCATTAACTATAACGGCTACCCTTCTAGGTGTTGGGAGAAGTACACAGTGTCGTCTGCAATGTCAGCATATTTGAAACAGGAAAAACCTCATCTAAAAAAGCACAACAGTGATCGAAAATCGAAGCTGAATGACAGAGACAGAAGGGTTTTGAAGCGGATTGTGGCAAAAAAACACAAGACAACATCCCGGATAACATCTGAGATGAACACACATCTACAGGAAGCAGTTTCATCAAAAAGTATCCGGCGTGAACTGCATATGGCACATATTCATGGTATAGCGGCTATTTCAAAACCATTGATTACTCCATGCAATGCCTTGAAGCGACGAATATGGTGTCGCGAGCATAAAAATTGGACACGACAACAATGGGAGAATGTTATATGGTCAGACAAATCGTCGTTCACATTATTCCCGACAAATGGACGTGTTTACGTTTGGAGAATGCCACCAGAAGCCTATCAAGTTGACTGTCTATGGCCTATTGTTAAGAATGGCGGCTGTTCAGTGATGATCTTAGGTGCGATATCACATCGTGGTCTTGGCCCACTTGTTGTTCTGAATAAGGAGAGCATTATGTCAGTTTTCTGGCCGGCCATTTTCACCGAATGGTGCAAACTGTGTTTCATGACAGTCTTCCAAGATGATAATGCCCCATTCACACCTGTGAAATTGCCCGAGACTGGTCTTTTGAACACGACGATGAAATAAAGCACCTAATCTGGCCCCCTGAGTCCCCTGATCTCAATATAATTGAACCTTTGTGGGATATTTTGGAAAACAAGCTATGCAGTTGATTCCCCCCCCCCTTCAAGGACACTTTCTGAATTAGGGACTTTTTTGCAATTTGAATGGGAAAGTATCCCTCTGAATGTTGTATGTGACTTGTATTTGTCAATTCCACGTCGGAGCTGTAATTCGTGCAAAAGGAGGACCAGCGGCCTATTAATAAAAAAAAGTTATCTTTTCACAGGTATTCACATTATTTTGTCCAACCCCTGGATACATATATATATATATATATATATATATATATATATAAAGGGTAAATCTAAACCTGTGGTAATATATCAGTTAATTCATTGATTGCACATTATTCTCATATGGTGGTTAGTTTAGTGGGTTTTCGTTGCAAACCTACGAGATCTTGGCTTCGCAGGTTAGACTCTTCCCTGCGCGTATTTTTCTTTTCGGCATCTATAAAACATGACTTGTGTATGCTCTTCTATTACTTTCCTTTGTCTTTGTTTGAAAAGCATGGAAAAATGCGGCCCTTGCGCCATCATACAAAACTCAAAAACAACCAAGTCGTTTGGTTTATATTACTACCATTTAAAGTTTCCAGAATTTCGTTTCCACTCTTTGAGTACCCATGCTTTGAATGCATACCATAATAACTAAAGGGAGTTTATTATGTATGCTATTCTGGGTTACTTGATCTCGAACATTTGAGATATTCTTCTAGCATTAACGTGTATCATATTTAAGATATTAAAATATATAGTAAAACATATAAATAATCTAGCTCTATTGTGCCAAAATATGAACTTTTACAATAATCCCAATTTATATTCTGTAACTTTTAAAACAATAAAAACACTCCGAACTATTAATCAATACCATGAAAATTCTGACTGTCTCATTGAGCATGGCTGTCATATGATAGACAAGCAATTGCTCCAAACTCGAAATGTTAGGGATTATAGCAACAGCTGCACATTGATTAGCGTAATTTGCCAAAAGTTCGATTTTTTTTTTGGCATATAATATATTTAAACTGATTGCACACACACACACACATACGTAATAAAAGAAAATATGAATGGGAAAAACCTTACTCATATGGAACCGAAATACAACATATGTGTAAAGTCAAGTGACTTTTGCTATGGGGTTGGATTCGAGAAAAATATCCCATATATAGGGCTCTTTAACCCTTATCCTTTTGACGGATTTGATATACAATCAAATACTGATGGTTTCGTTATGATATAACTTTGAAGTTTACTATCTACATTCCAATCTCATAAGACTTTGGAAAACTCAGCATTGTTGAACCATATTTTTTTTTAATCAAATCTATATAAATAAGAATGGAGTGTTTGTTTGTACATTCAATATTTTCGACCCATTTCAAGTTTTCTATCCGTTTTGGACCCTTCTGATGCCGAATCCGTCTTTTTCTCGTTTGGTGTCTGTCTGTCTGTCTGTCCGTCCGTCTGTCCGTCTGTCTGTCTGTCTGTATGTTGTGCCCTATACACGTCCACGCGGTTTAAGATATTTTCATGAAAATTTGCATACAGTGAGTTCTTATCTTCATTTAGTGAGTGGCATTGGTTGCGAAAGTCTGTCTGTCCGTCTTTCTGTTCTATGCTCGATTTTGTGTTAGTGTGTTTGTGTAGACATCACATGAATTTTATTCCAGATATTTGATTGCAGTGTATTTTATTTTATACATTATCTATTAGTTTAGTGAATGCAATATTAAACATTTCTTTATTGTTATATTTAGTTGAGTTTCATGCTAAAACACCTGAGTAAGTATACTTAAATCAACCATAATTTGGTAGTTTGGGAAAAATTGGAACGTCTATTGAATGTTACGATTACTTCGATTGCTTTACCAATACTGCTGAAAAAGTAATTATTCTTCAAAAAAAAATTTTTTATGGAATTTCATCTATGATACTTCATTTATTTGAGCCTTATTTTTATTCTTTGCGCAATGAAAACGATTTAAGAATATTTGGGACAGACGATATTTTTCAATGAAACGAGAATGAACAAGATCGCGCGAGCAGTGATATTTTTTCTGGTTCTTTCGCTCTGAATTAATTTCACATTTCTAAATTTTGTACACTTTTAGTTGTAAGTTGTGGCAACTGTGCGAGATCAAGAGATAAAATTGAATCACAAATTATTATCTTTAGAACAATTTTTTGCGACATATTTTATTTTGTTTTACTTTGCTGTTTCCTGTTTTAAATATTTAATATTTTAATAAATGTGTTTTCCTTCTCATCACACGCAACAGCACCACAAAGTATTAGACTTAAAAATGTTAGGTAAGTCAGTATAAATTTTCAGTAAATTTTAAGTGTAATACCATTATTGAAAGAATAATGCCGTTATTTAAAGAATAATGCCGTTATTTAAAGAATAATGCCTTTATTGAAAGAATAATAATGTTTATTAATCCAAACTGGAACTTTTTCAAACATTAAAAAATTCGTTGTAATAATGACATTAGAAGATTGCAAAATTTCGCAATGTCGCATACCGGAGGCAAGAGTGCCACAAGTAAAAAAATATTGTTTTGCTGACTATGAGTGCGAGAGCACGCGCCGTAAATCGTAATTTTAATTAATTGAGTTGAACATGAAAAGAACTTAAGAAAGGGAATTCCAAATCTTCATATAAATCGTCTTTTATAGTAGTAACCATAGTATCACCTTTCGTCATTTTGTAGCTTTGTCATACAGTAATTGTGCGATGTATGTGAAATGTATTACATGAATGGATATGCATGTGTAGGATTTGTGTCCAAAGTAAGTTGTAGAAAATATAAAGATGGCGAAAGATGTTAAAATAAATTTTTATTCTACAAAAAACGTAAGTCATTATATATTTTGATTATCTCTTCAATCTAGAGTAAACCAATTCAAACCGAGTAAGGTCGGGTATTTTGCTAGTGACAGGATAAGATAGCAAAATTTTACAGTGTCACTTACCGGATGCAAGAGTGCCCCAAGTAAAAAAATATTGTTTTATTGACTTTGAGTGCGAGAGTACTCGCAGTAAATCGTAATTTTTATTAATTGAGTTGAACAAGAAAATAACTTAACTAATGGAATTCCAAATATCCCTCAAAATCGTCTTTTTGTAGTAGTAACCGTTGTCATTTTGTAGCTTTGTCATACAGTAAGAGTGCGATGTATGTGAAATGTATTACATGAATGGATATGCATGTGTAGGATTTGTGTCCAAAGTAAGTTGTAGAAATTATAAAGATGAAAAAAAAATACAAATACATTTTTATTCTAAAAAAAAAACTTAAGTCAATATATATTTTGATTATCTCTTCAATTTAAGTTAACCACTTCAAACCGAGTAAGGTCGGGTATTTTGCTAGTCTATATAAATAAGAATGGAGTGTTTGTTTGTACATTCAATATTTTCGACCCATTTCAAGTTTTCTATCCGTTTTGGACCCTTCTGATGCCGAATCCGCCTTTTTCTCGTTTGGTGTCTGTCTGTCTGTCTGTCTGTCTGTCTGTCTGTATGTTGTGCCCTATACACGTCCAAGCGGTTTAAGATATTTTCCTGAAAATTTGCATACAGTGAGTACTTATCTTCATTTAGTGAGTGGCATTGGTTGCGAAAGTCTGTCTGTCCGTCTTTCTGTTCTATGCTCGATTTTGTGTTTGTGTGTTTGTGTAGACATCACATGAATTGTATTCCAGATATTTGATTGCATTGTATTTTATTTTATACATTATCTAATAGTTTAGTGAATGCAATATTAAACATTTATTTATTGTTATATTTAGTTGAGTTTCATGCTAAAACACCTGAGTAAGTATACTTAAATCAACCATAATTTGGTAGTTTTGGAAAAATTGGAATGTCTATTGAATATTACGATTACTTCGATTGCTTTACCAGTACTGCTGAAAAAATAATTATTCTTAAAATTTTTTTTTATTTTTTTTATGGAATTTCATCTCTGATACATCATTTATTTCGAGTCTTATTTTTATTCTTTGCGCAATGAAAACGATTTCCGAATATTTGGGACAGACGATATTTTTCAATGAAACGAGAATGAACAAGATCGCGCGAGCAGTGATATTTTTTCTGGTTCTTTCGCTCTGAATTAATTTCACATTTATAAATTTTGTACACCTTTAGTTGTAAGTTGTGGCAACTGTGCGAGATCAAGAGATAAAATTGAATCACAAATTAATATCTTTAGAACAATTTTTTGCGACATCTTTTATTTTGTTTTATTTCGCTGTTTCCTGTTTTAAATATTTATTATTTTAATAAATGTGTTTTCCTTCTCATCACACGAACAGCACCACAAAGTATTGGACTTAAAAATGTTAGGTAAGTCAGTATAAATTTTCAGTAAATTTTAAGTGTAGTTATGTCATCATTGAAAGAATAATGCCGTTATTTAAAGAATAATGCCGTTATTTAAAGAATAATGCCGTTATTTAAAGAATAATGCCGTTATTTAAAGAATAATGCCGTTATTTAAAGAATAATGCCTTTATTTAAAGAATAATGCCGTTATTTAAAGAATAATGCCGTTATTTAAAGAATAATGCCGTTATTGAAAGAATAATAACGTTTATTAATCCAAACTGGAACTTTTTCCAACATTAAAAAATTCGTTGTAATAATGACAGGAGAAGATTGCAAAATTTCACAATGTCACATACCGGAGGCAAGAGTGCCACAAGTAAAAAAATATTGTTTTGTTGACTATGAGTGAGAGAGCACTTGCCGTAAATCGTAATTTTAATTAATTGAGTTGAACATGAAAAGAACTTAAGAAAGGGAATTCCAAATCTTCCTATAAATCGTCTTTTTTAGTAGTAACCTTAGTATCACCTTTCGTCATTTTGTAGCTTTGTCATACAGCAATTGTGCGATGTATGTGAAATGTATTACATGAATGGATATGCATGTGTAGGATTTGTGTCCAAAGTAAGTTGTAGAAAATATAAAGATGGCGAAAAATGTTAAAATAAATTTTTATTCTACAAAAAACGTAAGTCATTATATATTTTGATTATCTCTTCAATCTAGAGTAAACCAATTCAAACCGAGTAAGGTCGGGTATTTTGCTAGTCTATATAAATAAGAATGGAGTGTTTGTTTGTACATTAAATATTTTCGACCCATTTCAAGTTTTCTATCCGTTTTGGACCCTTCTGATGCCGAATCCGCCTTTTTTTCGTTTGGTGTCTGTCTGTCTGTCTGCCCGTCTCTCTGTCTGTCTGTCTGTCTGTCTGTCTGTCTGTCTGTCTGTCTGTCTGTATGTTGTGCCCTATACACGTCCACGCGGTTTAAGATATTTTCATGAAAATTTGCATACAGTGAGTACTTATCTTCATTTAGTGAGTGGCATTGGTTGCGAAAGTCTGTCTGTCCGTCTATCTGTTCTAAGCTCGATTTTGTATTTGTGTGTTTGTGTAGACATCACATGAATTATATTCCAGATATTTGATTGCATTCTATTTTATTTTATACATTATCTATTAGTTTAGTGAATGCAATATTAAACATTTCTTTATTGTTATATTTAGTTGAGTTTCATGCTAAAACACCTGAGTAAGTATTCTTAAATCAACCATAATTTGGTAGTTTTGGAAAAATTGGAATGTTTATTGATTATTACGATTACTTCGATTACTTTACCAGTACTGCTGAAAAAGTAATTATTTTTCAATTTTTTTTTTTTTTTTTTATGGAATTTCATCTCTGATACTTCATTTATTTCGAGTCTTATTTTTATCCTTTGCGCAATGAAAACGATTTCCGAATATTTGGGACAGACGATATTTTTCAATGAAACAAGAATGAACAAGATCGCGCGAGCAGTGATATTTTTTCTGGTTCTTTCGCTCTGAATTAATTTCACATTTCTAAATTTTGTATACTTTTAGTTGTAAGTTGTGGCAACTGTGCGAGATCAAGAGATAAAATTGAATCACAAATTAATATCTATAGAACAAATTTTTGCGACATCTTTTATTTTGTTTTACTTCGCTGTTTCCTGTTTTAAATATTTATTATATTAATAAATGTGTTTTCCTTCTAATCACACGCAACAGCACCACAAAGTATTAGACTTAAAAATGTTAGGTAAGTCAGTATAAATTTTCAGTAAATTTTAAGTGTAGTTATGCCATTATTGAAAGAATAATGCCGTTATTTAAAGAATAATGCCGTTATTTAAAGAATAATGCCGTTATTTAAAGAATAATGCCGTTATTGAAAGAATAATGCCGTTATTGAAAGAATAATAATGTTTATTAATCCAAACTGGAACTTTTTCCAACATTAAAAAATTCGTTGTAATAATGACAGAAGATTGCGAAATTTCACAATGTCGCATACCGGAGGCAAGAGTGCCACAAGTAAAAAAATATTGTTTTGTTGACTATGAGTGCAAGAGCACTCGCCGTAAATCGTAATTTTAATTAATTGAGTTGAACATGAAAAGAACTTAAGAAAGGGAATTCCAAATCTTCCTATAAATCGTCTTTTATAGTAGTAACCTTAGTATCACCTTTCGTCATTTTGCAGCTTTGTCATACAGCAATTGTGCGATGTATGTGAAATGTATTACATGAATGGATATGCATGTGTAGGATTTGTGTCCAAAGTAAGTTGTAGAAAATATAAAGATGGCGAAAGGTGTTAAAATAAATTTTTATTCTACAAAAAACGTAAGTCATTATATATTTTGATTACCTTTTTAATCTAGAGTAAACCAATTCAAACCGAGTAAGGTCGGGTATTTTGCTAGTAAGTTATAAAATTGTTTTGCCTTCGACCTTTAACAAATAATAACGCTAACAATAATCGTGAATTTAGGTATCCTATTCCAATATTCCCTAGCCGATATTCAAGCCGTTTTTCAAGACCTTTAAAATCAAGTAAGAAAATTGAAAACATTAACAAATCCTAATTACGTGTATTTCTTTAACTTTTAACAGTATATTTACCATCAAACTACCTTAATGATATGCTGATCCGTTAGCAAATTTTCCTTTCAGTCAATTCCATTCAAATCACATACCTTCTAAAAGCTTTAAAATGCGGTTTTGATTTTTTTTTCATACGAAACTATTCAAATAAATAGGGATTTCGCTGGTGCTCAGAAAATATTTCACACAGCGAAGATATTGATTTCTATGAGAGAAATTGTTCTAAGAACCCCGTGATTTATATCAGTAAAAACTATTTTTGAAAGACAAAGAATGGTTAAGGGATAGGCGGGCAATTATTGAAAATTCGTGCTTTAAATATGTTTCTCGCATATATACCAGATATTTTTCCTAACTACGTGTTTTTTTACGATGGGAAAAGAGCAAGAACATTAAACACAGACTCGTGAACTTACTATTTTAAACAAAAAGATTTTATGATATTTTGAAAGAAAAATATGTCAAAATCTGATATTAAACAACATTTACTCTTTTACTGAAATCAATGCAGTTGTTTATAGAAGTTTTTTACCTTTGTGTCTGCTTCGATTTTTTTGCTTTATATTTCATTTTCACTTTGAATTTGGTCTAGGTAATTTTTAAATCACAAAAGCTCATAACGCTTTGTTAATTTTGGAGTTTCATTAAAATGAAGAAGACACTAATAATAATTTTGTAGCTATCTTTCAAAATAATTATATCCTTAAAGAGAAATGAAATCTCGGTAACTTAAGTTTTCATTTTCAATACCATTTAAAAATAATAATTTCATAAAAAAATTAGCACTTTATAATGAAACACCGTCAATCTAGATATTTTCCAATTCTTTTAAAGGTTAAGGAGTCATTTTAATCTCTTATGACTAATAAAAAAACGGTCTAAAGTATGAAAACAGTGCTTAATATTCTAGAAGCTAAAAAGTTAGCTTGTTATGAGTAGTTTTTAATAAATACATTTTACGCCAAGATTTTTTTTCAACTGCCCTTCTATTTTCAACCGGTACAGAACTCATTAATTTATCTCTAATTAGAGACTTGGCAATTATCTAACTCAGATTTTTAATTGCTTTCTAAGTCACCTTAAAATAATAGCTATAATAAATTTTCCATGGAAGCCATTTAACGAGGAGCAATTTTTGAAAGAAAAAACATTTAATCGAACGCAATTAAATGTTTTGTCGATAAGTTCTGCTCTCACATTTTTATGGCATTGCAAAACAAGAAATAAAGGCTTTTAGAAACAAACCATGTTCTCAAAATTCGTGAACTAAAATCTTTAATACAAAGATAAAAACTAATCCAACCTTTTGCAGGAAAGTCTATGTAAGCAAATTTCTCCGTGGTGTTTAAACTTTTCATTTTTCTAGTGTTGATATTTAAGGTGAATATGACTACAAGTAAATTATTTTTTCTTATAGTCCCTTTTATTTATTCAATCTATTTTTGCTACTTAGTTTGCTTAAAATCCTGTATTTGTTCTCAAAGTTATGGTCTCGTATTGAATACCAGTATAAATAAAATCATAATTTTTTGACTAAATTGGAGCAAAATCTTTCAATGGATAAAAATTTTGTAATTTACCTAATATTGATTCAAGTAGGTATCTCTATCGTTTTAATTTTTTAAAGCATTCTCGATTCTACTACCAAACACTTAAGGCACATCAAATTTTTTTTATTGATAGATTTTCGTTAGCATATGTTATTTTCTAAAAGTATAAATGATTTAGTATCAAAACTGCCTTTCAGTTTATAGAAATGTTTAGTTTAATTTGGGTCTAAAAATACTGTAAATACATTTTTTAATTCTGAAATTTTATTGCATTCTCTTTTAATTCACAATGACAGTTTTCTGGTATAACTATTCTAAAGTGTAGTTACTTTTATTATTGAAATTAACAAATTATGTTAACTTATTATACTAGTAGAATAACCAGGATTTTCTCGGGTAGAATCGTTTAACTATATTGAAATATGATTAGAATAATCACTTTTATTTCAGAAAGAAATTATTTAAGTGTCTAGGTAATTTAAATACAGTTTGGAAATTTTTTTTCTATATAAATAAAAATGACGTGTTGTACATTCAATATTTTCACCTTATTTCAGTTACAGTGGAATTCCAATTAGACCGGCCCGAACAACCAGTATCGTGGTTAAGGTTTAAGCCTCTAGATCGAAAGATTTCTTCTTCGAATCCGGGTCCGGGCATGGATGTTTGTAAGCGTATGGTGTAGAGGCGGCTATTGTACCTTAAATCTGCCGTGGTACCATCTCAGGTGTTGCTTCGTCATCTGACCGTGGTTCAAAATTACGAGGTGTTGTCCACGGATCTTTCTCTTAAGGGATTGATCCCGGAACGCCGTGAATAGCCCGTTGTGTTACTCTAGTAAGACGTCAATTACAAATTACCAACTATCCGGATCAATTGGAACCAGACCCTCATTTGGATAATCGAATATCCGGATAATTGGATACTTCACGATAAAAGGTAATTTCTTAGTAAATTTAATTTAATGACTATAAAAAAAACTTTGTTTACATTTTGTACTTACATACTGTATTAAAATGTATCATTGCTTGAATATATCCGTCAAAATCAATTGTTTCGCTCTCTTTACTCGTTTTCGTGCAGCCAAGTCTCGCATGTCCTTGTGAGTAGCTGTAAATGGTCTATCTTAGTCTGCCGTTCCATCTATTATAGCCTCCGCTGTGACAAGGCACTCAAACGCCTTACTAGCAGACGGTCCAACGTCGTCGCCATCATCCGTGTCCACACTTTGAATGAGTTCATCGTCACTGAGAATTTAGTGAATCCAGGGTCTGAATAATAACACACCAGTCACTCGTTTACAGTCCTATACACTCTAAACATCCAGGTATTTCTACTATGATGTTTCTTGTGCCCTCAATTGGCACTTCGTACTCTTCGTTTTTATCATTCACCGATAAGAAACTTTTGGTACAGCTACACTCTACGTTTATGAGTGATGGCAACGGCTTGGCGATTTTCTTGGCGCACTTCTTGTTGCGAGTTACGATAAATTAAGGCAACACATCTTTCGTTACTGTTGTTGTGGTTTTCATAGTAACCTCGGCAAACGGAAACTTTCAATTTTCATTTTGAATATTCTAGAAAGTTCTTCCAAAATCCGTTAAAGTCGTTTGATTTCATTGATTCGTTTGAAATTTTTTCTTTCCTCCCATTGGTTATTTTGTTTTTTAAATATCCTTTGATTGCATTGGTCCTTTTAAATCGTTTTCTGTGGTACCATTGGTCCATTTATTTGTATTTTGACAGTTGTGGAATTATAATTTACTTTTATAGTTTTCACTGTTGGATTAAGAGTTTTGTTTTTTTGACCATTTTGGTTTTCATTATATTTTTACGAAAGAATTCTGACGTTATCAGGTTGGATTATTTATTCCTTTTTTTTCTTTTGTAAATATTTTTCAACATGCCCACTGTATTTGGTGTAATTTATAAGTTTCAGGGTATTCTAACCCAACATTTGGAGCTTAGTTTCTCTGCTGGTTCAGAAATGTGTTTTGATATGTGCTTAAGTTTACTACTTTTTTGTGAAAGTTTTTAAAAAATATACTTCTTAAAATGTTTTAAATCGTTCTGAAATGTGCTTAATAAGCGTGTTGTAAAAAAAAAAAAAAACTTTGTGACAGAAGAAGAGTTAAAGAATAATTCTTTATTTGGCGACTTTAAAAGTACACCAAAAAAATCGCCAAGGTCGTTGCCGTCGCTCATAAACGTAGAGTGTAGCTGTTCCAAACTTTTAAAATGCGTTTTTTTTTAATGCGTTTTAGGATTTTGCTGATTTTTTTTTTTTTCAAAGCGATACGGATAACTGGAGTTATAATAATTGAAGTTCTGGGAACAGTTACACTCTACGTTTATGAGCGATGGCAACGGCCTTGGCGATTTTTTTTTGGCGACTTCTAAAGTTGCGGAGGAAAAAATTATTTCCTAACTCTTTTCTTGTTACAAATTTTTTTCTTTTTACAACACAATTTTTAAACACATTTCAGAACGTTTTGAAAAGTATGTTTTTTTTAAACTTTCCCAAAAAGTAGTAAGTTTAAGCACATATCAAAACACATTTGTGAACCAGCAGAGAAACTAAGCTACGAATGTTGGGTAAGAATACCCTGAAACTTATCAATTACACTAAATACAGTGGGCATGTTGAAAAAGAAAAAGAATTACAAAAGAAAAAAAAGCAAGAAATAATACAACCTGACAACGTCAGATTTCTTTCGAAAAAAAATAATGAAAACGTAAATGGTCAAAAAAACAAAACTCTTAATCCTTTCGTGAAAACTATTATCTATACAGGTTGGTCCCGAATTCATGGTACAAACTTTAATGGTAGGTACAGGACATTGTAACAATGATTTATTGTATAGGAATGTATAGTCGCAAGTGACGCGGTGAGGCGAAAACAGGGGAAATAACGGCCGAAAGGAAAAACAAAGATTTTATTGAAAGCGTTGTTGACAAGTGTCATGTTTACAGTAATTGTTCAAAATTGCGTCCACCAGTATCGATACATGCTTGACAGCGTCGGTGGAGCGATTGGCGTACACGTTCAAAGATGCCTGGTATTTCACGCACACCTGCAGCAGCTACAGATAAGCGAGCGACGAGATCCTCATCTGAGTCAACTGGAGTCTCATAAACAAGATGCTTTAGACGTCCCCATAAAAAGTAATCGAGGCTCGATAAATCGGGAGATCGGGGTGGCCAAGGGACTGGTCCACCACGCCCAATCCATCGAGTACCAAACGTGGCATTCAGGTAATTCCGTACATCAATGCTGAAGTGTGCTGGCGCCCCATCGTGCTGAAACCACATGCGGTTACGAATGGCGATCGGAACATCATGCAGCAGTTGTGGTAACACTTCTTTCAGAAAAATAAGATAGCTTCCGCCAGTGAGCCGCGTGGGTAGTAAGTATGGGCCAATCAAAAAGTCGTTCACAATACCAGCCCACACATTAATACTGAAACGTTGTTGAAACGCATGTCGACGCGTTGCATGTGGATTATCGGTTGCCCACACATGGGAATTGTGCGCATTAAAGACACCCTCGCGTGAAAATATCGCTTCATCTGTAAATAGCACATAATCTACGAAATCCGGCTGCAACGCACATTGCTGCATCACCCATAGGCAGAAGTTCACGCGGCGAGGATAATCTGCCGGATTCAATGCTTGTACTTTCTGAAAATGGAAGGGGTGTAAGCGATTTTCGTTTAACACTCTGCATACAGTCTGATGACTCACACCTACGTCACGCGCAACAGTTCTTGTGCTTGACTCGGGTCTATCAGCCACAATGTTCAAGATGCTTTCTTCCAGCCTTGGAGTGCGTACAGCTCTTACTCGACCAGCGCCATGTCTGTTGACGTCGAACGCACCTGTTTCACAAAGTTGACGATGTAACCGTTGAAAAATTCTATGATCCGGCATTCGTCGATCAGGATACTCCGCGCGATACATTCGTAACGCAGCTCTGCCGTTACCATTTGCACGGCCGTACATGTAATGCATGTCTGCTTTTTCTGCATACGTAAAGTCACCCATCGTCTACGGCAGCACAATTGTGAATGGCGCTTTTCCCTACTGCGATGCATCATGTTCAACAGCGGCTAGACATCTACTGCCCTCTACCGGCAATGATACCAACCGATCACTCCATTTCTCTTTCCTTTTATTTCCCCTGTTTACGCCTCACCGCGTCACTTGCGACTATACATTCCTATACAATAAATCATTGTTACAATGTCCTGTACCTACCATTAAAGTTTGTACCATGAATTCGGGACCACCCTGTATATATAATTCTCTTACGCGGCACGCAAAAAAGACGTTATTTGTTATCGCGTTTTGGCAACATTGTACGATTGTTTGTTTACCACGAATTGAATTTATAGCGATATCGGATGAAATTTTATTGGAAATAAAAACACTTTTAGTCGAGCTGTTGCAGTTTAGAATTAGAAATCAAAGAAAGCGGAGGATCATTTTAGGGCCATTTAAAAAACTGTCCTTTTCAGGGCCAACAATTATAGTTCAACAAGACGCTTGCACTATAACTTTCCACAACAAACTCAATGAAAAAGTGTGGGTTATTCGAGAGTGCTGGAAATGTACACAAACAACATGCCGGGTATTCAATTTCCAAAGCAGCGCTCACATTTCGACTCAAAATTTGCTCAAAGTTTTCATTTGAATTCTGATTCCAGGGTACTGTTAATATTTTCTGTAATACAGCAAATTTAGATTTGAAAAATATTTTTTTGGAGTATCATATTTTGAAAACAATCCTTTCTGTTAGGACACATGTCTTCATTGATGCGAGCGAAGCGAGCATAGGTTCGCTCAGCGAACCAATGAGGATTGCAAAGCAATCGTCCGAGGGGTTGGCGAGCTTTAGCGAGCAGGGGGCGGGCCCCCTAGTAATAAAATAAAAGTTTCACAACTGTCAAAATACAAATAAATGGACCAATGGTATAACATAAAAAGGACCAATGCAATCAAAGGATATTTTAAAAACAAAACAACCAATGGGAAGAAAGAAAAAATTTCAAGCGAATCAATGATATCAAACGACTTTAACGGATTTTGGACAAACTTTCTAGAATATTCAAAATGAAAATTGAAGCTTTCCGTTTGCTGAGGTTGCCATGAAAACCACAACAACCGTAACGAAAGATGGGTTGCCTTAATTTATCGTAACTCGTTACTAGAAATGCGCCAAAAAAATCGCCAGGCCGTTGCCATCACTCATAAACGTAGAGTGTAGCTGTATGAAGTTCTGTATTTATCCGTTTGGGGTCGTTCTATTGTAAAATCATTGGTTTCCATGTTTAACGTATGTGTGTATACTCGCACTACTTACACGCGGCTAGTGCTTTTCATGAAACTGCAAACTGCGATTATTTAGACATTTAATTGTACTGTAATTTTTAAACATTTATTTAGTGACTGAATTTTTTTCCATCATTTTGTTTGTCTTCCTGTTTTATGTCTGCCTTTGTGTTTGTGCAAGTGTTACATAAATTTTATACAATTTATATGTATCCTAAAATGTTACATTATAGCAACTCTCTCTCTTACCAGGTCAGCTATATAAAAATCAAATTAAATCTCAAAAAGAGATAGAACATTTATTTCCAGACAAGCAACGAAAACGGTACAAATATCCTATAACTGTATTTAAATTAACCATAAGGTGATAGTTTTGGATAAGTTGGGATGTATATTGAGTAGTGTGATTACTCGGATTGTTTTATCAGTACTGATGGAAAAGCAATTACGTTTTCGAAAACTATCGTTACGGAATTTAAATTCTAATATTTCGCTTAGGTTTCTTTTAAAAACATAAATAATATCCAATATTTTGGGATCAATTATGTAAAGCGTATAAAAAAAATAAATTTTGCACTGAAGCAAGGTAAAAATGAATTGTTTTGTGTTCAACTTTGATAAAGATGGGAGTTCAATTTCTGGACGGCATGTGTACATTTCAAACAATTTTCCCCGAACATCCTTCGTTTAACACACGTAGTCGTAGAATTTTTTTTTACAAAAAAGTAAAGCATATACTAGCAATCGAATTTATTCCAAGTATTTAAAAAACTTGACATAGGTTTCCTTTACAAAAGATCGAAATCATTAAAACTGGCATTTCTTTTCCATGTAGCAAATAAAATTACTTAGTTTTATTTAAAGCTTCGTTCAGTACACAAGTATCACCATCATTCACATTGGAAACAGGTGGTTAATTTCCATTTAAAAACCGAATCTCATAATTGAAAAAATTACTTCAGAGCTTCGAAACGGATACTCGCGTTCATTAGCCACATGCAATAAGTAACATTACGTATTTTCTGATTTTTTTTTACTCGCATTTGATTTGGTTTTATGTTTAATTGTATATTGTGGCAATCACGGCTTGATCACGAGAAAAAAAAAGAATCGTTAATTAATATCTTTATAACAACTTTTTCGGTCGGATTTGTCTTATTTTGTTATGAATTATGTGATTGCAAATTTAATAAATGTTAATAAAAAAAGAAAATTTGAAATGAAACTTACTCGTATTGAAATAATATTGACGTTAGAAACAATTCGAACTACGATGATTGAAATATTGAAAATTCTTTGTCATGGTGACAGAAGATCAAGGTTGAGTCTATGTACTTGCGCAGTCTATGTACAAGTAGTCTATGTATGAGTCTATGTACTTTGCTACGTATGTAGTGAATATTTGCATTAGGTTGAATCTACGTACTAGATTACTACATATGTGATGAAACTTTGCATTAGGTTGAGTCTATCTAACAAGTTGAATCTATGGTTCGTTAAATAGCACATTTTCTCTCTCTCTCTCTCTCTCTCTCTCTGTTAAAATTTTGTTGAAAACAGTTTTATTTAAAAGAAACGAGTTCGTATTGATCTACCTTTGGGGAAAATATTTATCTTTTAACTTTGCTTTGTATATATTTAACACAATTTCAAATAAGTTATTTTCTTATTGCAAGTGCTATTGAATGGGATTGTCAAGAAAAATTTATTCGCATTTTAAATGTTAGTCATAAGTTTCTTGTCAAATTAGTTTACCAAAAAATTTAGTAAAACAACCACGAGTGATAGAGGATTCACCATAAATTTCTGATAGTTACGATTTGAATAAAGGCATTTTTGTTCAGGAATGCATTTAAGAAAGGGTATTAATAATCATCCCAAAATCAAAATCAACTTTTGCAATAGTCATCCTATTACACCACCTTTCTTGGTTTTATCTTACAAACAGGGATGCGATGTTTGTGAAATCTCTTTCTCTGGATGGATATATCTATGGCTATAAGGATGGAGTGTTTGTATGTATATTAAATGTTTGCACTCTAATATGGACCCTTCTAATGCCAAATCCGTCTCTTGCGTGTTTGATGTATGTCTGTCTGTATGTATGTGCCCATGTGTGTGTGTTGCGTCCAAACGGTTAAATATATACTTTCAGGAAACTTTCCATACTATGAGTACTTGCATTCATTTAGGTACTGAACTTGATAGCGTCTGTCCGTTTTTCTGCTCTATGTTCGAATGTATTTGTGCATATGTGTTTGTACTACTAGGCGAAGGTGGGGCACAGTGATACATGTAGAACAGTGTTACATAGAATTTAATTTTAAAGTGATAGCAAAATTAGCTCTAATATGCTTACAATCGTGTTATCCATCTTGTTTTCCAGACGTTCGTGTGTTTTGGAAGAATTTGCATCATTAGTTACATTTCTGTAAGCAAATCTCTATGTTTGCATGTTAAAAGTAAAATTTTGTGTTTTTCATTAAATTATCTTTATTTATGAATGGTGTTTATTTTATAAGGAATAATATTTAAGTAGCAAATCTAATTGTGTTTAGATTCTGTTGAGTTAAAATGGGTTATATAAATTCACATTATGTTGTCATAAAAAAAAATTTGTTACAAGCCATGTCAAATGGGATACAGTGTTATTGAATGAAATGGGGCACACTGTTACATATTTAATTTGTCCAATTAACGCATAAACAAGCATATGTTTCACTATATAAATTTATTACTCAAAGCTTTGCAGTTTTCATTTAAAATTTTTAATTATAAATATGAATGATAACATAAATAAATTGGTTTAATTTTTCCTAAATCTTTTCTTCCATATAGGTTTACGTATCTTTTTATGTGATTTTTAGTCTTTCTTTACATGATTAGCAGTTTCCTTTTGTTAATTAATTCGAAACATTCACAAGCTAACAAAATTAGGTCTCCGAAAGATCTTTGCCTAAAGCTCCAACCTAAAAATTGCACAAAATAGACGACGAGTGAAATGTCGGATCTTGACTGATATATTGAATATTGAATAGGAAAAAGACTCCAAACCCTAAATAGAACGAAATTCCCAAGAAGTGGGCCAAAGTGAACCTGAAGCATAAGCCTACAGAGATATAAACAAAAGATGAAGATTCACCATCTTATGCTGATATTGATAACATCTCTTTTTCAGAATTGCAATCAGGCATTGCTGCAGATGACAGTTGAAGAAGAACATATAGTTGAAGTTAATATATTTGAAGAAGAACACCTTAAACAACACAAAATTCACTCTACTGGGGAAGTTGTGAATCCGAACAATGTTGATTTTGAAGTGTACGTCAAAAGAATTTTTCCATCTTATAAATTTTCACGAACCAATGAAGTTTATAGATTTGAAAAATCAAAAATTTTATCATCTACTTTATAACTGTAGGCTACAATCATTGCTAATGTTTTCCTCACATTTAAATCTTTCTCATTTTACGTAAGTTCAATTATACGTAAATTAATCAAAAGTGGTATTTTATTTTAAGCCTGCTTAAGGACTCATTGGATATCTGTATATTTCAATTAAATAAATTTTAATAAAACCCCATTCTTTATATTTACTGTTGCTACTATAACGTAACACTGTATCCCACAGTGTGTAACACTGTACCCCGACAGTGGGGCACAGTGTTACAATGTACATCACTTCCAAAAACATTAAATACTGGAATAAATGTTACTCTTTTTAATTTTAATGATATGTAAGATGTATGTAACAGATCAAAGATCATTTAAGGCCTTTTTTGCTTCATATAGATGCATATCTTAATGTCACCGCTGAAAATAAAAAGCGTGTAACACTGTGCCCACCTTCCCCTATCACATAAAATAAATTCAACATACGTTAATGTAATGTTCTAAATATGATACGTTGTATTTTAGTTTAGTGAATACATTATAAAAAATTTCTTTGTTTTTTTTAGGAAAGTTTCATGTTAAAGCATCAGAGAGTAACTGTTCTTAAATCAATCATAATTTAGTAGTTGTGGAGTAGCTGGAAAGTAGATTGAGCATTGCAATTATTTGGATTGGTTTAACAGTACTGCTGAAGAATCAATTATTTTTCAAAAACTTTTTGCTTAGTTTAAATTTTAATACATTTGTATTTTGATCCTTATTTATCTTTTCAAAATATAAACTACTAGAAGGCCAGCACGGCGTTGTCCGTGACATTTCTGTACGTGTCCTTACTGATACTGAAAACCTTTAAAAGAAAAACAATAATTTTAAGAATGAGTCCCACCACTACCCGACATGACACAGGCTTGTCGCAAATAAGCATACAATTTGGACTGCCTGAGGAATCGATCTGGTGTAAAATTATCCACAGATTTCAAATCGGTTGGAAATTTCACTCCATCTTTAACTATCGCGAAGATAGAAAAGCTCAAATAGTGCTTTTTGTGTTCGTAATGAATATCTTTGTCAAATGGGGTCAAATTTGTATTGCGAAAATATAAAAGTTACTTGAAGTTGTAAACATTTTGCATGACACGTTATTCCTAACATTTATTTTGTTACAAAGAGATTTTTAGTGTAAACAAACAAACCAACAGAAGAAGATGATTTGCAGAAAACGTCTTTCATACATAAAGTAGAGTTGGTGTCTGTCTTCTGTATATTTTATACAGTCGAATTTATAGAAATTCACATAGGAATAACAGTGTTATTTGTTAAAATATTATGATGAAACTCTCATGGCTCTTCATGGTTGAAAGACTTTTTCTGTAAAGATATAGGTTGCGTAAGTATTTCTGATATCGGAATTTTCTTTTGCGCATTCATAACGTACAGTAAACTCGAATCAATCCCTTGGAATTATTTTAATACGATTTCAGAACTTTACTATCCTTTTAAAGAATGAATTCCAGATTAATATATGATAATTGGGACTAGTGCTGTAGTCGTAAAAAAAACAGAGGGTATACCACGAGCGCCCGCAGAATTTTTTCCATAGTGAAACATATACTTACTACTTACACTTTCTACGGGGGGGGGATATGTACACACACGCAAATACATCTCTACTATTATAAAGGGAAGTGTTTGACTGTTTGTTGTTATGTTTAAGTTCCTGACGAATCTATGGCTCTTATTGTAATGGGATTTGGCACACCTGTAGTGCGAATTTTTTGCAATTTTTGGACGAGCCCCGAATTTTAAAATCCAATCTATAACATTTAAAAATCAATTTAATGACAGATAATTATTAATGTTTTCCATAGAATGGCAACATCATAAAAGATCAAAGATTCAAAAAAACATTTAAAGTTGTTTTATTTCATATTTATTGTTTGAGGATATTATGTGTCACACAAACATATATTATCTAATGTATTTAATATATATTTGTAGCTGAAGCAAAACATTTAGTTTTTTCCAAATAATTTCTTTTAGCATATACAGTACAAAGTCCCAAATATATATTCCGAAATCCCGAATTGTCCAAAATCTGGACTATTTGCTAACCAACGTTTGGCGAGCGTAAGCGAGCAGGGGGAGGGGGGGGAGCCCCTAGTTTTCTAGGAAAAGCAAAGCGTGTGCACAGTTTTTAAGAAAACGCAGAGGGTATACGGAATTTGCTGGAAAGAACCAGAGGGTATACGGCGTATACCGCCGTATACCCTCCACTACAGCCCTGATTGAGAGCGGATCTAAACGGGAATTATATTCAACTCCAATTGTTAAAACGTGGATAAACTCCATTTTAAGGTTAACCTGGTATCAAGCATGGTATGTATCATACAAGAGCATATAGATTGAAGAATTAAATATTTCGCTTTCCGCCTGGTTTAACTGTTTACTCTGAAAATCCCTCGGCTGGAAAAGGAAATTTTCCAAAAAATTATCTTTACAAAATTTAAATTGTAATACTTTGTTGCAACTTATTGCTTTATTTATTTCCGAAAAAATAAGTTATAATATGTGGGACATATCATATGAAAAGCTTTTCATGCAAGGTTTATTGTAGGCTAGCTGAATAACCAGGCGTAGCTCGGGTTGAAATGATTAAATGTTGATCTAAAAGTGAATTAGAATAATCACTTTTCTTACATGGAAAAATTCAATAATTTAAGTTGTACGGAAAATGTTTTTAAACTTCATTTTAACCTTTTCATAGCTTCTACAAATTACTTCGGATGCAAATATAGACATTTAATTATTGAATAATATATTGCAATATGCAAAAGACTAAAAGAAACTATTCCGATGAAAAAATACAGAATTCTGAAGAACGAAAGGTGTTCAAAGTGTAAAATTTCGATTTCCTGAGCTGAAGTAAAGCAATTTGAAAAAAGACATTAGCAAAATATTGATAGAGATTATAACGATTTATGAAATTTAGTAATGCTCAAATATGACCGCGATATTTCCCTATGTTAACACAAATACACAAACACGGGATACTAAATCAAATTTATAAAATAAAACAACGATTCTGGTGGGTCAGATCTCAAATAGCAAAATTACGCTTTTATGATCTATGAGTTTCTCGTTTGGGGTTTTCGTGTTGCACTACAAAATGTAGGTTATGACAAAATTTTTAATTACTAGGGGGCTCCGCCCCCTGCTTGCTTACGCTCGCCAACCCCCGGGGATTGCTACGCAATCCCATTTGGTTTGCTTCGCAAACCAATACTCCTTTTACATATGCCATTTGGTTTGCTTCGCAAACCAACATTCCTTTCGCAGAGTGAAACTATCTGAATAATTCGTATTATCCTAATTTCACTTTCCGGTCCATGACGTCACAGCGAGGGCTTCGCAACCTGCTCGCTTCCGCTCGCCGACCCCCCGGGAATTTCTATGCAATCTCGTTTGGTTTGCTTCGAAACCAATACCTCTTTGGCAAGTGATTTCACTTTTTTTTTACTTTAACACTTAATGCACCCCAAACTAATAGCCGCATCAGTAAAAAAATCTTCTGCAACTTGTTCCCTGTACAATTTTAAATAAACGATGTTAATCTCCAAACTTTACGATCTGTACTTTGTACTTTCTCGTTAAACCGTCTGAGAACAGAGAGAAAAAAGCGAGCCTTTTTCCTCGCCAAATAAAAAGAAATCGTTTTCATGGCAATTGTTGCTACGATAAATTTGATATCTGGCAAACCCGATAGTAAGAAATACAACCCTCATCAGCTCCGCAAATTTGCTCCGCGAAATAAAAAATACGAAATTTGTGTCACCAACTTTTGATTGCATCGAATTTATTTATGAACCAATTTTTAAAATAATTGTACCGTAAGAAAGAGTATATTCTGAGGTATACTGCGATATTTTCAAAATTAAAAAAACTAATAGTAATGCGAGATAGATATGACAGTTTTAGTTTTGTATCGGAAATTACGATCTGAAAGTTCCGAAAATTGTATAACCCAATTTTAATTGCATCGATTTTATTTATTAACCAATTTGAAAAAACAATAGTACCATAAGAAAGAGTGTAATGTAATGTATTCAGTGATGTTCTCAAATTTAAAAAATAATGTATTTTGCTGTAGATATAACGATTTTAGCAGAAAGTAGCGAAAATATCCAAAGATTCCGAATTTTGTATGACCAACTTTTGATCGCATCCAATTTAATTATTAACCGATTTCAAAAATAATAGTACCGTAAGAAAGAGTACATTCTGAGGTATACTGCGATATTTTAAAAATTAAAAACTAATTGTGATAAGATATAGATACGGAAGTTTAAAAAAAAAAGTAACAAAAATGTCCCGATTTTTGCTCGAATTTCAAAAAAATATTATCAAGAACCAAATTGAAATTTCAAAAAAACTCGACGAGCTGCAAAAATTTACGTTAAGAGGTACTCTTAAAAAAAACTCACGACTCAAAACTGAAAATTTGTATGTGTTTTGCTCACTCGCGGAAGAAATTTCGCTTCTTCAATTTTGACACTTAATAAACCCTAAACTAATAGCCGCATCGGAAAAAAATCTTAATAATTGTCCATGGAATACGATGAAGAACAAACCATGTTAATTTTGTTTTTTGCCTATCAGTACTTTCTCGGGAAACCGTCTAAGAATCGAGCTAAACAACACAGTTTTCAATCCTGAGGACGCGGCGGTAACATTTTTTTAATATAGAGAGATTACTCGCACGGCGTTCCTAGGAACAAATTTATGCTTTTAGAGAAAAAGGCGCTTCCAAAATAAGAACAATTGTATTCTTTAAGTTTTCTATAGAACGTATTTTCTTGTACCTGTCCATTTATTGTAAAAAAAAAAAACTTTAGATTTTAAATGGTAATGGTAATTTTAGTTAACGTCGTACTACAGCAACACAACGGGCTACTGACGACGGTCCGGGATCAGTCGCTTAAGGGAAAGATCCCATGACAACACCTCGTAATTTTGAACCACGGTCAGATGACGAAGCAACACCTGAGCTGGCACCCCACTCTCCTAACTTCCACACCAACCCAACGTGAGGACTTTCGGCCACGACAGATTTTAGGTGCACCAGCCGCCTCTACATCATACGCTTACAAACATCCATGCCCAGACAAGGATTCGAACCAGGAACCTTCCGATCTAGAGGCTAATACCTTAACCACTATACCGGTTGGTCGGCTAGATTTTAAAATTTGGACTTCGAGTGGCAATTTTAGGACAACCTGTGTGCCAATTTTCATGGTTGTAAGTGCTACAGATTGGTCTGAAGACAAGAAGTAATAGCCTATGTGTTTCGCAGTGTTCTAAAGTATAATTGTACCAAATTTAGTGTGGATATATCAAACGGTGTAGATTTGGATAGGAAAACACACACATCCTTTTTATATAGCTTGCGCTGATATATTGGTTGTAGAACGTGTTATCTGTGCGTATTCCGCAAGAAAAGCTATTTGACTACATTTTAAGGTACAGTCACGGTTAAAACGAACCACCTCCTTCATTTCGAGCACTATTCATACAAGAGCAAATTCAAAGGTATCATTCAATAAGGAATAATGTCCTCTACTGATTCAAATCCAAATTGAATAAGAGACGTCTTCATATGAATTTGAAAGCATCATTCAATGGGGAATAATTCCTCTTCAAATACAAATTCAAATTGCATAAGACGACGTCTTCATACCAAACTGTGCACAAACAACGAAATTTATATTAGAAACACCATGTTTTTATGCCATAATCAGATTCTAAATTAGTCTAAATATGAAATTTCATGACGTTACTATCTATATATTGCGTGATATTCAATGCTAAATTTAGTTTCAATTTCGGGGATCATCTGTAGATATAAAGACGTTATTAGTAGATCGAGATTAATTGCAGTTATCGCTGTTCGAATTTTAAATTTGAATACTATTTCAAACGTATTTTTCAGCAATACGAGAATTATTATATTTATTATGCAAGTGAAAACGATTTGAGAATTACATTATTATATGTACTACTAGCAGGCCAGCACAGTGTTATTTGTGACAGTTATTTTCGTGTCCTTACTGATACTGAAAACATTAAAAAGAAAAAAGAATGAGTCCAACCTTAATCCGACATGACACGCACGTCCAACTTACGTACAACTTGTACCGCAGTTCCTCACTGCGCCGCACAGTCGCCGCACAAGTCTCCGTCCTGAAATACCTTGTTTTTATAAACAAATGGAATATAAGTAATACTTAATAAATGGTTGTATCCAGTAACGTCTATTTTGTTTCAAAATATACTTTTTTTTTACACCAAGAAAGCGAAATAAACACGTTTTCTACGATAGAATATTTATCGCAAATGGCACGAAATAAGAATTTGTGTCATTTCACGGTTATGTGTGCATAATCAACGGCGCCGCACGTTGAAAAACCGGATGTGTACACCGGGTCTAAAAGTGCCACGTTATAAGGAACAAATAGAATTCAAAGAAAGAAATACCACAATTGTAAAAAAATTACTAGTAATGTTCTATTACCCAAGCAAAACGAGGTTTACCTAGCATACTACATCGTAATAAAGTTGTGGCGAGTAAATTGTTTAGTTTAAGAATGAGCAAATTATTCAAAATCCTTGGTTTTGATTTGAGATACAGTAGACAAAATTATATAAATTTTATGAACGAGATGATATTAGGTGAATGGTTCCTGGATGTAAAGATGTCGTTAGTATTTTGGAAAATGACCTTAAAATAAAAAAACAAGCTCATCATCTTATGTGCTCACTAAAGTAAGTGTATGAAATGTTCAAACTGGAATATCCATCAGTGCTTGGTAAAAGCAAGATTTGTGAATTGCGCTTAAAACATGTTCTTTTGAATGAGATCAAAGAAATGAGAGTCTGTATAATGTTGGCTTACGTATATATTACAGCTAAAGCTCGAAAGCCTTTTATATGCACATTACATAGCTAATCTGCAGATTAACTGATTTGCACAGTTAAAGTACGGAATCAAGAGTTTTCCTCATTTAACCTAAGTAATGTGCATATTAACGGCTTCCGTATCGTTAAAGTTCAAAAGTTTGTTTCTCTCATTTCCTTTCCCTAAACCTTTTCGTGCATTTCCTTTCCCAAATTCATTTCCTTAATTGTAATAATATTTTAAACTGTTTGATTCTTTCTATTATAGTTTTTTAATTGATTGATGATTGATTCTATCAACTAATTTGTTGATTGTTTGACTGTATTCACTTGATTCTTTAGGTAAGGAATAATAAATAAATTACATTATGTAATTTCCTTAATTGTAATAATATTTTAAACTGTTTGATTCTTTTTCTATTATAGTTTTTTAATTGATTGATGATTAATTCTTTCAACTAATTTGTTGATTGTTTGACTATATTAACTTGATTCTTTAGATATCAAAAAATAAATAAATGTGGGATTGTGCGACGAGCGCGCCAAAGCCTGATACTTCCGCAGCAGTAACGCCACCAAGAGGAAGCGTCCGCTCAGAAGCGACCGCAGCAATGAGACAGATGTTCCCCCAGACACCGAAGCTAGCAGTTGGGCAGACGGCCCATGACTTTTTAGGCAGATGGCCTCTTAGTTGTCGGATATTCTTAATTGTCAAAGATGTTTGTAAATATACTGTAAATACATTAATTATGTAATTAAACTTAAATTTAAACTTTAAGAGTTATTTATCATTTACCTTTTACGAACCCACATATATTTGGGGGTTTGGCCTGGATTTAATCAAAGGCCGAAGATTGCCGTTTCACACGCATTTTACCTTAACTGTTCGAGAAGCGAACTTTACCTAAAAGTTTCAAGAAGCGAACTTTACATAAACTGTTCGAGACGCGGACAATTCCAATATTCGTCTGATGCTCATCGGATTCGAGGTGCGAACTTCATTTGACTGAAGGACCGTGACTCAGCATATTGGATCTTGAGGAATACTTCATCTGAACTGTGAGTACAGATTTTTCATTTTGACACTAACATGGCTACGTATTTAGCCGGAGCACGCAAGATCGATCTTCTAGCGCTGATAGAGGAATTAGATCTAATAGCAGCGGAAGGAACCAAAATTCCGCAGCTTATTAAAATAACGAAAGCCGATGAATACAATGAGGAATTAACAAAAACGCTTTTAAAAAGGATTGTTTCTGAACGAGAAACAAAGGAAAAAGAACGCGAAAGGGAAGCTAAAGAAAACGAAAGAAAGCAGATCGCGAATTTCAGTTGAAGAAGTTACATCTAGAAAACAAAAGTACTAGAAGTTCCGATTTTATTTCCCCACTTAAAACTGACTTTTCAAAACTAATGACACATTTCGACGGAAACTGTGATTTAAGCATGTATTTATCTTTGTTTGAAAAACAAATTAATCGCATAGAAATACCTAAAGAAAATTGGGTTATTTTCCTTGTGAGTCTTTTACCGTTGGACATCGCAAATTTAATTGCAAGAGAGCCTGATCCGCTTGCAAATGATTACGATCACGTGAAAAAACTTTTACTGAATCGATTTAAACTAACACCGGAGCAGTTTCGACAGCACTTTTTTACTCATAAAAAAGAAACAACCGCATCTTGGCGTGATTTCGCCTACGAGTTAGATAATTTTTTCGAAGAATGGGTTGTGGGTCTTAGTATCTCCAAATATGAAGAATTGAAAGATCTCATAGTGGCGGATCAAATTAAAAGGAAAATACCGTTTGAAATGCGCGAGCATTTTATTGATGAATTACCGAAATTGAATAAAGTAGCCGAATTAGTGAATAAATTGGATGAGTACGAGGCGGCAAGATTCCATCTTAAAAGACCGGTAGCTAGAGATATGAAATCAGCTGAAACACAAAGTCATCAGTGCTCCAAGAAATTCAATGATAAACCGTCGATCGTCCGTGCTCACCAAAGTGTTACTAACCAATATATTAAATGTTTTTCATGTAATGAAATTGGTCATAGAATTTCTGAGTGTCCAAATAAAAATAAAGGAATAAAATGTTTAAAGTGTAATGAATATGGACACCGTAAATTCGAATGTAATAAAGGTGTAAAAACTGATATAAATGAAGAAAAGAAAGTTTTAATTAATATGTCCAGCAATCATGAAAAGAAGTTGTACAAATGTCTTAAAATTATGAGTAAATATGTTGATGCTTTAATTGATACGGGATCAGATTTATCTATTTTGAAATATGATTTTTATATGCAAATTGGTGCACCAGAATTAACCCCATGTGACACAATGTTAAATGGTATTGGAAAGCAAAGTGTAAAATCACTTGGTTATTTTTGTGCTGAAATTACTATTGACACTTTTAATATTCTCACTGAGTTTTTTGTTATTAAAAACTTATGTTGTAATATTGTGATTGGTATGGACGTAATTCACAAGCTTAATATTTCAATATCAGGAAATGATTTTAGGATTTTGAGCTTACGAGAAAATTCTATTAATCTTTCTTTCACACACACTTCGGAAGTGAGTCTGAAAAAATAAAAGCTAAGCGTTTTGAGGGACCTCATTCAGGAAGTAAAGGAATAAAAACAAAAACGAGTTGCCGAAATGGAGCCACTGTTTTGGAATCCGAAAGTAATGAAAGGCAGATGTTTGGTATCCCCTTCCCCCTGTCTCACCCCTTCAAAGAAGAAAACAGGTGTGAACTATTGGCGAGTGCCATTAATATTCCAATGGTAGGCGTTGCGTCATCTTGTGTACAGGATGTTCAAGAATATGATTTGACTTTTAATCCTTTACACGAATTGCCGATTTCCTGGATGGATGAAATTGAATTGCAACATATTAAAGATCCTAAAATAAGAAACGAGTTAGATATTTTGATTAGACAATATATAAGCCGCATAAAATTAGAGACACAGAAGTAAAAATGACTTTAATTTTAACTGATGATGTACCGATTTGTCAGAGACCGCACCGAATGTCTTTAAAAGAACAGAAAATAGTTGAGGAACAAATACAAATATGGTTAAAAGACGGAATAATTAAACCCTCCTGTTCCAACTACGCTTCACCCATTGTTTTGTGTAAAAAGAAGGGTAATAATTCATACAGATTGTGCGTTGATTATCGATCGGTTAATCGAAAATTAATCAAAGATAAGCACCCACTCCCATTAATTCAAGATGTTTTAGATTGCTTGGGAAACGCACAGGTTTTTTCCACTTTGGACTTAAAAAACGCATTTTTCAACATACCAATGGACCCTGATTCGACACGTTACACAGCATTTGTCACCCATGAAGGACAGTACGAATTCAATGTTGTACCTTTCGGATGTAAGTAACTCACCAAGTGTTTTTGTGAGGTACATAAACACGGTGTTTAGAGACTTAATTCGAGACAAGACTATAATAATTTACATGGATGATATTGTTATACCTTCCATTGATGAACAAGAAGGGCTGGAAAAAATTAAAAGGGTTTTGAAGGTTGCGTCCGAATACGGCGTAATAATAAATTTAAAAAAGTGTCAATTTCTTCAACATTCGATAGAATTTCTCGGATACGTTATCGAGGGCGGCAAAATTCAACCTTCCCCATCCAAGACGCGTGCAGTGAAAAATTTTCCCCAGCCGAAAAATGTAAAACAAGTCATGAGTTTTTTGGGTCTTTGCTCTTACTTTCGACAATTTTTCGGTGGATTTTCAAGAATTGCAAAACCATTAAGTGACCTGCTTCGAAATAATATCGAATGTACATTTGGCTCTGAGCAAGTCGACGCATTTGAAAGGCTAAAGGAAATTCTCTCAAGTAGTCCTGTATTGCATCTCTTTAGGCAAGGAGCAACCTTAGAATTACATACGGATGCTAGTAGCCACGGCTTTGGAGCTATTTTGCTTCAGCAAGCTCATGATGGGAAATTTCATCCCATTCACTTCATGAGCAAGAAGACTACTCCTCAACAAGAGAAGTATTGTTCTTACGAATTGGAAGTACTGGCTGTAATCGAGGCTTTGCGAAAATTTCGCTACTACTTGTTGGGTACTAAGTTCAAAATAGTGACCGATTGCGCTGCATTTCAGAGGACTATGCAGAAAAAAGAGCTTACACCAAAAATTGCTCGATGGGCATTGTCACTCGAAGAATATGATTATGAGGTTGTCCATAGATCAGGCACCCAAATGAAGCATGTGGATGCCCTAAGCAGGAACATATTGTTGATAACAACTCGTGCACAAGGAGAATTAACAACCCAAATAGAAGATGCACAACATCAAGATGATCACATTAAAGCAATTAAAACTCTAGTTGAAGAAGGACATGACAGTGAACATTTCATTAAAGGAGGAGTTCTATACAAGTATGAGAATGGGAAACAACTACTAATGGTTCCTCAGGCGATGCAAAATAACATCATTAGAGACGTTCACAACAAAGGTCACTTTGGCGCTGCCAAGACTGAGGAAATTCTTAAGCAGCAGTTTTTTATTCCTAATGCAAGAAAACAGGTTGAAATCGTTATTTCTAATTGCGTACAGTGCATCCTCTGCAATAGAAAACGTGGAAAAGGCGAAGGGTTTCTTAATCCAGTGCCGAAAGACAAAGTTCCACTTGGGACTTACAATATCGACTTTTTGGGACCCCTTCCAACAACGAATAAAAGATACCAAGATATTTTCTCGGTAGTCGATGCCTTTACGAAGTTTGTCTGGTTGTACCCAGTGAAATCTACCTCGGCTAGCGATGCTATAGAAAAGCTGAAATTACAACAAGCTACTTTTGGAAACCCATCACGAATAATTTCAGATAGGGGATCAGCGTTTACATCGAAGGAATTCACTGATTATTGTACTGATCAGGGAATTGAACATTGTAAAATAACAACCGGAATTCCTAGAGGCAATGGGCAGGCAGAAAGGATGATTGGTCTGTTGATTCCTGTTCTTGCCAAACTTTCAATAGAGGAGTCTAGCAAATGGTTCAAATATGTTCCAAGTCTACAAAGTATTATAAACAGTACACCATCCAGAAGTACGAAGCATACGCCATTCGAACTGATGATTGGCATCACGATGAAAAATAAAGAAGATCTGAAGATAAAAGATATACTGGAAGAAGAGTATGAAAAGTCCATGATGAAGGAGAGAGAAGAATTACGCGAACAAGCAAAAGACAATATTTTCAAATTGCAACAGGAAAATAAACGTCAGTATAACAAAGGGAGAAAAAAATCTAGAGTGTACAAAGTAGAAGATCTAGTGGCCATTCAGCGCACGCAGTTTGGAGTTGGGCTTAAGCTGAAACCTAAATTTTTGGGACCCTATCGAGTTGTAAAAGTGTCTCCTAATGACAGATATGCCATTGAAAAAGTGGGCGATCATGAAGGTCCACGCCTAAGTACTTCAGCAGCTGATTACATGAAACCCTGGCCCACTGGTCAACAGTAAAAAAAAATGTATATATAAGCCTTTTTTTCCTCTTTCTTTCTTCTTTTTTGTTTGTATTTTCAGATATGTGAGAATGTTATGGCCTGTTTACTGATGTTGAAGATGGCGAATTTCGAGGACGAAATTACAGTCAGGATAGCCGATTGTGGGATTGTGCGACGAGCGCGCCAAAGCCTGATACGTCCGCAGCAGTAACGCCACCTAGAGGAAGCGTCCACTCAGAAGCGACCGCAGCAATGAGACAGATGTTCCCCCAGACACCGAAGCTAGCAGTTGGGCAGACGGCCCATGACTTTTTAGGCAGATGGCCTCTTAGTTGTCGGATATTCTTAATTGTCAAAGATGTTTGTAAATATACTGTAAATACATTAATTATGTAATTAAACTTAAATTTAAACTTTAAGAGTTATTTACCTTTTACGAACCCACATAAATAACATTATGTTAATTTAAGCGTACAGAAATGTTGCTGTTGTTCCAGCAAAGATCTTATTTTCACTTTAACGAGTGCCTAGTAGGTAATATGCAAATTTTCTAGGTAATTTGCAGATTACCTAGGTAATTTGAGAGATGAAACAATTTTCAGCACTTTAACGGATCATCCTAGTTAATGTTCACATTACTTAGATAATCTGTAGAATAACTGATTACCGTACTTTAGTGGTAACATATACACTATGACAATTTCATATTGGTGTTGTAAACATTACATTTCTATATTGAAAGTGTTCCCGTTTACTCTCTTTCATTCCCAGAAAAATTATAGTGCAGTCCTTCTAGAAACTGTTGGCTAAAGATGCCCAAGGTATTAAAAATTTTATCTATTGCCTGGAACAGAAGAATTTGACCTGACATGGTACTTTTGAAAACGAGATGTAGAAGACGTTTCTCATAAGATAAAAGGTTCTGGATCATAATTGGATCTGTATCAACTTATTTCGGGTCTCATTACATAATTTCTGGAGCATTGTTACTTTAAGCGCCGTCAAGCTAAGGAAAATCAAGCAATACATGATCTTGCAGTTTAAAATTTCTTTGGTGGGTGGGGGAATTTTGGTGTGTTGCAAGTAGACTTTTCTGAAAACCACTCTTGCACTTTTCGAAATGAGATCCATGGTGCCGATTGGAAACAGAAGCAAGTGAACTTGCTCAAAACTGGTATTTATTACTTGAGTTTCATCCATTCTTTAGTGCCAACATCAGATTATTAGGGTCCTTCTAAAGAGGTCATTATTTAATCCGTATCTTTTTTATTACATAGTATTTCAAATGGTGTCCAAAATGTAGAAATATGGTCTGACGGTGCATATAAAGGGGTCCAGTTTAAAAATGCTTAAATAACAGTCTCTCTTAACACACAGAAATAAAGATACAAAGTATCTATTACGTGGAAATATTTTTCAAAATCACATGGTAAGAGTTCAGGAGACGGAATTCGAGGCAGTGTGAAACACATTTGTTTTCGACCAAATGAAAAAAGGTTTTTAGTACATAATGCGCACGAATTCGTTGAAGCTGCTAATAAGTAGAGGACAAATGTTTTTGATCCAAATGAAGGAGTAGCAAAATTCAGATCTAAACAAATTTTTGAATCAAAATTCATAATTTCCTTCGACTTTTACTGCAAATAAATATGTTTACAGGGCATTATTTAAATTTTTTAATCTGTGTAATTTATCTCATTAATAAGCAATTATTCTCAAATATATATAAATATAAAAAAGTTAATTTTAGTACGGATTAAAATTTTGAAAGCGTTATAATAAGCATTCAGTTCTTAGAATACAAAAATGTAACGTGTCACAAAAGTATGTAGAGTGAGTCACATAAAAAAGTCAGTTTATTTTATTAATTAATAGAGTAATTTCATTTTTTTTTCTTATGTTTGCCATGACCCACTACTCACAGCTAAGCATCCAAGTACTTTCTAGCGATTCACATTGAAGAAGAGTAAAACTGTCATTTTTTTTCAAATCTAAAAAGTCATGTCATTTTTTTTTGTACCGTGAGTCACGGTCGGAAATGTTGCCATTTGGGAAACAATCCTCATTAAATTTCTAAATTATGCCGTAGATGCTTCAGTAATACATCAATGAGTTTATAAATCACTTTTTATTTATTGTTTTCTTAATCCATTCTTAATTTACGTTAATTTAATACCGAAAAGTGATGTCTGATTGTAACGTAAGTCACATTTAATTACCCAAATACAAAAAAAAATCAAAGGGAAGTTAAATAATCTGAACATACGTAAGTGCTTTTATCCATACATGGTTTTAAACTTCATGTAAGAAAACCTAGAGACTGAATTAGTTTCTTAAAAAATTAGTACAAAATTCAAATTCCAGGCAATTTTCGAAAGCGTAAAATATTTTTAAATGTAAAACTGGTCACTAAACAAGTTGAAATTCAGCAGCTATGATGTTTATACAGAGGCTGTTCACACATTTTTTAGACAATGTATATTGTATTCACAAAATTAAATTACATAAAATTCGTGTGTTTTAAATGTTCTATTTGATAGCCCTTATTCTGAACTATCTTTCGACACCGTAATTTCCAGGATAATGATGCCTTTTGAAGTGTCAGAAGAGGTATTCTATCCCATTCCTCCTGAACAGCTTTCCAGAGTCATGTAAGGGTTGTGGGACGACGTTTTGATAATTCAGATTTTAGAAGTCCGAAAGCACAAAAATCCATAGGTGATAGATACATCGGGAGATTTAGTAGGCACATCAGTGAAGGGTATGGCCTTGATACCGGTTTTTTGTTCCATTTCTTTTAGGAAATTTACAGTGGATTTTGATGTGTGACTGCTAGCTTTGTCTTGATGGAGTTCCACAGATTGATGGCACTGTGGGTAAAGCGATGGTATTTCATTCAGAAAAATTGGCGATAAAATATGTTCCTGATAGTATTTGGAGTTAATCTTGACATTTTTTTCCACTCTCTTTATTTTTAACTTGCCATTATATGAAAAACCAGCAACAATCATGAATCCTTTAGAAAAACTTTCTTTCGATTCTGTGAACCATGTACTTAAATTTTTTTCTCCCCTTTTATGACTATAAATGGCTATTTTTTTTTTGCTGCAATCATTTAAATACACCCATGATTCATCTATTGTGACAATAGTTTTCCATTTTTCTTTGGATAAGTGTTTCTCATATAGAATTCGGCAGCGTGTCCTGTGTTCAGCGATATGGTTTTTAGAAATACTATACACATTGCGTTTTTTCGCTTTCTTAAAATTTAAATCAACGTTTATCATTTTGTTTACAGTGGACACCGATAATTTTAATGATTTTGCAACTGTCCTTTGACTAAGGGGATTTTCTTTTGACATTAAACAACGTACCTTTGCAATAGTCGAAGATGTCCGTTTCTTCCTTGGATACTTGTTTGGAATTTTTGTCCCACTTGAGGCTCCAATTTGACGTTTTTTTTCCTTTCTTGTTGACGATGTTACCTATCGACGCTTTAGATATCACAAAACCATGACTCTCGCATCGTTTTTGGATAACGGAATATGAATATTTCTCTTTGGAAAGAGCATAAATATAGCCTTTGAACCACTGCTTCGTTAAAAACGCTATTTTGAATAAAAACAAACATCTCAAGCCGCAGACGGTAATTTTGACTTTTAAAAACATAGTACAACTGCAATTATTTCTTTTGCAACAAACGATTTTTTTACTACCGCTAACCAAAATTGTCTAAAAAATGTGCGAACAGCCTCTGTATTTAACGGTATGAATATTTTGTGTGTGTGTTTTGTGTGCATTTTTCGTTTTCGATTATTCAATTCTAACTTGGATTTAAGACATTTAAACATTTGACAAAATAGAATATTATAAGGCCAATAAAAAATTGCAGAGGTCATGAAAATTACAAATTCTTAATATTACAAGGTAATTTTGATTTTACTCAATCCAAATATTTAAGGAAGTTTTAAATCGGGTTGCGTGAAATTTTACATTACTGGTTGTATGTTTCCCACCGTTAGCCATATAACTTTTGTGGCAAATATGGTGCTTAATTCAGTAGGGTCAGGTGGCGGAAAGTGGGGGTAAAATCAAGCTTTTTTAGAGAAGCCCCTAAAACCAAACTATTAAATTTATTTTAATGAAACTTTTGATGCATTTTATATACATTAGATTCATATAGATTAAACATGAAGCATAATCATTCAATTTTGTTGAATTGTTTTCTCACAGTGATACATTTAAAAGAGCATGTTTTGATAGCCCCACTTTACCCCATGGTGGGGGGGAATTGGGGGTAGTTCTAAAATTGGTGTATACTCTTGGATAACAGCCATAACAGAGTTGCTCGTTACCACGGGCAATGCTCATTGTCAAATTCAGCCAAATTCGAATTGCGAAGAGATCCAACCTTTCTAAAACCTTTTCATTGGTTAAAACCTCACCACACTTGCTCTGTACTCATTTTCTTTGAATTCTCAATGACTAAAACAGTATTTACAGATGGAATGGGAGAGAGTTTGCAGTATTGCTTTATTTAAATCTTTTAAAGGTCAGTCGAGAGAAACTGCATCAGAAGATACAATGCTCTTGGTTGTTTCTCTTTTCTGTAATGAGAATACAGTGTTGGATGGCCTAATGTTCAGAGGATAAAGTCCAGCTACTTTAAATTCATTTACTGTATTTTCCGGCGTCATTCTTTCAAATAACGTTTTTAAGAGAAATGGAAATGATGCTTTCGAAACATTTTGTAATCTGCTTTCTCTAAACCAATGTTTCAAAATCTCCTTCCAAGCTTTTTTCAAGGAGAAAACACTTCAACATATAATGGTTGTAGAACATTAGACATTTACTAAAGTTAACACAGAGGTAAAAAATATCCCTACTATACACCACTTGCTAAGCCTAATCATATCCACAAATTACCACACTTCAGAAAACAACTCATAATAAGTAGAATTACAAAATTTATTCTTATCTTTTTATGCAGATCTGCTCCTTAGATTTTAATCCACACGTTTGAACGAAAATTAATAGTTTTTTTCAGTTAATAATGATTTTAGAAGAAAATTCATCAGCAACTTAAACATATTAAGGGCAATATGCATAAACAAGATAATTTGTAAACATTAAACTTCTTGCCAGTTTCTAAAATTAAAATTAAAATATTTTCCATAATCTCAATATACAGGGGATGGACAAAATAATATGAATACTTGCGAAAAAATAGCACTCGAAAGAAACCTCTCGTATACTCCTGCCCTCTAGCGGTGAAGGGTGCCACCTAGCGGATGCAAAAGTACACACATCAGTCTGCTACTAGCAGCTACAGAAGTCGGATGCGAAATATATTTCTGTGTTAAAATTGCGTTATGACTGACCTCTCTGATTTCGAAAGAGGCATGATTGTTGGAGCCCGTCTTGATGGAGCCTCAGTAACGATAACGGCCACCCTTCTAGGTGTTGGGAGAAGTACAGTGTCGACTGTAATGTCAGAATATTTAAAACGGGGAAAAACATCATCTAAAAAAGTACAACAGTGGTCGAAAATCGAAGCTGAATGACAAAGACAGAAGGGTTTTGAAGCGGATTGAGGCAAAAAAACACAAGACAACAGCATCCCATATAACATCTGAGATGAACACTCGTCTACAGGAAGCAGTTTCATCAAAAACTATCCGGCGTGAACTGCATGTGGCAAATATTCATGGTAGAGCGGCTATTTCAAAACCATTGACTACACCATGCACTGCCTTGAAGCGACTAATATGGTTTCCCGAGCATAAAAATTGGACACAACAACAATGGGAGAATGTAATATGGTCAGACGAATCGTCGTTCACATTATTCCCGACAAATAAACGTGTTTGCGTTTGAAGAACGCCACCAGAAGCCTATCAAGTTGACTGTCTTCGGCCTACGGTTAAGCATTGTGGCGATTCAGGGATGATCTGGGGTGCGATATCACATCGTGGTCTTGGCCCACTATTGTTCTGAATGGCCGTGTTACAGGAGAGGATTATATCAGTCTTCTGGCCGACCATCTTCACCCAATGGTGCAAACTGTGTTTCCTGATAAACGATCAGTCTTCCAAGATGATAATGCCCCCATTCACACCTGTGGAATTGTCCGAGACTGGTTATATGAACACGACGATGAAATAGAGCACCTCATAGGGCCCCCTCAGTCCCTGATCTCAATATAATAGAACCTTTGTGGGGTATTTTGGAAAACAAACTGCGCAGTCGATTCTTCCCCCCCCCGCCCAAGGACACTTTCTGAATTAGGGACTTTTTTGCAATTTGAGTGGGAACGTATCCCTCTGAATGTTGTACGTGACTTATATTTATCGATTCCAGGTCTGATACAAGCTGTAATTCATTCAAAAGGGGGGGACCAATGGCCTATTAATAAAAATAATTATCTTTTCACAGGTGTTCAGATTATTTTGTCCAACACCTGTATGCCTCTAAAAAGGAATTAACTAAATATTTTAATTTAAAAAGAGAAAATAGTTCTTTTTCAATGTACCCCCCCCCCTTTACTCCTCCATGGGCCCACTTTACCCCCACCTGACCCTATAATACAATTTCAACAAGGTTATTGCTGTTAATTAATTTTTCCTTTTTTAATTTAAGAACTCCGTATTCGTTTCCAAAATAGAATTATTAAAGGAAGAATAAATTCCTTTCAAGTCTTATCTTCTAAAAATTTCACAAAAAAAAATGCATTCATTCATTTTTATAGTTAATATAAATATCTGTTTTAAAAGTTAATCTGACCATCTAATTTGAAATACGTAAACTCAGGACTAATAAACTAATAATTGGTGAAGTATATATGAAATTAAAAGTATTTCTCATCTGTCTAAATTTAGTAAACTTATGATTCTCATTATGTGCTGAAGTCTAAAATATGCTTTTTTTTTTTAAGAAATTAAAAATATGCTTTAGTTATTTTCTCAAATCATTTCTTTAACCTTAACGCTCTTCCTTTTGAGTTAGTTCTTCTCGCTATTTGACTCAAGCTGCGTTTGGGTGAAATAAAAGTAACTGAAAAATTCATAGAACAATCATTCAGTTGTCAAAAATTTTTATTTATACATAGCGTATGTGGAAGATAAATATCCTGAACTTATATATCTGAAAGACCAAAAAGTCTGGAAAACGATTTGTTTCAAGAAGTTTAATTTTTTCGGTTTCAAAAGGTTCTATTCGATGTTGGAAAGAGTAAAATCTAGATTACGTGTAAGAATGTGATAGGGGGAGGTATTTTCTGTAGTTTAAATCTGTTCAGAGAGTTTTAAGGATCTTGTTTTGCTTTTCTCTGTTATAAAACTGACTTAATTAAACAATTATTTATTAAGTCGTTGCATAATAAAAAAAAGTTGTGTAAACGTTAGGCATATATTTATAAATAAACATATTCAAACATATAGAAATATTTCATTCACAACACCATTCTGATTTAGTACTCCTGATGGCAGTGTCACTGTTTATTACAAATGAACTAGTGTTTGCATAATGTTGTTACATTACGGCTCCGATGAGAAGACAGTCGACGTTGGGTCAGTTGCTTTTTTTAAAAGGTATGGAAGCTGATTAGGATAAGACTGCCATATTCAAAAGAATGAATGGCGATCACTGTAGTTGGTCTTCGTGCCGCCAACTCGTTATCACTGTTGTTTCTTACGGCATCAAACTATAAACTTAGAACCAGAATCCGTGCTAAAGACGTCAGTGGAAGCGCTTTGTTTACGTCCCAATGTATATCACTTAGTTTTAAAAACAGATTCATTCAAAACCACGTGACGAGTGATAAGGAGTAAGCAATATGCATTGGTCGTTACTGATACTAGTATTCAGTAGTACTATCTGGACTAATGCAGAAATCTGAATTTTGGATCAAGCTGTCTCTCTGTATAGTCCCCCTATCCGTATTGTAACTAGTGCGAAAAAAATTTAGAATTTACATTCCTTAACCTTTACGCTGCGGTGCTTAGATTTTTTCAATCGTCTCCAGGAATGGCCCTTTCGCCTGCACGTCCGACACCCCCACCCCTTACCTAATTATCTAACTTGAACGATAAATCCTTGAGTGATATGTGACATGTGGAACCGACGCTTTCCTTTCATAGTATTGTGTAACGTATCGTTTGGCGTTAGAGAGATATCACCGAAGCGACTTTCTGCCTTTTCCCCAAAGCGTTCACACCACACGGTCGACCGGTTAGAGTTCCGAACAAAAGGAGGGATCCTCTAGAAGGACAGTCGCTGACAGCTCGTAAATGGTGATCGATGCCAGCGGTCACTTAAAAGGGAATATCATCCACTGTACACATATCTATATCATGCCAATGGCGCAAACTAAATTTTATAGGTAGCAATTCTCTATATGCCTCAGCGTAAAGGTGGATGGCATCTAAGAAGCTATCACAACAGGCAACTACTTTATTGTAAAGAAGGTTTCAAATCGAACATTCACCCATTAGAAAACAATTATCGCCTGCAGCTGCTTAAAAACGCTGTAAGCAGCACAATTACATTCTTATAGCGTTTTAGAAGTACCAAATGCAGCTAATTACATTTTCATTGTTGCAATTGCTTCCATAGTTGAATTCTGATGAAACAGTCTTCAAAAATAATGACATTTATTGTGTGGCGTCTCTTTCCTGATAGTAGCAAGACAATTTCAATGAAATCAAATTAAGAAATGCCCGAAAGCAAATTTTTAATGGACCCAATTGTCCCCCGTTAATGGATAAGTTAATGTTCTTTCCAGCACGTAATAGCTTCAGTTGCTTCATTTATTACCTGTATGGGTACTTATTAGCATTAAGCAGGAGAATCCAATAATGCTCGCTTAGCTACCAGCTTAAAGCAAACGAGTGAGCCGGACAGTTTTATTTATCAAAGGATGAAGAAAGCTTAAATCTAATACAATTACCTGTACTAAACCTAGTTACATTTTTTGTGTGTACGAGAAAAGGTTTCTGTAACAGCTCGTTATGATGACTGTCATATATCTTATCAAAATCCCATGAAAACTAAAAGAAAGGTTTCTGCTTCGGAGGAAGTGATGTTTTGAATTCGATTTCCTTTCGGGTATGCAAATATATCTTGAGAAATCAGTGATTACCTTCAATTAGCCTTGACATATGGAGCCTTTATTTCTCTATTAATGATATCTTTGAAGTATTAAGCAATTATTTGGCTTAATTGATTCCTCAATGAATGATAAAATGAATGCAGCGTTTCTTTTTGTTTAGTGTTTAGAACTTTATCTTAATTTCTCTTGGAATCGTTATTTTGTAAAAATGAACAGATTTAATAATTAAGCGTTGATGCGACTAAAGTAATCAATTTTGGTATGGAATAAGTTTCTCTCTTTTAAATAGTCACCTACAAATTAATTTAATTAATTTCTGGATCACTTTTATGTTTAATCGCATCAGATCTTTCAATAATCACTGACCTCTGATAATTTATAAATGTTATTTTTCAATGTTTTTAATTAAATATTATGTAATTGAACTGCTGTTAACTGGCAGGGGAGATCCTGGTATGTTGAAACATGTGAACCGAGTCCTCTATTGAAAAGCATATGCTTTTTGAGGGGCCGTCATTTTTTCCATTTTTAGATTTTTCTTATAAGCACATCTGACAACTATACTGATTTCAATGTTCTAGTGCCCGTAGTTTTTTGAAAAGTGGTTTTTAAAGATTTAAAATAAAGTAAGTCAATTTTCTGCATCCTCTAAAATCTTTAATTGTTCTTGAAATACAACACTGATTAGACTTAAAAGTTGATGTTCATAAACGCAACAAGTATTCGTATTTACCCATTGACTCTCCATCAGATAACACTGCAATGGATTTTCAGTCACTATGGTGTTCATGGCAATGAACTGGAGGATAGCTTAGCTACGGCTGGTTCTGAATTAACCCAACCATATCCTCCTATTGAGTACCATATTCAACTAGTTACCACCGTCCCATCTAAAGCCATTCGGTGTATTGAGTACCATATACCAAAAACAATCTATCTGCATATTACTAACGAAAGCATAGCTAAAGATAAAAACTGGAACTCCCTGCTAAGGTATCAGTTTCTGCAATATCTACCACGAGCTAGATTTTTTTTCATTTGTGCTTCGATGAACCCCGTTACGTGTTCCGACATAACGCACGGCAGAACATATTGAAATAGTTTTTCTTTTCGTAAGTCGTATTCTTTCAGTAAAGCAACCGACCAAATCCAAAAATCCATAGTCTTCTTTCACGTAAAGTAAAAAATGGTAATCCCTATGGTGTGGGGATGGGGGTAATGGTGTGGATTGAGAACGTTTTGGAAGATGAAAATTACAATAATTTATAAATGAAACCAGCAGAATTATCCTACATTGCTTGAGTTTTATAGGATAAATGATGATTGAGGAAGTTATCAGAATAATTACTTCTCTTTCATAGATAAATGCACACATTGTTTAAGTGTATGAAAAATAATTTTTTCAACACCGTTTTAATATTTTCATAGTTTTTGCAACTTCCTTTGCACGCGAATGCGTATACATGCTCTAGATGTGCATAATTCATTTCATATACATCGCACCCCGGTAAATGACAAAACTATAAAAGGTGGTTCCTGGAAGATATTTATTGATTGGTGATTAGTTTCTTTTAAATGACATTTTTTAAGTTTTCATTTTCACATTTTTTTGAAAATTCTATCCAGCGGGTCATAAAATAACAAAGATGGATTGTTTTAAAAAATTTAATTAAAAAAAGCATTTAATTAAAAGCAAAAATAGTAATAGATTAAAATTTTCATAAAAAAAAGAAAAGATCAATTTTGCAGCATTTTTTAAAATAGAAATCACTGTCAATAAAAAAGCACTGTTTACAACTAATGCTATGCATAAGAATGGTTTAAACTTGAAAAGCATGCAACCCTGATCTTTTATCATTTAAGAGAACAAATTTTTAATTTTTTTAAGTCCTAGCCCGATAACTTGCTAACCATGATAATACTTCAAAATTGGTATAGTTTTATTTAATTTGCCTACTCTAAATAGTGTGGGAAATGCAGTTTTAAATCGAGCATTTTTTTTAATTCACAGATTCAATTACAAAGCAAAGATAGTAATAGATTAAAATTTTCATAAAAAAAAAAGAAAAGGTCAATTTCGCAGCATTTTTTAAAATAGAAATCATTGTCAATAAAAAAGCACTGTTTACAACTAATGCTATGCATAAGAATGGTTTAAACTTGAAAAGTATGCAATCCTGATCTTTTATCATTTAAGAGAACAAATTTTTAATTTAAGTCCTAGCCCGATAACTTGCTAATTATGGATAATACTTCAAAATTGGTATTGTTGTATTTAATTTGCCTACTCTAAATAATGTGGGAAATGCAGTTTTAAATCGAACATTTTTTTTTAATTCACAGATTCAATTTAAAATGCAAATCCCTTACTTATTCCGAATAAGAATGATTATGTTACTTGCCTATTGTCTGTAGCTTTTAATAAAACCTAACAATATAATTTGAAAGATCATAAACAAATGAAAGTGTAACTAATTTTAACTGTCATGTAATGGTAATCGTTGTCACATTTGTTTAAATTTCAAAATTAAACGTATAACTACATTGCATTACCCATTTTATATTAAAATAAGATTTTGTTTTAACGTTGCCTGTGTTACTTTAAAATAACTATTTTAACGATAATATTATATCTATGCAATTATACATCATAAAATAAGACGTTACCGTTATAAAATAAGATATTACTGTTATTAAATAGGACGCTACCTTTATAAAATAAGACGGGTTTTTTTTTAAGTAAGACGTCACCCTTTTTATTTTAAAAGATTTTATTTTGCATACTTCATTTATTTCTATGAAACAAAATTTTGTAATTCATATATTCAGTTACGAACTTCTATATCAAGTTGGTCAAAGTATACACTTAAAGCCAATAAAAAAAACAAGAGTCTGTACCTATATTTTTCCCAAAATAATATAACACATTACAATGTTAAGATATTTTGTACATAACGATATATAGATGGAATTGTGAAAAATGAAAGATTTGAGAAAACGTATCGGGATTGAATCTAATCCGAACTTGAGCACTTCGAAAAAGACTCAATGCTTTCATAAAGACAGTAACGATCTATTTGCAAAAAGAACTCATATTCATTGTGGTGACATCATGTGGCGCACTGAGGCAACAACCAGCAAACTCTTCGCGTTACGATTTCTCTTGGCTCGAGTGGCATCAGAAAAAGTTTAGAACAAAATAAAAGAATAGTAAAACTAGTTTTTTAATCTTTTTAGCTTTGAAGTTTCCCTATTGTCTTACGCATATATTTTTCGTTAATAAAAGTATTTTAAGAAGTTTGCTCTTTATAATTTATCCGACTTTATTCAACGAACTTCATTGGTGACCCGGACGTGATTGATTACGATAAAATGATTACAAATGATGACGCCGGAACAGCATCGGAGAATTCGACAATCGCCAGGGTAAGCCTAAAAATTCCTCCTTTTTGGAAACCCGACCCCAAAATATGGTTCCTGCAGATCGAAGCCCAATTCCGCAACGCTGGAATTACAGTTGATCAAACAAAATATGATTATGTAGTCAGTTCGATCGAAGCAGGGACTTTGTAACAAGTTGCAGATATCCTCGTCAAACCACCGGACGACGAGAAGTATCTGGCCATTAAAAAGAGGCTGATTGAAATTTTTTCCGATTCTGAAACACAGAAAACTCAGAAGCTTCTGACCGAATTGGAATTGGGTGATAAGAAACCATCTCAACTTCTATGCGAAATGCGCAATTTGGCGACGGATCAGGTGCCGGACGAATTTTTGAAAACCTTGTGTATGCAACGATTACCACTTAATATGCGGAGCATTTTGTCTGTAAGCAGCGATGATTTGTCCAAACTATTAACAATGGCTGACAAAATATGGGAATTAAATCCCAATTCACCTCAGGTAGCTCGCATTGAATCTACACCAACTGGTAACGAGATCGCCTTAGATCTGCAGAAACAGATATCAAACTTGGCACTGCAAATAGCGGAGATGAATAGACGTAGGGATTCCAGTCCACAAAGACGAAGATACAGATCTAATTCAAGAAACCGTTCCAAAAATAACAATGACCCAAACAACTGTTATTTCCACCAACGCTTTGGCGAGAGAGCTTACAAGTGCACACCGCCATGCAAATATCAGGCTTCGAAACAGGAAAACTGAATCCCCGGCTTTTAATGACGACCGAAGGTCAAGGGGTCGAGCTGAGTAGTCTATATATTCGTGACAAAGCATCAGCAACCCATTTTTTAATTGACACCGGAGCATAAATATCAGTTATTCCACCATCATTATCAGAAAAAAGAACCGTGTCTAAGCTTGAGATATTTGCAGCTAACGATACAAAAATCAAAACGTATGGGCAAAAATTGTTGGAACTGGATTTGGAGCTACGTAGATCTTTCAACTGGCCATTTATAATTGCAGATGTAAACAGACCTATTGTGGGAATAGACTTTCTTTCACATTTTAACTTATTAGTCGACAGTAAAAATAGAAAATTAATTGATGGTACAACTTCATTGACGACTAAAGGTACTCTGTGTAACAATAGCGTCGCCCCTAAATTCATTGCTACCACTTTTCAAAGTCAATACGCAGCCATTTTAAATAAATTCCCAAACTTACTTAAACCCAACATAAAAAATGAGAAAATTAAAGAACATAATGTGCAGCATTTCATTGAAACTAAAGGAAAACCCACATTCTCTAAAGCCAGAAGACTTTCTCAAGAAAAGTTGAGTGCTGCGAAAAAGGAATTTGATTATATGCTACAAGATGGCCTCTGCAGACCATCCGAAAGCAACTGGTCAAGTCCATTACATCTCACTTTAAAAAAATCCGGCGACTGGAGGCCATGTGGTGATTACCGTGGGCTTAATGCAAACACCATACCAGACCGTTACCCACTACCATTTCTAACGGACTGTACAAATATTCTACATAAAAAAACGATGTTTTCAACTATAGATCTTATAAGAGCCTACCAACAGATTCCTGTTCACGAAGCTGATATTCCGAAGACCGCCATCATAACACCTTTCGGACTTTTTGAATTTCCTTATATGACATTTGGTCTACGCAACGCCGCGCAAACCTTCCAAAGGTTTATGAATACTGTGCTGAGCGGCCTCGATTTTGTGTTCTGCTATCTTGATGACATTCTCATTGCCTCTCCCGACGCAGAAACACACGGAAAACACCTTGAATTAGTATTCCAAAGGCTCGATAACTATGGACTGTGCATAAACTTTGCAAAATGTAAATTTGGTCTGAGCAAATTTGAATTTTTGGGATACGATATATCATCGGAAGGAATTAAACCTCTTCCATCGAAAGTTGATACAATTAAACAATACCCTAAACCAGAATCCTTCACAAGCTTGCGCAGATTTTTGGGAATGGTGAACTTCTATCACCGTTTCATACCAAACTGCGCCAAACTGCAACAACCGTTGACAGTCTTGCTTAAAGGAGTAAAGAAAAACAGTAAAAAACCTTTAGTTTGGACCGAAGGTGCGCGGAATGCTTTTGCTGATATCAAAAGCGCATTGTGCAACTCAACAATGTTGGTTCATCCTAACCAGACGGCGCAAATCACCCTAACAACAGATGCATCGGATTCCGCCGTGGGGGGCCGTAATTCATCAGCTATATAATCGTGAAAAGCAACCGCTAAGCTTTTTCTCTCGATCCCTAACATCCACGCAAAGAAACTACAGTGCTTATGATCGAGAATTACTTGCAATCTACCTAGCGGTAAAGCATTTTAAGCACATTCTGGAAGGACGGCTATTTACTATCTTCACAGATCATAAACCAATCACTTTTGCCTTCCAGCAGAATTTAGATAAAGCCTCCCCAAGACAAGCCCGACAGTTGAATTATATTGCTGAATTCACTACAGACATACGGTACATTTCCGGAGAAGAAAACATCGTAGCAGACACACTGTCGAGAATAGAATCCATCGCTACTCCAGCTCCAATTGATTATACAGTTATTGCAGATTGCCAGGAGGATGACGACCTTAAGATTCTTACATCAAATTCCAGTTTCAAAATAGTACAAATTCCTATTCCGGATAGCAGTAAGAAAATTTACTGTGAAACCTCCACTAATTTTAACCGGCCATACATTCCTAAAGAGTTTCGCCAAAGAGTATTTCTCGCTATACATAACTTATCCCATCCGGGAATTCGTGCAACAATGAAACTGGTGACAAAAAGATTCATTTGGCCCGGCATAAACAAAGACTGCCAACTGTGGACTAGAGCATGCTTGGCATGTCAGCGAGCCAAAGTTCACAAACATACTCATTCTCCAGCTGCGGAATTCAAAGTTCCGAATCAACGATTCAAGCACCTTAACATTGATATTGTTGGCCCTTTACCATCTTGCAAAGGTTTTAGGTATCTGCTTACTATCATCGATAGGTTCACCCGTTGGATTGAAGCTGTTCCTTTGGAAGACCAAACTGCAGATTCCGTCGCAAATGCCCTTATCGCGAGTTGGATTTCCAGATTTGGAATACCTGAAAGAATAACATCTGACCAAGGTCGCCAGTTTGAGAGTCAACTCTTCCAATCCTTGAGCAAATACCTAGGTTTCAAAGCTAACACCACCACAGCTTATCATCCACAATCTAATGGTCTAATCGAACGCCAATACCGAACTTTGAAAAACAGCCTTAAATCCCACCTACAAACGTCCAATTCTTGGACTGATATTCTACCTTTAATTCTCCTTGGCATTCGATCCGCCGTTAAAGAGGATTTGGGTTGTTCTTCCACTGAACTTGTGAACGGCACACCAGTCTGTTTGCCTGGAGAATTTTTCAGTAACTCCCCAGCTGCCGCGCATTCAGATTTTATACAAAAATTGCAAAGTCACATCCAAAACCTAAAACCAACTCCAACAACCAGCCATGGAAAAAAACCAGTTTTCGTACACAAGGATTTAGCAAATTGTTCACACGTATTCATCTATAATAACATAATCTCATATTCTCTTCAACCAACCTATCACGGACCATATTTAGTTAAACAACGTTTTGAGAAATTCTTTGATGTTGTAGTTTGGGGTAAAATTAAGAGAATATCAATAGATCGACTGAAACCATGTTTCAAACTCAAAGATGAAGTAACACCAAACTTTCGGACATGTGAATCCGATAACTCCAAAACCTCACAACCACTTCCCAGTGACAATGATTCTTCCATCGAATTTGCTAGAACCACAAGAACTGGTCGAAGAGTGCGATTTCCTGCATACCTGAACGACTATGAGGTGTAACGCTATCACTGGAAAGGGGGTGTGTGGTGACATCATGTGGCGCACTGAGGCAACAACCAGCAAACTCTTCGCGTTACGATTTCTCTTGGCTCGAGTGGCATCAGAAAAAGTTTAGAACAAAATAAAAGAATAGTAAAACTAGTTTTTTAATCTTTTTAGCTTTGAAGTTTCCCTATTGTCTTACGCATATATTTTTCGTTAATAAAAGTATTTTAAGAAGTTTGCTCTTTATAATTTATCCGACTTTATTCAACGAACTTCATTCATAATATATGACCGCAACATTTCGCTGTTTTAACTCAGAATCATACACTCAGATACCAAGTAGCAAAATGATGATTTTATTATTAGTGGATTTTCCTCTTACGCTCTCTGAATAACCTAGACTCGTTTCCTAGAAAAATGTAAGTTATGCAATGTTGGATGTTTTAAATATATTGATAAAATCAATCAAATATTAATATTTTATTGATGTTTTAGAAAGAGATAAAATTAAGTTCAAAAATGTGTATTAAAATTTAAATTCTGTAAAAATAAGTTCAAACATATGAAGTATTAATCTAAATTCTGGAAAAACAATGTTCTGGAAAAAATTGCTTTTCTAGCAATACTGACAAAACAATCTGAATTCCAAGTGTAATCGGAATGTCTACGAAAAACTCTTTAGCCAATTATTAATTTAATCATAGGTATTTTCGGATAAATTTTTATGTTCATAATCGATATAAATTCGATTTTCATTCAACAACATAATTTGAGATTGTAGTGAGCGATTGAGTGAATATTTCCCAAATATCTCTTCAAAACTGAAAATTTATCTAAGAAATTTGGATATTATTCACACACTCTATCATGCTCACTACAATCTAAAAGCATGTTGGTGTCATGTGAATATCGTATTTAATATCAATTATAAGCAGAGGAATTAATTCGAAATTACCATGATTAATTTGATAATTGACTAAAGCGTATTAAATAAACGCCAGGAGGCGTTCATTTGATGCTCGTATTGTGAAATCATCTACTTAGCAACGATATCCATCCTTCTGTGAAGGATTACGTTTAAATCCAGTTTCGCGGAAATTGAGGATAGTTTTAATACGATGTTTATGATTTGCCTGGAGCGTTGAATACACAAGCTCTATCACAATGAATCAAATCGATCAATAGATTAGAAATAGTGAGCTGAAATGAAATCTATTATGTGTCTATGAGAAGACACTTAAATGTTTAAACACTGGAAGGTTAAAAATATTTATTTACAATTAAAATTTTGTAAACTCTAGTATTTTATAAATAAAATATCAATATTTTATCAATAAAATATAAGTACTCAATTACATATTTTATTTTAAAAATCCGTTTACATTTTAAATTAGATTAGGCTTTTTTGTTAGAATTTACTGATGCGGAATTTATGTTTAAAAAAGGACAGGACTAATTTACGTTTTAAAAGGGTATCATTCTTTTTATTACTCAAATACTTCGTTACATTTATGAGAATGGTATTGTAGGTAGTTTTATACTTACGGATATGAAAGGGATTTTCAGTGTATATAAACTAAACGATCTGTGAGGATTTTACTTCTGCTATGTACATGCTCTGACATAATAATCGGGTTTACCTCAGCATGTAGCTTATCGGCCGTTTTAGTGACATTTGGCGCTTAATTTCATTGGTGTTAACCAATTAAGTATCATACATCGATTCGGAATTTTTATTAAGGAAGTGCTTAGATCGTAATCTAAAAATAAGTCACTGACATCACCATTCATAACATGTACAGGAAACAATTTTCGCTGAAAAAATACTACCACCATCTATACTTAGCTTGACAAAAAATGCCTTTCATGGATTGTAGAATTTCAGTTTACATATGTATTAAAGTATGTTTTTTACAGTACATTAAAGTATGTTTTTATTCAAATAACTTTCACCTTATTTAATGATACGGTTATTTTTTTCTCCATTTTTATACTTATAACAAAAAATCTTTTGTGACAGTCCTGGATCGATCCTGAGAGAAGGATCTGAGAACAACACTTCTCAATTTTTAGCCACTATCATATGCTGAAAAGAAAGAGGTAACAAATTTGTACCACCACATATCTGGAATTTTCTACCAATTCGCGGCAAGTGTATATCTAAAATCATTTGTTTGAATTGTGATTTAGCTATTTTGTTAAAGCATTCTTTATTTAGATTAATTTTAACCTTTACTGCACACTCTCATTTATGAGTTAAGTTTTATAATATATAAATGATTGGAGGGATATAATAATAGTTCAATTAACGCACATGTTCGTTACATTTTTGATACTTCAATTGACTTAACTTTTACATTTTCACAAATGGCAACTTGAAAGGATCAGAACTCTTGAGGCACTGATTGGCTAAAATTTGGGAGATTCCATAATCCCGAAGAAACATGGAAGGTGCTGCAATATTGCACTCTTCTTAAAGTGTTGGGTGGGCATGCCACATGGAGAACTTAGGACAATATGGCCTGCAATAATGTGGAAAGTAATTTCTTTCTTTGTAAAATTTAAAGTTTTTACATATTTAAGTATATTCTATACGATATCACATCATTCCATCTTTAACACTTCCAAAATAATCGTCTACTCTATATAACTATTTAAAAACAATTAAAATAGTTACCCCCAAGAAGAAAACGAAAGTTCTGTGTGAATGGGATTTCCATACACATTAGCACACAGCTAAAATGGATAACTTTTCAACTTCACATCATTCCATCTTTAACACTTCCAAAATAATCGTCTACTCTATATAACTATTTAAAAACAATTAAAATAGTTACCCCCAAGAAGAAAAGGAAAGTTCTGTGTGAATGGGATTTCCATACACATTAGTGCACAGCTAAAATGGATAATTTTTCAACTGGTTGTAGGAAGAGATAATCATCTTAACTATCATAATTAAAGGTGCTAATACTATAATCACGTGCAATCGTAGGATACTTTATGGTTTCTTCTATCTACATAGGTTTCAGGAAGCATTTTTAATACTTAATCCCCGATATCTTGAGTGTAATACAACTAAATTTTATTAGAAAATTAAAAATAATCGAATCATAGGTGTTGGAGAGAGACTACAATTAGTTACGACTTGTTTCTCTCTAGTACACCTTCACTGTTTCTCTTTTTTAGCGCATGTAGGCCAAATATAACCCTTGCTCCATAAAACCCAAAATCAATTAACTGTAATGTAATCATTTCCATTAAGTAAATACCTTGCCAACTCACATATTCTCTTCTTTTGAAGATATCTATTGCAATCATACCCTCAGAATATTTCAAATTACTACACCATAAAAAAAGCATTAAGAAAGTTTTAAAAATCATTTATATTTCTCTCAACCAAGTAGGAAGGTATGTTAATTAATGTGACGGTCCGGGCACAAACCAGGAGGGAATGATATAAGAACAACACCACGTAATGTTGAGCCACGAATGATGACAAGGCCTCACGTGAGATGACAACACACTCTCAAACGGTCTCGTGACGGTCCGGGCACAAACCAGGAGGGAATGATATAAGAACAACACCACGTAATGTTGAGCCACGAATGATGACAAGGCCTCACGTGAGATGACAACACACTCTCAAACGGTCTCGTGACGGTCCGGGCACAAACCAGGAGGGAATGATATAAGAACAACACCACGTAATGTTGAGCCACGAATGATGACAAGGCCTCACGTGAGATGACAACACACTCTCAAACGGTCTCGTGACGGTCCGGGCACAAACCAGGAGGGAATGATATAAGAACAACACCACGTAATGTTGAGCCACGAATGATGACAAGGCCTCACGTGAGATGACAACACACTCTCAAACGGTCTCGTGACGGTCCGGGCACAAACCAGGAGGGAATGATATAAGAACAACACCACGTAATGTTGAGCCACGAATGATGACAAGGCCTCACGTGAGATGACAACACACTCTCAAACGGTCTCGTGACGGTCCGGGCACAAACCAGGAGGGAATGATATAAGAACAACACCACGTAATGTTGAGCCACGAATGATGACAAGGCCTCACGTGAGATGACAACACACTCTCAAAGCTTCCCCACCACGTTAACGTGAGGACATTTGAAGCCACGAGAATTAACGTGCACCATCCCCTTTTGTATACGTTTGTTTTTGGTTGGATTTGAACTCGCAACCTTCCAGTTGCTACTCCATTGCCCTTCCAACCGGGTTACAACAGTCCTTTTTCTCAACAAGAAACATGCATTGAAACGATAGGTATTTCTATTGAAATACAACTTCGAACAGCGATTCCGTGATTATAAAAGGATAGAGTATATATCTTATAATAATCTTTATTTACACTGATAAGATACTAATAGTTCAAAAGCTATGTTTGTATTGTAGTTTTTAACTATATATTTTTGTAAAATATTTATTCAATTTTCTATAAATTTGGAAAGAAGAAAAGGAGAATCAAATTGATGTTCATGTTTTATTTGTTTCGTAAAATTTTTAATGTGAAATTGCTTTTTTTATATTACACTGATTGTAACACTACAAACAAGCGTTACATTTCAAAATATTTAACGCACTTCAGTAGGCGTAAAGAATCGTAAAATACCCCACTTGTTAATTTGACCCTCAGGGCCCCAAAACAAGGCTTTTCGAGAAGTTTTAATCGGTCACAATAATCAATCTGCAAGAAATGCTAACTTCACCAATTCTCATCGTATGTATCTGAAACCACTCTCGAAGTATTCGTTATGACTAAATAAAAACTTTGATCTTGATTTCAAATCTCTACCGTTTAGTCAAAATTTAATTATTCCGAATTATTCAATTTGTCAAACTGAATCAGAGAGGGGACGCTTGTAAGGTTACTTTAGGGTGAACGTTTTGGCGATTTAGAACTAGCGCGTATCGCAAATTCTGGAATACGCGGATCATCAGTGGCGCACAAATGGATAGCAAGAGTGGTATTTCTGAACCTACTATAAAAGGCAGTACAGGAATTTTCTCGCCATGCACTTGGAGAAAAATTGCGGGTATAGTGCTTCGCGGGTGGACGTTTCTCCAATTTCTCCATCGACTGGAGAGTCCAGCCGGAATTATCATCTATTTGAAATACTTCATTTGCTCTTTTTAAAAACTATTGACGGTCATGAAGGAACCTACTCGGTCTGATAGCAAATATGTTGTTGTGAGATGTGGAGGTGAATATCCCCTGTCTTGAGTCATCCCTTCTTTGAAGAAAAATCTAAAGAATTAATAGTTGGCCTTTCATATTGATTTTATTTTTGGAATCTGTATTATTCAATCCTGTAGCTGGCTAATTTTCGTGGTAATCGTCATCTGTCATTCTGACTCCTCTGTAACTCACAAACCTCTTCGATCCTGTCTCTGGTTAATTTCACGTGATCATCGGCATCTGTCATGCTGATTCCTCTGGACCGTATAATACTCTTCGATCCTAACGCTGGTTAATTTTACGTAGACCTCGACATCTGTCTTGCCAACTCTTCTGAACGTTACTATGCTTTTTAATCTTGTCGCTAATTAATTACACGTGATCATTGGCATCTGTCATACTGACTCTTCTGGACCTTAAAATATACTTCTATCCGATCGCTGACTAGTTTCAACGTGATCTTCGTCAACTATCAAGATTATATAAAATACTTTATTATCTTCAAGTATATTCAAGAATTCATTTTTCATTTGAACGATCTGAGGTTATTGCTGGAAGTCCAATTCTTTTCTTTAAAAAAAAAAACGAGAACACACTTAGTATTTCGCAAAAAATACTAACCACTATCCAATTTTTTAATTCCATCCAAACCCAAATTATATAAAACATAAATTACCCTCACACTGATATAGAACATGTGTATTGTGATTATAATAGGCGCATTTGTGTGGTGTTTATAATTTATAAAATTTAAAGTTTATACGTAATTCAGTATGCGTAATAAAATATCACTTAAACTTATCTTGACTTCCAAACTAATACTGTTATCTTGGAATCGATTCGGAAAATTAAGAAAGTTTTCCCAAATTAGAAAAGGAAAATTTTGTGTGAAATTTTAAGATCCTCTTACACATTAGTCTGAGTATGCGGCTAATTTTTTAAATGGTCGTAGAAACTCGAGAACCAACTTAATTATCATAATTAAAACAGTTAATCCTATATTTAATATTGTGCTCTTGACAAACTTGATGGGTTTTTTCTTGCTGCATAGCTTTTCAAAAAACCACTTTATATACTTAATATTTATTTTTCAATTACTTTAAGCATAGAAAAGCAAAGTTTTAGTAGAAAATTATAGATAGTCGAAGAGAAGAGAGAGAGAAATACACAAAGAGAGAGAGAAGCATAAGTATAAAGGATAATCAACAATTCGTTACGAATTGATTCTCGAGTCAACTTGTATTCTTGCTTTTGCGTGTCTTACTTTTCACTACATTGTACTCTGTTAGAGGTGCTTTCATATCACTATTTTGAACTATTGACAGTTGGAAGTTACAGTCCAATGTTTCCATGGGGTCCAGTATTCCACAGCTCAGTTGGTAGAGTCGCTGATTAGAAATAAGAAGGTTACAAGTTCGAAACTCGTATGGGCCTGTCGGATACGTGGGAGCTAGGGCACAGTAAATCTATCGTTGACTCAAATGTCCTCACGTTGGCGTGGTGTGGTAGTTTTGGAAATTGGGTGCCAGCTCAAGTGTTGAACTCGTCATCTGACTATGGCTCAAAATTACGAGATGTTATCCTCGGATCTTTCTCTTCGGTATTGTTACAGAACCATCGTCAATAGCACGTTATATTGCTTCAGTGCGTCGGAAAGTGAACGATCTTACTTTCTATTCAATATTTCAGTAATTAACTTTACCTTGTTTAATATTGCTATCGCAAATTTTAATGGAATTAGTCTCAAGGTCTAGAATACAAATAGGTTATCTAATAACTGCTATATGGTTTTTAAAAATCTTAATGTAAATTTGGGGAAAGTGCAAAAAAATTGAAAGAAATAGAAATTAATTTATTATAATAGACATAAATTCATTTACGTCTCAAATATCGGAAGTATTTCAATACGAAAAAAAAAAACATCTTCAACATACATTTGAAATTAAACCTTTCTCTGAAAAAGAATTGTTTATTTGTGATATTTGAATACTTTAAGCCTCTAAAAGTTCGTAATACATAAAACGCGAATGCTGAAATTGGAAAATTATAGCTCTTACTATTTTTAACGACAATAAGTTGAAAGCAGAAATAATACCTTAGGCCTTGCTATGCACCAGTGTTAATTCCCTTCCAAAAAACAAATATCTTAATTCTTGCCTTCAGATAAGTCGCTGTCACAATAAAGACTCAATTTCACTATTACCTAATCAGTGTCGGTTTTCTGAGGTACAATAAAACCTAGAACTAGGCTTACCAATTGCAATTAAACTAATTAGTAGAATTTATTTGCATTTTTATGCTAATTCAGTGGCATTGCAAAACAATAAATAATGACTGTAAAGTTAGAGATTTGAATAAATTAAATCGTTAGAGGAACGTTTAATGTTAAAAGAATAAAAGACATATAATATTACGATTACATATAGTGTAAGATTGAATAATTTTCCTAATTTGAGCTCTTTAGTCTTGGTTGGTTTAAATTTAATTGTGTTTTCTATTCAAGAATGATATATATAGCAAACCTATGGTAAACATAGAGATGTTAGTCAGAGAGACTCTTAGTTACGCGAATTCGACTTAGTTACGAATTCGCGTAAGTCGGGGGGGGGAGTACAACTTTGCATTTAAATACATATAAATTTGTTTAATTGGGACCAAGGACTAACAAGAACAACAGTTTAGAAGAAAAATATTTATTAAAATTGAATTTCCTTTTACATACTAATACAAAATATTACAAAAATAAATGAGTTGCGTAAAAAAGTTATTTCGAAGTCTATGCTTCAAAAATATCTAACAAATTGATCTGACGACATAATGCCCTTTTTTCACGTTACACTTCTTCATAGTAAGGTAATAATTTTTTTTATTCCTTACTTTGGTAGCTATAACTCGTTTTTCGTTGGAGTTTATGTTTTCTAAAATTTACAAGCCTTTTTCAATTGAGCTGATACCTTCTGTCAAGCTTGCAATTGTCCTGTGCTTTTCTGGTGGAACTGGGTCTTAAGTGTCGGATACTTCAGAGACATTTTGGTCACGCATCTCTACAAGCTCATCAATTATAAGCTCCTCATAATGTTAATCCAACGGCTCGTTATATCATTACCATTGACATCCAAATTTAATGGCCTGGCAAGATTAACAATTTTTATCACATGAGCGACATCATCAATTTCTGGAGTTGTTTCCGTCTCGCGTTTGAAAATAAATGGACCAAGTATCTTCCAGACATTATGCAATGTTCTTTTAGGAAATTTCATCCCAAGATTTTCCAATGATTATTATATATATATAATCATTGATATATATATATATATTGATATATATATATATATATATATATATATCGTCAATAAAACGAACTCGAAACCAGAGGTACCTCAGAAAATATGAACACATGGAAGGATCATCTCATTGCAGTAGCGGTTTGCGGTTCCTGAACCACGTTCGAAAAATTATAGCTCAGTACGGTAATTCAGTATGATGCCTCCCCAGGCGATAACACTTCCATCTACATACCGATCTCATTCGGTAATGTTTGCTGGATGATATCGCGTTCCCACATCTCTCCAAGTCAGCTGGTGTCTAGAATCGCTCATTAGACTGAAGTGACTCTCATTACCATTGCTGTATGGTTCATTCTTTGTTGCCCTTACTCCATTGTAAACGGTGTCTCTTATGCGTAAGTGTTAACGGGATGCAACATTCAAGTCGTTGAGCAAATATTATATATTTAAGTAACCATCTGGTCACAGTGAACCGCAAGACAGTGCGTCCTGAGGTTATTTGCAGTTGCTTACCAATATTGTCTACAGTCGGTCGGTAATCTTCTTTTGGCCTGTAAGACTATATTGATCTTCCTTTGGCCTTGCTTTCCTCTTGTAATCCTATCAACCTTTTTTAACCGCAGTTCATGTTGTATTTAAGGTCTTCCTCACACTCAAAATAATGTTATAAACGATACCAGACTTTTCGCCTTCACTATTCACATTGCGCTTTCTTCAAACTTACCAAACATTCAACCACGAGTAAAGTTACACACAATAACAATTCACTTGAACCTCTTCCAACTACGCGCACACTTGCATTCCACTTTCCTCAACTTGATTTATCAAGCTGCTTTGATCAAGTTCAGCGTTATCATTTGACGAGCAACACTTTTCGGAGTTTTTGCATGGCATCGTCTTTCTACCAATCAGATTTCGCTATGTAAATTTTTCGCAGGGTTTTATGTTTGATTTTACGGGTTAATCTCATTGAATAATTCTTGTCCTTCAGTTTCGCGTGCCAGTGTATTTAACAAATCTCGCGGTTTGATTATTTAAAAGTTATTTTTAGAATGGTTTTCTCTCTCTCTCTCTCTCTCTCTCCTGTACTTCCAATTTTAACATAGTCCTGATTCTTTGTCTAAAAGCTGTTGTGGTGTCGTCGCCCCAAACGGTTGCATGAAAACAGTACGAATCGTACACAAGGAGACGACAACCAACAGCTAAGATATTTCAGTTCTTATTATTCCACGAACATTGAGAAAAATATAAAGCATTTACATCATCACATTAACATCATCACACCAATCCATAAATGTGTGTCATCACAGTCCAGCAAGGTGACCAAGTGTCACCCTCTGCTCTCGCTCTCTAACATGCTCTACCCGCAATCCAAAAAGAAAGCCAACGTTAAAAGTCGAAAACCAATCATATATAAGCTGAACGATCACCACCTATATAGGACCTTCTATTTCACCTGTTCTTCTCAAGTCTTAGTAAAGCGCTCGACAAAAGAACAGCAGCTGGCGCTACAGGATAATCAATCAGAATATATTCGGCATTCCGATGACGCAATGGAGTTGGCACTTGCCCTGAAAGTGACCCTTTCTAAAGGTCAAGCACAACGGAATTTCTCACGGTGTCAAAACTCCTCCTCCCTAAAGAATTTTCATGTGAATCCATATGAAAATGCAGGCTTGTGCCACAGGTAGAGTCCCTCATTCTAGTCATACTAATTCCGAGAGTTCCAAGCAACCAAGCATTATTTATACGCCATATTTACACAAAATACAAAACATCTCTTACACCCATAATGAATTTCAAAGTTCACACCCCGAGAGTGCATACTCAGTCTTAAAAAAGGGTCATCCTAGTTTTTACTTTTCTTTTCTCTCAATCAGAAAAAAGCGTATTTCATATAAAACTTTAAAATTTTCAAAGGGCATTATTCGAAAGTTAATCCTAGACAAAAATAACAATTCAATAATAAAAATAACGTCAAAGACCATTAAAAAATTTCACATACTATGACACTTAAAACTCCATGATACTACAGACAATAAAAACTGTACACATATAAAACATACGTCGCTGTAAATATTTACTCTATATAAAAAATTCTAACACTAGATTTAATTTTTGCAGATGCATTGCTAGCAGAAAATCACTACTCCATTCTACACAGTCTGTCAGCATTCCCATGTATCTTCCGCGTTCTATGTTCAATCGTAAAATTATATTGTTCTAAGCGTAGGGCCAACCTAGATAGTCCAGCGTTGGTTCCTATCATTTTCTTTAAAAATATAAACGGGTTGTGATCAGTTTGAATCACAAAACGCTGGCCGTTCAAATAATGATTCAATTTCGTTAGACGGTACACAATGGCAGCCAACTCACTCTCTATTGTACTATAGTATTGCTCTGCCACTGCCAGTGAAAATGATTTACTAAGATGCAAAATGAAAAGCTCCTCTTCTTCCAGCATCTGTGACAGAACGATTTCCGCACCGTATAAACTCAAATCTTTTTGCACTATAAATTCTTTAGTGACATTTGGGGCTTATAAAACTGAATTCTGAATTAGGTTGACTTTTAGCTCTTGGAAAGCCCTTCACAAGCCTTACTCCGCATTATTTTTCCTTTTAACTATTTTCCCTTTTAAAACATTAGTAAAGGGGACCGCAATAATTGCGTAATCTCGCATATACCGTGAATAATAGTCAATCATGCCCAAAAAAAATTATGTCTTGGTCTTGGGCGGAGGGAATTTCCTGTATCGCTTTAATATTTACCTCACTGGGGGACCTTTTCCTATGTGGCTTTGCCCAAACTGGAGACTCGTTCGTTTGTTCTGTATCCATCTCAACCAAATGCAAAATGGGTAATTCCCGAGTCCGAGGAGAACACTTGCCGGTGCCTTTCTATTGTTGTGACTTTGAGTTAAATTAAAAGGAGCAGGTGTGGTAAAAGCAATTTGTAAAGCCAGAGCACTAAACATTAGTTATTGATAAAATCAAATAATAAAATTTTTTTTTTAGAAAGAACGGCTTTTGTGAAATTTCATGTAAAACGTATGAACAAGACTTGAAACCATTGCATCCTCTACAAATGAACAAAATAGCTCTCTTTCATTTCTTGTGTGTAAATATGCTTTTTTATGCTGTTGTGAAAACTGAGTAGATATTAACCGTTAGAATAAAAGGATTCTATAAAGGTATGTGTAGCTTCTTTCTCTTGGAGACGAGCTTGGGGAGTGTGTTCGAATCCTTAACTAACACTGTTTACAAATTCTAGATGCTTATGATACGGGTTTATTAGGTTTACGTGATATATCATTGTTTTATTACGCCTCTCAGGCAGATCAATAGGGTAATTAGTGTCCGAAATTGTCCCGGACATATCCAACTTATAGCCATCTAATGTCCGTTGCACACATCCGTTTTTTCAATATGCGACGCCGCTGCCGCAACGCAAGTGCGGTCTGAGATACATTAGATCCTATGGAGCAGTGCACACATGCCTCCAGCGCCGCTGAGGCGACGCACGTTTAACTCTTGCGTGCAATTTGTGACGCAATTCCCCACGGTGCCGCACACGCTTCTTCGGTCTGAAGTACCTTGTTTTCATAAACAAATGGAATATAAATAATAATTCATAAATGTTTGTATCTAGTAACGTCTATTTTGTTTCAAAATATGCTTTTTTTTACATCAAGCAAGCGAAATAAACACGTTTTCTTCGATAGAATATTTATCGCAAATGGCGTGAAATGAGTTCACGGTTATGTGTGCATAGTTGGACTTCGGTGCGGCAGTGGCGCGGCACGTTGAAAAACCGGATGTGTGCACCGGGCCTTATAGAGCTTGGAAGTTGCTGCCGGTCCCTATTATTTTCCACCTTTTGGCTCGGATCGCACGTTTTCATATACTGTTCCATCTCTTGCATTGCAGCCAAATGTTACATCGTAAGCCTATCCTTTGTATTAGTCGTGCCCAAATGACCCGACACTTCTGCATGGCACATAGCCAAAATCTCATTTCGATAAACCAGCTGCACTCACAACTGAACTCTCTCCTCACCTCGCTTAAATCGCGACATCCACACCAGTCTTCCTTCTTTAGCAAAAAAATCTCCTTCACCTGGATCGGCTAACATGTCCGTTTCAGCAATAGTTTTAGCGTCGCGCAATTTTGTTGCTCTTCCTTAAACCGATCCGCGTGCATCTCCAATCCCGTCTCTATTTCCGTTCTTTCCGGAATATTCATTTCTTCCTCAACCTGACTCCCAGGCTCCCTCCGATCCTCATCTTCATTCTCCGAACCCAATTTTTCCTCTCTTTTCTCTACGGCACTGCCCTTATTAACTTCTCGTTTTTAACTGTGCGTAACAGCAGCGTTCATTTCTTCTATGAGCTCTGCTGTTCAGTTCCCTGATAAATAATACCCTGCTCTAGCTCCGTGGGTTTCACGGCTGCTTTCGAAACCACAGTGCCAAAAGAACAAAGTAACAATTAAGGGTAGTTGTTACTTTCACCAATGTGTGCTGTTGACACTCCTTATCTAGGGGCTGCCTGACCCAAGTTACTTCCCCAAGTCTTCTTTCTATTCCAGCTCTAGTAACCCGTAAATAGTTACGCTCTATACCATTTATTTCCGCTTTTTTAAAATACGGATTAAAACTTTCTCCAGTACTTACATCTCTATCTAAATGATTCATTAAGACGCTAGACACTCTCCTTCTTAGATCCGGACATTCTGGCCTCATGTGCCCTGCTCTCTTGCAATTAAAGCAAATTATCGGCTACTCCCACTCAAATTTATCCTTTTTCCCAAGAATTTTAAATACGAGTGATCCTTCTTCTCGGTCCCTTCTGACTTACCAGTCTGATCACTCTTAAGTATAGATCCAACCTGTCCGTTCTTATTCCTGCTATATTTTTTTCTATTCCATATTTTACTAACCATTCTCCGAAAACTGTCACCCGCTCCTTCATACTTATCAGATTTTTCTGCTAGGGAGGATGCTGTTTTTCATTTCGTCCCATTTATGGAGGAATTTGTCTCGAATTTCGAATGAATTTCTCTTTTTAACCTTTTCCGTAAGAATAAACTCCTTAAGGGATTCATAATCCTTCACCATCTTACAGTCTCCAACCAATTATCTAAATAAACCCTCAGTTCGAATACTATGTCAGACCACAATGCACCTGACTTTCTCTGATGGGTTTCGAGTTTGGTTTTTAATGCCCTTGCTCCTAGCCTAAACCTTTTCACAGAAGTTGCTTTATGTTCTTGTAATTATCTCCTATTTCTGGCTTTTCTTTTGGATTCTTCAACAACTAATGATGCGATATCAGTGAGCAATAAAGTTATATTTTGAGAAACGCATCTCAATTCCTCAAGCTCCGTTTTTAGCGCTTGCCACTCAGAAGTCATCCAGAATAAAATTATATCCGTTAATTTAGGGTCAAATTTCGAGACTAAATATTTTAGACACACTCTTTTTTCACTCTTCACAAAAACAGTGGAAGCCACTGAGCTATTTTCTGCACTGTTTTGTAATCTCAACTTTTCTAACACAAAGAGTCTCTCCCTCTCTCTTTCCCTCTCACACCAATTCTGTTTTAATTTTTCTGGTTACTTTTTTCTTTCGACTTTTTTCTTTTAAAATGTGCTTTAAACAATCTTTTCAGAATGTCTAATCTTTTATCAGTCGCTTTCAAAATCCCTTCAATTATCGCCCTTTTCTGCTCCGCCCATTGGACACATCTGTATCAAACTCTTCTGTAACCAAGAGCAAAATCTTTTTTGTCTGCTTATTTGAAAAATCTGCCATAGCTCTATCCAGGGGATACCTCACCACATATAAAATTTAATTACACAAAAATATCAAATAAAATACAAAAAAATCACAGAAGTAATAATTCAAAACGGAGTATCTCCCTACACAAAGTAACACAAAAGTACTAGTACTACACAAGTAATTTCTCAGCAAACCCTAATTGCCTTTTCAATTTCAAAGTACCCTACTACGCTACCGAAATTTTAACCAGCTTTCCCTCTGTACATAGAAAGCTCAAATCACATAAAACAAAACCTTTTAGTAAAAAGAGATGAATTAATTTAATCCCTAGAAAACCACTGCATTACACATACTTCGAAATTAATTCATTTGTTTCGATTCACTATAGGAAATACACACAAAATAATTACCAAACCACTTCTACATATTTCAGCTTTTTAGACTTACTAAACTTAAAAACCTTTAAAACACTATAACAACCAAGCAATGAACCTTGAAATGAACCTAAATGTCCTTGTCAATATCTCTGATATCCACAATTTAGTCCAGAAACGTGGACCTACAAAATTAGCATTCCAGAAAATATGGGGACTCACCATTCGATGCATGATTGCGTCTCAGGACTTCTAGCTGCTTTCCTCTAGCCGCACAGGATTTTGTCCTGTGCGCAAGCAGGGTCATTCTCTGGCGTACAACTCCAGGAACTGCTGACAATGTCCCTCTCAGTTTTCACACGAAGAACTCTACCAACACAGGACCAGGAATCTTCGGTCGTTGAACACAGCACCAGTATCCGCTGCTATAGGGTGTCCTAAAAGTTCCCGTACTGACTATTCGTGAATTTATTACACAAAAAAAAATTTAAAGAATTATCTTTATGCCAATGGTAAAAAATACTTTTAACCTAACTTTTAAAACTTACATTTAAAAAAATGTTTAAAATTTCAGCCCTTTTCTTTGAGGCAATGCTGAAGTCGTTTGCTCATATTTTTAAAAACGCGTTTCAAGATGCTGTGAGTGACTTTTTGTATCCTTTAAGTAATGACAATTTTCAGATCACCTATTGTTTGTTGATTATGTTCATTATCTTTTTTTTTAATATGCCCACAGAAAAAAGTCAGGGATGGTTAGATCAGGGAAACGAGGAGGCCAAAGGTTTCTTGAGATGTGTTGATTGCCAAAACAATCTTGAAACCTGGTTTCATAACTTGAATGCCAGGTTGCAACGTCTTGTTGGAACGAAGAGTCTCGTTTATTCACTTCTAATAATGAAACAAATAGTTGAATAAGTTTATATAGCGTATCTTTACTCGGTATTACATCATTTGGATATTGATGTCGTCAAAATTCTCTGCATCTTCCATATGATTTACATTCAAAATAAGCTTCAAACAGCGCAATTCTCTGAATGCGCGATAAATTTATCTTACAATAAAGAACAAAATGACGTGGAACTTTATTATCGCACAACTTGAGTGCGAAGAAAATCAAATGATAAAATTAAAAAGTCGATAAAACTATCAGCAAACGATAAAAATTAAAGAGTCGATAAAACTATCAGCAAACAATAAAATTCAATAATTAATAAAAACATGAGCAATGAATTTTTTTTAAAGTTGGAGTAAGGGAACTTTTAGGACACCCTGTATAAACTACTTTACACACGAAGAACTTTACCAATACACACAAGACCAGAAATCTCGTCTGTCGTTAAACACAGCAGCAGTAAACGCTGCTATAAAGTGCATTATGCTCCGGGCATCTACAAACAAGCCCTTAAGAAGTCTGGACGATAACACGTTATTAAACTAACACTGTGCATTTATATGTAGTCGTAGAAGGGGCATAAGACCATGGATCTCATTTATCTAGATCCTTATTTTATCAATCTGCCACCAATTTTAGCTATGGTGTCATCGCCCCAAACGGTAGCGTGAAAACAGTGCAAATTGTACATAAGGAGAAGACAACAACAGCTAAGATATTTAAGTTCTTATTTTTCCAAGAATATTAAGAAAATATACGGTTGTCAACATCATCACAAACAGAATTACACCAATACATCAAATATGCATCCAGCACAGTCCAGCGTGGTGACCAACCGTCACTCTGGTCCTCGGGCTCTCTACATTGTCTACACGCAGTCCAAAAAGAACTCCAATGGTAAAAGTCGAAATCCAATCAGAGATCTTTCAGACGAACACCACCAGCAGAAAATGTTCAATTTCACGTGTTCTTTTCAAGTCGCTGTAAAGCGTGCGATGAAATAACCGCAGCTGGCTCCAAACTATAACCAATCAGAATACATTCGGAATTCCGAAAATCCACGCGAATTGATTTTATTCTTTTTCCGGTAAAGTTAACTTAAATGCAGACCGAGTTTCTCATGCCGCATTATATTTCCTCGATTTTTTAAATGCTAGATATTGAATTCTGTAAGCTAATTTTGGCTTTGATTTCACTTTCCTATTGTTTTGACTCAATATTTAGATCTAGGGGCTTGATACACATAAAAATCAGCCAGTACAGAACGTATACACAACCGTCGAGTCTTGAAATAGTAAGGTGGTCATTATCGCAACTGTTTACAGCGACCACTTAGGTTTTGTGGTCAATTTTAATGTCGCGGTCATTATATCCTGTAATGCAGTGGGACTAGCTTTAGGCGAATTAGAAATGGGATGAATAAATGAAAATTTTATAGTTTTAAGAGGTTAACATTAAAAAAGATCTACTTGAAAAGTAGGGATACAATTAGAGGTCCTATCGGTTTTTCCCTAATAATTGAGAGGATCCAAATCCATTTAAGAACTGAAGTCAAAGACCTAAGTCAAAGACCTAAGTCAAAACCAACCCAACGAGAGGGTGTTGAGCTGTTGATGTAAAAGAGCACGAAATCAATACCTTCGAACAGAATTATTTGCCTTCCAGCATAATAACCAGTTTCTATAAATAATGTATTATCGAACATAGTGATTAAATGCTGTATAGCTATGTTCCATAAGGTTGCTCGGCATATAACCTTATTTTCAAGTGAAAATAATTAAACTCATTTAACAACTTGAGCTTTTTCATTATTGGTATGATTAATGAACAAGGTTCATTTAGAAAACTGATAGATATATGCAGTTGACAAACCCACTAAGAAATAAATTTTATGTAAAACTCGTACTTTTCCTCCCCAACCAAAATGAAGACAAACTTTTTTTAACCCTCCAAGTGCTTTTGACGGAATATCTTATCCATCAATGTCTTGACCAACAATTTCGCCCATCAAGAGTTGCTCGGGTTTTGCTTATGACTAGATATCTCATTAAGACAACCCTAGGTGGGTTAAATTTACAGAGCAATATTTGTCATTAAAACAAAAGGGTTAAATATCAGAATGACTTGCAACAAGAAATTTTCTAGAGCCCGTTGTATTCTTATCTCAACGGGCTACAGCTAGTATCTAACAAAAGTTATTGAAACAATAAGAAGTAATTGAGATCTGTAACATGGCGCACAGTGTGTATCATTTCGACGATTTTTACCGTAAAAAGGAAATCCTTCGACAATTCTTCTAAGTGAAAGACGATCCGGAAGTAATACTCCCTGGCAATGAGGATCAAGTCGAGGTCTACAGAGTATCAAATGTTTCTCTCGGTGTCCTTTATCGGAAAACAAAAAGTTTCCGGATAAACTTCATTCTGAAGACTGAGGAATGCGAATTCAACCCGCAACAGAGAAAGTGGGTTACGGAAAATAAAATAAATTCCTTAGAGGGGACGGAAAAAAACAGCAGAAAGGCAAGATCAAATCAGGACATTCAAGGTGTCCAATATCTCACTACATAAACTGGATTTATTCGTTGGAGTTTAGGAAGTAGATTACAGAAATGCACTGGAGACATCAGATTTCATTGAAATTTTCCCACTCATCGGAACTTCTGAACTGCATCTTTCTTTATTTATTACTAATATATCTCCAACCTTTATGTATTGCCCCTAGAACCCCAATTACGAATGCTAATAAGGAATGCTCTCATTTCTTTACTTCGTGTTATTCTTTTAGGGATTGAATAGATTACTATGAACATTTTTATCTAATGAAAGATTTTGAGGGAATCTGTCAACAAGCTGAACTCTGATCAATGAAGGCGTTACTACTTATGTTCTTAGCATAATAATATTTCAGTAATAGGTGTGTTATGTTTTTCTCTTTCTAAATCAGTCTTATAGCAATACTAGTAAAATACACGAGCCTACTCGGTTTGAAATGTTTTACTCTAGATTGAAGAGATGATCAAAATAAAAATTATCATAACTTACGTTTTTCGTAGAATAAATTAATATTACCTTTCGTCATATCTTTATAATTTCTACAAATTACTTTGGACACAAATCCTACACATGCATATCCATTCATGTAATACATTTCACTTACATCGCACCTTGCTGTGTGACAAAGCTACAAAATGACGAAAGGTGACACTAAGGTTACTACTACAAAAGACTATTTTGAAGGAGATTTGGAATTCCCTTTCTTAAGTTCTTTTCATGTTGAACTCAATAAAAACCACGATTTACGATTAGTGCTCTTCCACTCATAAACAACAAAATATTTTTTTTACTTGTGGCACTCTTGCATCCGGTATGCGACACTGTCGAACTTCGCAATCTTCTCCTCCAAATTCTTTGTCATTATGGCAAAGAATTTTTTAATGTTTGAAAAGTTCTAGTTCGGAATTTTTAAACATTATTATTCTTTCAATAACGGCATTATTCTTTCATTAATGGCATAATTACACTTAAAATTTGCTTTATTCTGACTTACCTTACACTTTAAGTCGAATACTTTGTGGTGGTGTTGCGTGTGGACGAAAAAGAAACACAATTTTTTAAGTAATAAATATTTAAAACAGAAAACAAAAGAAAACAGCGAAATAAAACAAAATAAAAGATATCGGAGAAAAGTTATTCTAAAGATATTCTTGTGATTCCTTTTTATCTCTTGGTCTCGCAGTTGCCACAACTTACAACTAAAAAGTATATCAAATTTAGAAATGCTAGATTAATTCAGAGCAAAAGAAACAGAAAATATTACTGCACGTTATGAATCAACACGACTTTCCGTTTTACTCCCGTTCGTTGAAAAATATCGTCGGTCCCAAATATTCGGAAATCGTTTACATTGTGCAAAGAACAAAAATAAAACTCCAAATAAATGAAGAATCAAAACTGAAATTCCATAAAAAAAATAAAAAAAAATTTGAAGAATAATTGTTTTTTTAGTAGTACTGGTAAAGCAAATCAAAGTAATCGTAATACTCAATTTACATTCCAATTTTTCCAAAATTACCAGATTAGGGTTGATTTAAGTACACTCAATCAGGTGTTTTAGCATGAAACTCTTCTAAATATAACAATAAAGAAATGTTTAATATTGCATTCACTAAACAAATAGATAATGTATAAAATAAAACACATTGCAATCAAATATCTGGAATAAAATTCATGTGATCACTGTATAAACACACAAACACAAAATCGAACATAAAACAGAAAGATGGACAGCCAGACTTTCGGAATCAAGTTCACTCACTAAATGAAGATAAGTATTCACTGTATGCAAATTTCCATGAAAATATATTAAACCGTGTGGACGTGTATAGAGCACATACAATACAGATAGACAGACACCAAACTCGCAAGGGGTGTATTTGGCTTCAGAAGGGTCCAAAACGGATAGAAAACTTTGAAATGGGTCGAAAATATTGAATGTACAAACAAGCACTCCATTCTTATTTATATAGATAAATTTCTTTTTTCAACAAACTATCCTTTCTGCTGTCTTAAAAATCTCATACTTGTTTACTGAAAGTGATTAAATTTGCAATTCAATGATTATAAATTCACTCTTTTGAAACATGGGTTAGATTAAAAAATTCATTTTTTACTGCAATATAACTTTTTTAAACAGTGTTAATACACTTTTGTATTCTATGCACAATATTCTGTAGTTAAAGACAAAAAATATTTGGTACATAATTATTCTAAAATAATTAACGTTGTTAGGCTTATTATTATCAAATATTAGTGTTTTATTTCTTATAGAATATTAAAAAAACGGTCGTTAACAGCTTAAAAGTTTTTATCCAAAGGTTCTTTTTGTTTCACTGCACAACTTTGGGGATGCTAAAATAAAGTAACGCAATGTGTCTTTAAAAAATATTTGTATTGCTGTTATATTAAAATGTACTTTTAAAGGAAATTTTATTCTGCAATACACACACACACACACTGTGATTGTTTGAAACGGAAATCTATCAAACTCAAACAAAATAGGCAAAAATTAAATATTAATGAGGAAAACTGATGAGATAATTTTCTTTTAAAAATAGAAACTTTATCACGTTTGTAAATCTTTTAAAAAAAGATAAATTTTAATTTTCATTTTTGTATGCATATGCAATAAAAACAATTTAGAAATGCAATATATATGCTAATACAAATTAGCCAGGAAAGGTATATACATAATATTACTAGCACTAATTTTAGTAAATTCATCATTAGCTTTTCTTGAAAATTGAAAATTGTTTCAAAATTAATGTAAAACATTCAGAAATTAATATATTTACATGTCAGTATTATTAGATGATAAAGGAGATTTTATTATGAATATGTGTTCATTATATAAGTTTAAAATGATCAAATGTGAGAATAGTTTAAGATTATTCTGTGTTACAAAGAAGGGGGGGAATAAGCTCCATATTCTGATGCATCGTAAAGTAGTTAGGTTTTATCTACAACTATATTTTCGAATTTATCTCTTAAACATATTTACCCACGTTATCTATGTAAATAAGAACAGAGTGTTTGTTTTTACATTGAATATTTTCGACCCATTTCAAGTTTTCTATCCGTTTTGGACCCTTCTGTTGCCAAATTCGCCTCTTCCGCGCTTGGAGTCTGTTTGTATGTCCATCTGCCTGTGTGTATGTGCCCAATACACGTCCACACGGTTTAATATATTTTCATAGAAATTTGCATACAGTGAGTACTTATCTTCATTTAGTGAGTGAACTTGGTTGCGAAAGTCTGTATGTCCGTCTGTTTGTTCTATGATCGATTTTGTGTTTGTGTGTTTTACAGGCATCACATAAATTTTATTCCAGATAATTGATTGCATCGTGTTTTATTTTATACATTATATAATAGTTTAGTGAATGCAATATTAAAAATTTCTTTATTGTCATACACTGCTAGCCACCCAAATTGCAACACCAAGAAAGACAAGAGATATCATAACAAAATTTTTTTTGTAGATAAAATGTTGACCAAGTATCAAATGATTAAATTTATAGACTTCGGTGAAGTGTGGTTCCTGCCAAAATCAGTACCCAGAGTAGCCGCCATTGTTGGATATCGCCGCTGCCACACGCCTCGGCATTGATTCAAAGAGACTTTGGATGTGTTCTAGGGGTACAGCAGACCAAGCAGCTTCCACACGTTGAAAAAGTTGATCTGGTGTGGCAGCTGGGGATGTAATCTGGGTCAATCGTTGAGCAACCATGGACCACATGTTTTCTATCGGCTAAAGATCCGGAGAGCGAGCTGGCCAGGGAAGCAATTCAATCTGGCGATTGACGAAGAACCCTTGGACAATGCGTGCCACGTGTGGTCGCGCATTATCCTGTTGAAATATGGCTGTGGGCAAGCCCTGAGGGTAAGGAAGGACAACTGGCTCCAACACCTCGGAGATGTAGCGCTGGCTGTTTAAAGTACCGGCAATGGAGGAGTGCAAGAGTGATATCCAATACCGCCCCATACTATAATACCCGGTGCAGGACCAGTGTGGCGGTGCATAACACAGCTGTTCAGCATCCTCTCCCCACGGTGTCTCTAGACTCGAATCCGACCATCGTGATGTTGCAGACAGAAGCGTGACTCGTCAGTAAAGACAATTTCATTCCATTCTGCCGTCCACATCCTTCTTTCATCGCACCATTGGCGGCGGAGACGTCTGTGGTTCTGCGTCAAGGGTAGACGAAGCAATGGACGTCTTGCGTACAGACCACTCTGCTGTAAACGGCGTCGAATGGTACGCGCAGACACTGGATGATGCGTTACAGACTGAATGTTCTGTGCTATGGTTCTTGATGTGGCTGAGCGATCCGTCACTGCCATACGCACAATATGCCTGTCATTACGTGAAGTGGTGCACTGAGGTGGATGCGATCTAACACGTCGGTCCGTCGTACCCTCCTGCATCCAACGATCACATATCCGCATTACAGTTGCTTGGTTTCGTCCAACACGACTACCGATTTCCCTGAAAGATAATCCACAATCTCGGTAGGCCATTATCCTTCCTCTGTCGAACTCGGATACTTGATCAAAAGATGATCGTTGTTTTCTACGAGGCATAATTGATCGTTTTTTTTTTTTTTTTTTTTTGAAAAAGCCTTAAGAAAAACACAATTTTTGAAATCTTCGAAATCTCCAAGCCTTAAATAGCGCTTTGAAGTGGCGTCACAGGCGCGCGTGATGTGCGTCTGCGCTGAAATTCTAATCATTTGCATATCTCACCTCCGCTAATGCAAGTTGTAAATTTCATATTATTTGCATGCTTCCTTCAGGGTGTTGCATTTACGGTGGCCAACAGTGTATTTAGATAAGTTTCATGCCTAAGCATCCGAGTAAGTATGCTTAAATCAACCATTATTTGGTAATTTTGGAAAAATTGGAATGTTTATTGAGTATTACAATTACTTATATTGCTTTATCAGTACTGCTGAAAAGGCAATTATTTTTCAACAAATTATTTTTTCAAGGAATTTCAGCTCTGATACTTTATTTATTTTGAGTCTTATTCTTGTTCTTTGCGAATGTAAGCGATTTTACGAATATTTGGGACACACGATATTTTTCAGCCAACGGAAATGGAACGGAAACTCGTGTTGGTTGATCACGTGTAGTAATATTTTCTGTTTCTTTTGCTCTGAATTAATTTCGCATATCTAAATTTTGTGCACTTTTTAGTTGTAAGTTGTGGTAACTGCGAGATCAAGAGATAAGAAGGAATCACAAATCAATATCTTTAGAACAATTTTTTCCCGGCATCTTTAATTTTTTTTTTATTTCGCTGTTATCTTTTGTTTTCTATTTTAAATAATTAATATTTTAACAAATTGTGTTTCTATTTCATCACACACAACAACACCACAAAGTATTCGACTTAAAGTGGTAGGTAAGTCAGAATAAAGCACATTTTAAGTGTAATTATGCCATTATTGAAAGAAGAATAATGTTTAAAAAATCCGAACTAGAACTTTTGAAACATTAAAAAATTCTTTGTCATAATGACAGGATAAGATTGCGAAATTCCACAATGTCGCATGCCGGATGCAAGAGTGCCACAAGTAAAATAATATTGTTTTGTTTACTATGACTACGAGAGCACTCGCAGTAAATCGTCGTTTTTATTAATTGAACATGTAAAGAACCTTAGAAAGGAAATTCCAAATCTCCCTCATAATCGCCTTTTGTAGTAGTAAACCTTAGTGTCACATTTCGTCATTTTGTAGCATTGTCATACAGCAAGGGTGCGATATCTGTGAAATATATTACACGAATGGATATGCATGTGTAGGATTTGTGCCCAAAGTAAGTTGTAGAAATTATAAAGTTGGCGAAAGGTGTTAAAATATTATTTTACTATACGAAAAATGTAAGTCGTAATATATTTTGATAATCTCTTTAATCTAGAGTAAACCACTTCAAGCCAAGTAAGGTCGGGTATTTTGCTAGTAAAGTTATAAAACCTTATATTTAACAAGATATTGCAACTTTCTAATTAAATCAGTCTACCTTTATTTAATCCTCTCACGGTCTCAAGATATGGGAGAAGTATAGTACTATTTTTACCACACATAACATAAATAGTTACTACAAACAAATATCTTTCTAAATAATCCATGGATTCTTCGACCTTTAGAAATATTTTATTGGTCCTTTCCTAAGAATGGATGCATCGAAAAGTATTATAAATAATTTCGTAATTTTTAATTCACGTCGTACTAGAGCTACATAACGGGCTGCATCGAATCTAATTCAAATCTCTTTGTTAGACTGTTGGACGGATATTGTAACTATCTGAACAGATTGCATATATTTTCTATCAACTGCATTAAACAGTAAATCCAATTGAACTGCCTGGATCTAACAGCTTCTATCTTATTTAAGCTCTTAGTATTAAGCGCTTAGTATTAAGCTCTACTGAATTAATATTTTACCATTTTCAGGATTAGCGAATTAAACTGACGTGACTCGGGTAAGATTAATTCAATGCAGCTAGAAAATCATCAGAATAATTCCCTCCTCTTCAAAAAACATAACTGTCATATAAGTTTCTAAAAAATATTCCAAAGCTCAATTTTTAATAATCATCAGATTTAAACAATTTACTTGGGAAGCAAATACATATGAGAAGAACTTTCATTTTCAACAAACAATCCAGGTCAACGAAATATTTAGTGGCCGTGAAAGCCCTGTTAGAAGAGTAACGGATTAGCAACCGGAGGTTTCCGAGTTAGTCAAAGACCGTCGGGTACAAGGGAGCTGGAGTACGCTAAATGTGTAAGTTTGAAGAGGGGAGTGCCAGCCTAGGTGTTGTTTTCATGATATGACGAGGTTCAAAATTAATCTAATTGGGGTTGAAAAATCAACTATCATGTATCAATTTGGAATTCACTCTGGAATTTTTATGATGAGTGCTCAAATCGTATTGAAAAAGCAAGTCATGTAACGTCACGCTTAGAATGCGTTCAGTAAACACAACACCGAAACATTACATTTTCACTTCTGAATTATCAATATATTCTAAGAAACGGGTGACAAATTAATTTTATATGACAATCAAATCCTTATGCCTGAACATGTATTTTTGGTTAGTTGTGACTCGTGCAAACATTTTTTGGATCAAAATTAATCTTATTCTCTAAAGCATCATTTTACTGTTTGTGAAGAAAAGTAAAACAGTTTTCAATTCCCCTTTTAAAACTAAATGTGTAGCAAAAAAAGTTTTTTCGTTTTAGCTCGTAAAATTAACAATCTTTAATGTTGGGATAAAGATTTTTGTACTTCGAAAACATTGTTCAAATATTTGTTTAACACTAATACTCTTTTGAGATATTGTAGTAATTTTTCTCATATTAAACTTTGTTTTAAGGTTCGCAGGGAATTCATTCCAATAGGATACGAATTTCCGTTTGAATTTCGAAGCAAACCAACACCATGGACAACGTCATGATGGCTGTTATCCAATAGGGTACGAATTCCCATTTGTACTTCTTCCATACTTCCCCTTTTTCCATTCCAATTCGTAACAATCACCGGGGGTTAGCGAGAAGTGGTCACACCTGACGCCACGAAAAGAACAGTCACGGGCAACTCCGTGCTGACCACGCAGTGGCTAGTGCATAATATGCTTCACACAAAACATTTATAATTTGTGGAATTATTACGAGTTTCTTTTATGGGATACATGAACAAGTCTAGAAACACAAAGAAAAACAAAAAACGTGAAAATATCGAGACAGATAAACGCGCAGTTTCTCAGTTATAAAGTTAGTTCTCAGTCATAAAAAAGAGGAAATTCAAAATAAGAACCAAAAGAAATTTATTGAAAATAACCCATACAATACAATATGGTGTTTTCTACGTATATGAGAAGCAAAACGCTAAGAAATTGCTCATATACTCCCCCCAAACACCATTAGAAGCAAACACACAAACAAACAAACAAAATTTTTTTGTTTGTTATAAATATTTACCTGAAAGAGCTTTTCTGCTTTTGCGCACTCCTCTGTCCGTGTGTTATTATTATTTTTAATATGTTATTTCTATTAAATTCACTTCTAAATAATAAATCCCCTTCTTCTTTCGTGGTTCAAAAATGCGTTGCGTTGTTCTCGGATCTTTCCATTAAGGGAATGATCCCGGACCACCGTCAATAGCCCGTTGTGTTGCTCTGGTACGACGAAAATTAAAATTTCCTTACCTCACCTTCTTCTTACTTTATTGCTTTTCTTGAAGGATTTATTTGTATCAATTACTACGTAACCGATGACTAATACTATTTCGTATTTTCCTCTGAGTCATTGGTGTTGGCGTTTTGTTGGACGAAGTGGGTAGTGGCATTTGATGCGATCTTCTGGCTTGGTGTCGCCGATCTTCTGACTGCTGTTGGTGGGTTGATTTAGTTTTTTCTTATTCTAATGCTTGCCTCTAATGGTGTTTGTTGGGAGTATATGAGGAATTTCATAGCGTTTCATATACGTAGATTATATTGACCATATTACGTAGATTATATTGACCATATTGTGCTGTATTGGTTAGGCTCCTCCCTGATGACGCCCTAATCCAATAACACTTTTCTTTTCAACAAATTCCTTTTGGTTTTATTTTGAATTTCCTTTTGTTTTAGAAATTATATTGCTTACCGTGCTTTGTCTGCAGCTTTCAACTAGTGAGGCGACATCGACATCAAAACGTCGATGTTTTGAAACATCGATGTTGATAATACATCGCCCCAAAAACATCGATGTTTTTAAAATTCAGTGTATTTAAACTTTTCCGCCCATTTCTTAAAACAGGCTTAGAAACAAGTGATGCTGCTTCGACAGCAAAAGATCGATGTTCTTTTTAAAATTCAGTGTATTTAAACTTTTTCCCCCCATTTCTTAAAACTGGTTTAGCAACTAGTGATGCTACATCGACAGCAAAACATCGATGTTTTGAAACTTCGATGTTCAAAATTAAAACATCGATATTGATAATACATCGCCCCAAAACTATCGATGTATTTAAAATTCAGTGTATTTAAACTTTTTCCCCATTTCTTAAAACTGGTTTAGCAACTAGTGATGCGACATCGGCTCCAATACATCAATGTTTTTTATAAAACATCAGTGTTTGGAAACATCGACATCTATGTCGCATTCCTACTTTTCAGACCCTTCACCCTTGGCCACTTTGGTCTAAAAGTATGTTCAATTTGCTAATTATGAAAATTATGCCACTCGGTTATTTTTAAAGTTTTTAAAACGGTACTTTAATCATTTAAAAGTAAAACATCGAAAGCGTAAAAACATTGACAAGTATAAACATCGATGTTACAAAAACATCGGCTCCAATACATCGATGGTAAAAACATCGACATCGATGTCGCATCCCTACTTTCAGCGCGCTTGCGTGGATAGTTTTAACTTTCGTTTTCACTTTTATTGTCTGGTAGAATACCCCCTGCTTTTATTTTGCTCTTTCGTAAATTTGCGTACTTAAATTATATAAATATTTACCTGTCAGAGTTAGTTGCAGCTTTTTACGCACTCAGACTGGACTGGAATATCACTTTCGGAGCACCTGCTGCAATGCAGCTCATCTCCACATCAGAAAAATAATTAAATTTAAATAAAGACTATTATGGGTGGTTTTATTTAACTAAAAAGTAGGTCTAGGGTGCAGGAAAAACCTAATTGCTATATTAACCATAAGCACAAAGGCCGCAATATGAGAAGGGAGGTCACCCTCCCATCTACTGACCGCGACCATGAGTGCTTAGGTTTTAGGTCCAATGGTTGACTCAAGGGAGAATCCCCTGGATTGCTACATGCTCGCCCAGAAGCGCGTTAGTTTTAATAAAATAGAAAAGATTAATTAAGCTTAAAGATAGAAATTACAGTTTAAGGATCAAATTTTAACTTTAAAAATGATACATTAGTGATCTTGTAGAGTCCATTATAAGCCCTTTGCTGTTGGTGTACAGAAGTAATGGAGAAAGGGAGTTAGAATGGGGGAATGCGAATATGGTTTAGAGTTAAATAAAATTGTGTGGGTCCACACGGAACTCTCCGCATCGGCCTTTGCGGGAAGGTATGAAAGTCCTTGTGCAGAATTGCACGAGGCCTTTATTGAGAGCTGATGTTAGTAGTATCATACGGTCTTAAAGATTGAAGAGCTTCATTTGGCACCTGTGAAATTTTGAGGAAAAATTTGGAAGAACGTTGCTGTAAATGTTCAGCGACAGGTTTAATGTTTAGGTCCGAATGTTAAATATCGTTGCGAAGATGGAACGGAACATCCACTATCATTTCCAAAACTTCGTTTTGGAATATTTGCAGTTCTTTTTATGGTTGGTTGAGTTGGTTGCCCCCATATTTGGGAGCCATATGTGAGTGTGGGTCTGGTGATTGTCTTGTAAAGTAATAATTTGTTTGTGAGGGAGAGTCGAGAAATGAGTGCGATGATTTGTGATTTGGCTATTTGTCCTTTTCGGATTGCGTGCTTGACGTGATCGTTCCAAAGCATTTTTGGGTTTAGAATAAGACCAAGGTATTTGTAATTTCGAACCCAATACACCGGAGAGCCAAAGAGAGATAAGGGGGAGGGGGGGGGATTGGTAGGTAATCTGGATTGCAAAGGTCGATATTAAACCCGTAATAAAACTTGAAATATCTCCTGGAGAACATCATGCAAGCGCACTTAGAAGCGTTAACTTTAATGTGCCAATCAGAGAGTCAGAGCTGGAGGTCTGGGACGTACTTTCTCATTCGTCCCAAGATGTGATGAATGTTATTCGATTGGAAGAGAATAGCAGAGACGTCTGCGTATGTGTCCAAATCCGTGTGATGATTTTTGAGTATATCATTCACAAACAGATTGGATAGACGGGGTCCCAAAAGGGATTCCTGGGGGACTCCGGCACAAATGAGGCGGTATGTGGAAAAACTGTCTCCCTTCACACGGACACAGAAAGAACGACTACTAAGGTAATCGTTAATTAAAGAAATAAAGTGGACCAAAAACAAGTTGCATGAGCTTGATTGTAAGTCCGTCGTGGGGGGGGGGGCAGACTTTATCAAAAGCCTTGGTAACATCTAGGAATAACACACCAGTGTGTCGTTTTTTACGATAGCCTTCATGAATCATTTCCGTAACACACAAAAGCTGGTGATTGGTGCTATGTTTATTCCGAAACCTGAATTGTTCTGGAATTATGATGTTGTTTACCTGTACGAAATGATCCAGGAGTATAAGCAAACTATATTCGTAGGTTTGAGACTCAGGCAACTGAGTAGTGAAATCGGACGATAATTTTGAGGGAGTTTAGGGTCTTGAGATGGTTTGGCGATTGGGGCAACAACTGCGATTTTCCAGCTCTTGGAGAAGTAACTTTCCTTGATCATGAAGTTGAATAAGAAAAGTTATAAAAATAATGAGTTTGATGGGATGGTTAATTAAAATGCGATTTGAGATAGCATCGATGCCAGGAGACTTTTTTGGTTTGAGTATGCTGATGTAGTTGATAACCTCATGTTTACCGGTCAGAGTTAGTTGCAGCTTTTTGACGCACTTCTCTGTCAGTGCGTTACATTTTTATTTTTATTTCTTTAAATTGTTGTGTCTAACTTTCTTTCCTAATGTTTTTTAATATTTCTGTACATGTGTATGCGTGTGTGTTAGAATTAAAAAATTAATAATTTAAGATTAATGATTAAATGAATGATTAAAAAAATTAAGAAATTTTCGAAAATAAAAAATTTTATTTATTTATTTATTTATTTATATATATAGATAGATTATTTATATAGATATATTGAATAGATATAATCTTCAGGTCCAAATATTTAGCTTAAGCAGATGCTACCCGTGGGTCTACTAGCAATAGTAAATTTTAGAGCAGATTGAAACTGAACGTAACACAATAAAACATTGTCTTAAAAAATATAAATATTATGTACTCCGTGTTTTGTATTTATCCAGTGAAAGTATTATAGAACAGATAGACCATTTTCCGTGTATTAATGCGCCCAGTTTCGAGAGTACTGAATTAAGCTATTTTGTGGGCAATACATTACATTTAACCGTAGAAAGCTAGTAGTGAAAGGAAATGTCCAGCGATGTTGAAGAAAGAACCGCAGCTTATGAATAAAATTTCCTCTCAGAGGTTTTTTGCCTGGTGGTAGCGGTTCAGCTGGAAGAGAGGCTCGCCATATTGCTTTTAGGTGAAAAGAAAAAATCGCAAACCGTGTGAACAATGGAATCTTCAATATTCTCTGTAGATATGAATTTTATAAAGAGTTTTATTCAAAGGAGTAAAGAAAAATCGATTCAAAATACCTAGCATTTTGCAAGAAAAATTTTAAGGATGGTAGGAGTCTATATGCATATTGAATAAAATATTCTTATGTGGGTGGGGAATATAATAAATTGCACAGGGTGAGAATATAAAATATCAAAATAGGGTAATAATAGGAAAATTAGTGGCAACGGTCGAATAATGGTTGTCGTGGTAATGGTAATTAGCAATTAATTACATGCACTGAAGCACAACACAACGAGATATTGGCGAGGATCCAGGATCAAACCTAAAGGGAAGGCTTCGAGGACAATACCACGTAATTTTGTACCATGCTCAGCAGAGGAGGTGGACACCGGAACTGGATCTCCTCTCTCCAAACTTCCAGAAAATCAGTACATTGGAATACACGACAGATTTGACATACAACAGCTCTTTGACACGACAGTCTTTGGTTGACTGAGTTTCGGACTCTCAACCCTCTGGTTTCTAATCCGTTAATCTTGTAAGTGGGATACCGCCGCCCAATGGGTGTCGTGAATGGAACATTAAACTAGCAATTGCTTATTGGAAAAAGACAAAACAGACATTCATTTAATCCCCCAGGTGGTTTATCTTCACATCGAAAACTTTCCTGTAGCTTCTGGTGTAAAAACGTGTTCCAAACTCACCATTTTGAGCAAGGGAGACTTCGTTTTTCCTACGGACCTCCCTGGAATAATAAAGCAATTTTGCCTCGACGAGGCATCTCAACATTAGCAAAATTCACTAGATTTTGGACGGGATATCTAGTCGAAACACTTCAAGGGTTAAGGGACCGTAGGCATTCAAAATCACAAAAGTCGACCCAAAAGTCGATTTTTCAATTTTAGTTTTAAAAATCAATTGGTACCAAGAGCTATAAGTAGCAAAAATAATTTTTCAATTATGATAATATTTGACTGAGTTTTTTGGTTTGGAATATGTAAACAAAGAACCGCTCCCCCTTCTCTTAGCTGTCAAAACGTAAATAGCCGAACTTTTAGTGTGACTTCAAGTACGCTTGTTTTACTTCCTAGATGAACCTAATAATTATTTTTTAATATTTATGTACACTTTTAGTAATTTGCAAAGCCAAATTTAACTGTAACCGTGTTTAGTTCTTGTGCTTGTAAATAAACATTTTTATCGAAGCTTTTGCATTTCATTTGTAAATATTTTGTTGACATCATAAAGCTATACTTTCTTCTGCTTTGATTATTTTCAATTATGTTCTAAGCTTGAAAACCAAATACGTTGTTGATGTTTGTTTAATTCAGATTTTTTTATTACTTATGTGATTGCATCATGCATGCAATTAGTAAACGTTATCGAAAGCCTAAGTGTAGACCTTTTAAAAGATCGCGTTTATGTACTGCTAAAGCACTCAAGAGATGGTAGCAAACTGAAGCTGATAATCCATCTGACAATAATGTGCAAAGTGTTGAAAGTGCTGCTTCAAATGAAGAAAATATAGCTGTAAAAAAATAAACCTTCGAGTGTTAGTGCTGCTAAGCTAGAAATGCTTCCTTCAACATATGCGAGACAATAAAAGCACATCAACAAAAGCAGCTCGTATGTTTTTCTGAATAATGATTTGTAGTCCTCATTGTTATCCAGTGTAAAATATAATGACTGCGGCATATAATCCTTAGATGTGGTGACTAAAGGAACATTTGGATTTTCCACTAGTTTAGAACTAATATGTAAACACTGTACAACAAATTATCGTTCCACCGTTACAAGCCCTCGGGAAAACAATTCGAAATGTTTTCAAGCTAACAAAAAGCTCGTTGAAGCTCTTCTCAGCATTGGAAAAGGACATGCAGCCTTAGAGATTGTTTCCATGGCACTGGTAATTCATGCAATGAACAAAAACATTTTACAATATTTATGAATAATTTATGCAAGGAGAACATCTGTGTGAAAAAAGAGGTGCTTGAAATATCTCGCAACATAGCGAGAAGAAACCATAGTGAATTAGAGAAGAATGGTGAAATATCCTTGATATTACCGTTTCATTCGATAGAAAGTGGCAGAAGCGAGGGCACACATCACTTTATGGGATTGGAATTGTTGTGGACATTTTGACTGGGCTCATAATTTATTATGAAATTCTTTCGAAATACTGTCCAGATTGTACTACCATAAAGAGAGATCCTTGTGAGAACAGTGCTGAATTCTTTTTTTGGTTTGAAAGCCACAAGACAGAATGTTCACAAAATTATGTGGGATCATCCAACTCGATGTAAATAAAGCCGCAGATATTTTTTTTGTAATAGATCAATTGACACCTGTGGGATGCGATACGTTAGTGTTCTCTCTGACGGTGATGCCAAAACCTACCAGCATTTGTTGTCATTGAATGTGCATGGGGACCAAAAAATTATAAAAGAAGAATGCATAAATCACCTAGCGAAGAGGTTGGGAACAGGACTTCGAAATAAAGTTATAGAGTGGCGAAGTAAAGGAGTTACACTCGGAGGTCGTAAAGAGGGTAGTTTGAAGAAAATACTATCCTGAAATGAACAAATTTTTATAGGAAAGCTATAACAGAAAATGTTTCTGATGTCCAAAAAATGACAGCTGCATTTGCTTCTCTATTTCAATGTTCTTCTATAGATAAAACATCCGAACACAACAAATGCCCAGCAGGTTCTTCATCACTTCATCATGGTGTTTTTATCAAAGGGCTGAAGCAAATAATTAAGAACTAATATCACATTCAACATTGTAAACTAAATTGACCGAGGATGTAATGGCAAAAATATTACCACTTTATCAAAGGCTTGCTAGTAATGAGTTACTATCGAGATGCGTCTCGGGCAAAACTCAAATTGGAAACGAGAGTATACATAGTGTCATTTGGAAGAGCTGCCCGAAAGAAACATTTGTCACTAAAAAGATACTTGAAATGACGATTATTTCTTCGATAAGTGAATTCAACTTTGGTTGTCTGAATATTTTAAGCACAAAAAACTGGAGGAACCAAACTCATTTTCTGTGTCGATTGCTCAAAGACGTGATAAACGTCGCATAGACCAGAGTGATAAGAGAAGTTCCTGTGAATGGGAAGATAAAGAATTAATAAAATAATATCTAAATCCCTTAAAGCTAAAAAACTATTGATAAGGAATATGCAACTTATGGTGCTGGTAGATTTTAATAATTTTTCTCGTCAATAAAAATTAGTTGAATTCCGTAATGTATAAGTGAAAATATCTAAATTTATATCTATACACTATATTGGCTTCTATTTCCATAAAATATATAATTTTTTAATAATACATTTAAAATATGTTGGGTAAAATAAAATGAAGAATTAATGTGCTCAAAAGAGTAAATATTAAAGTTAAGTGCAAAAATGTCTTTCAAATGCCTTTTTCTCAAAATGACTATTTTTCAGATTTCCATGTCTTCGAAATGCTCCATGCGTCTAATTTTTTAGGAAACCCAACAAAATTTGTAAGGTAGACTCCTATTACATATCTAAATAAATCTGTGCATACATTTCATGTTTCGTCACCATTTAGTTTAGTAAAACCCAGTTTTGAAAAGACAGAAATTTTCATGAAAATTGAGCATAGGCATATTAAAAAATGTCCTTAAATAAATATTTTAGTTGAACGTTACTAAAGGATGCACAGATTTATTTGAAATGTACTTTTATACAGTTAAAAGGTAAAATTAAGACAAAATATAAAAAATTGGAACGCAAGGAGCATTTTGAAAATTTTAAAGGGAAAATTGAATTTTTTTAATAACAAAATTTTTTATTGAACTATACGAAAATTTAAAGCATATTTCATCTATTTATATTCTAGTACATTTGTATGCCACATTTTATAACTCTCAGGTAATAAATAAAAAAATTATTTTTTTAGTCCACCGTCCCTTTAAAGCTGATGAAATAAATGAAAAGGTGTTATCGTCGTCCATACTGGAAGGAAGCTTCTACAGGTGGTTTGAAACCTTATGTTCGTATACTTAGAAATTTCACTAACCATGCACTATTCAACCATCGAATATATTGCTTCAACTTTACAAATTGCCTTTCATCGCACGCTCTGTATTTATTTCAATGGTCAACTTCCTTTCAGTATTCGGGTTTCGACAGCCTCCCCACCCCGGTTTACGAGATATGACCAGTTGAAAAGCTCTTGTGAGTGTCCAATTGCAGTTCGTAATTTTTACAATCAAGATCTTTGGTTGGGTCTTCTGTCACAGCTTTCAAGGGTTCAAGCGTGGATGTCCCAATAGGTTTCATCGAGCATCTTTTTCAATCGTCCTTACTGCCACCAAGCTACCGATAGGCCAATGAATTGCTGTTTGTCTGTAATTTCATTTCTGGGTGAAATTTGAATGTCCAAAACTGTTTTACGATACAGCAACCCTCTTCAGTTCTGTAGGATTTATGGACGTTATGCCAAAATTCGTGTACACAAGAAGTATTTTCGTTTGTATCTTTGATAAGATTCCATTACAAAAAGATTGCGTACTTGATCACCCAAAACATTATATTTGTTTTTTAAAGTAATCTTCTGGACTGAAATATTCCGGGTTGAATTCTGATCAATTGCACAAAATCTTTACAAGCAATGAATGACGGGATTAATGCAAGTGAATCAGACAGGCGTATTGGATTTTCGATTTTCACAACTGTCTAGTAATAATCTACACCCATTATGAGCTCAATCGAGAAGTCAGGTATGTCATTAGAATCAGTTGGTTTCAAATTTTGATCATGTGCCAGGATGGTTTTATAATCTGGAATACAGGGTGTTGATTATTTGTGTTTCTGATTTAAAATTTGTAAATATAGCTTTAAAAGCATCTTTACCACCAGGTTCGAATTGGACTTGCCGGTTGCAGCTTTTTTCACGGATTCAAATCAATGTATGTATAGATGTTTTAACGTCACAGCTGGGAGGTCCCTCTGACCACAGCTTTCATGGTGGTCCATGAGTTTATGACCGGATGGGGATTATCCCCTTCTCTTTGAACTGGAGCGGCTTCGGAAGAACGTGTGGGGTCTTCTCTCGAGAAGGGGAGAATCGAAGAAAACCAGAACGTTAGCGGACGCGGGACTCTGCTCCGGATTGAGGCCTCGGGACTGAAACCCAAAATTGTACAGTATCTATTAGCCTCGAAAAACCTTTAACATATATGTATTCTTCTTAAATTTAATTAAATGTGCTGTAATTTTAAATGTCATTTTAATTATCTTCAAGCCACTCGCCACCCAACCTATACCCACGACGTTACAATGTGTTGATCTAATTACATTCAATTTCAAGGATTCTATTAAACTTGAATGAGTAAATGTGCCACTGTCCAGGAAAACTGTGAGGTTTCGAGAGTCCTGTAGTGGCTATGTTTTTTTTTTCGTGCAGTTTCTAGATACATAGTGATTCATAGCCCACCTTTCTAACCATTGCCGTAGCTGTTCATTGAACAGCACAGTATTTCAGATTAAAACGCGTTGTTTTCTTTTACATTTTACAGAGGATTTGGAATAATTTTCAGCATTATGTCATATAGCTGTGAACAGAAAACATCGACCAGTCTTTGATGGCGCATTTCCGCATTCGCACTTGTGTTTCGCCTCGTCACTCACCGACATTCGCGAGTGGTATTCGCAAGTTCGCTACCCTTATACGAATGACCTCGACGAGTGTTCAGTTCAAGGCTGATGTACGAAGTTGTGACGACATCCGCTCTGCATGTGTTGATAAACGCGCTCATTTCAAATTGAACAAAGACTCACTGAGTGGCGCTTCATCGGCGTCGCTACAAGTCTTTGACTCGTGCCAAAAAACCGCTTCCGACGAGTGCGCTACAAGTAGCTTGGCGAGGAACGAGACAAATGACGAGTGAACCGTCTACTCATTTGCATCGCCACTCGACTCGCGATTGAACTTTCCATTCACGTGAATGTGTAGATACTGTGTGAGATTTTATACAGGGTGGTCCCGAATTCATGGTACAAACTTTAATGGTAGGTACAGGACATTGTAACAATGATTTATTGTATAGGAATGTATAGTCGCAAGTGACGCGGTGAGGCGTAAACAGGGGAAATAAAAGGAAAGAGAAATGGAGTGATCGGTTGGTATCATTGCCGGTAGAGGGCAGTAGATGTCTAGCCGCTGTTGAACATGATGCATCGCAGTAGGGAAAAGCGTCATTCACAATTGTGCTGCCGTAGACGATGGGTGACTTTACGTATGCAGAAAAAGCAGACATGCATTACATGTACGGCCGTGCAAATGGTAACGGCAGAGCTGCGTTACGAATGTATCGCGCGGATTATCCTGATCGACGAATGCCGGATCATAGAATTTTTCAACGGTTACATCGTCAACTTTGTGAAACAGGTGCGTTCGACGTCAACAGACATGGCGCTGGTCGAGTAAGAGCTGTACGCACTCCAAGGCTGGAAGAAAGCATCTTGAACATTGTGGCTGATAGACCCGAGACGCCAATCGCTCCACCGACGCTGTCAAGCATGTATCGATACTGGTGGACGCAATTTTGAACAATTACTGTAAACATGACACTTGTCAACAACGCTTTCAATAAAATCTTTGTTTTTCCTTTCGGCCGTTATTTCCCCTGTTTTCGCCTCACCGCGTCACTTGCGACTATACATTCCTATACAATAAATCATTGTTACAATGTCCTGTACCTACCATTAAAGTTTGTACCATGAATTCGGGACCACCCTGTATACGACTAGGTGCATATTGTACAGTTTAAAAATACCCAGTTCCGGTAGAATAACAAAATTATTCAAATTATGGTGATCTTAGAGGGCAACCAAAAGTTTTAAAAACTTCTAACAAACCTGTAATAACAATGGGATCGTGTACACCTGCACAATAAATAATAATGTAATTATTTCTCTTGAACCGTTTTCACTTGCATCTCTATTATTATACCAATCTACTTGGTTACCGAACAGTCAATCACGGTTGCGTGTCGAGAAATATGCAAAAAAGGCTGTCGTATAAGAAGCCATTACTGTGAAGGGCTAGAGGTGTTGCAAGTAAGTGCTGTAAAAAGTGTTTAGAACTTCCGTACGGATTAGTTTTAAAGACAGACGTGTTTCTATGGCTTCCAGAAGACGAATGGCAGATAGTGAGCTCTGCCGTTCTGTGGGACGCCTTCAATCATGGTAATCAATCACTGATGTTGCTCGTTTCTTCGGCGTTCATCATTACGTCATTTCACGATTATGGAAACAAGTCAAACAGTTGTCTGAAGACCTGTGGCCGGCCCGCCGAAAAAGGTTTACGACCCCCACGGAAGATCGATATATTGCTGTTGTAGCAAAGCTGATCATGCATGGCTGTGCCAAAAGGCAATTATTTCCCCAAGAAATAAAGATGTCAATGACATCAAAAAGCAACTCTTGCAATATTGCCCGGTAGTGTTCAAATTTACAAATCTATCGACATTAGGTGTGACACAGCTGAGGCCATAAACTACACGACAGAGTTTTTGAACAAATTGGAGGATATTGCTTGTATGGTTTGGCCGGCGTACTCGCCTGACCTTAATCCCATTTAAAATCTTTGAGATGCATTCGGCCTGGGTGTCTGCACGTTTCCCACCCCTGGCTACTCTCACAGAGTTACAAACCGCTCCACAGGAAGCATGGCGATAACTTGACCATGGGGTGGTTGATCACCTCATGGAAAGCATGGTCACAGGCTGCAAACTTAGTATGATGATCAGGGGTGGTCCCATACCCTATTAATGTCTTTTTTGTTTATTTGTTTTGTATTTCAACATTATTTCGTTAATGACTCCAATGCTCTAACCCTTCACAATGCTAGCTTATAATACGACTACCATTGTTGCAACCGTTATTAGCAGTTGCATAACTCATTTGAATACTTCCATCTACCTCTGCAGCAAATTGCAGCCTCTCTAATTCAGATTGGCGTCTGGAAATCAACATTTTCCACTTCGTGCTTAACTTTTGCCAGTGAGTGCAAATATTAACAACTTTACGCAGGCAACGTTGGACCAATATTTAAAACTGGGTCAATCCACAACAGCGGAAAGGGATAATTGCAGCATATTGTAGCTAATTGATTCTTCATGTTGATGTTCATCAGCAGATTAAAACAGTTTTAAAAATTTTATTTTATGTTTTTTTTATTATATGTAATAGTATACATATGATCATTGGAATGGCATGAGCACAAACAACATCTATTAGGAAAGCAATAGATTGACGCAATCCAGTTGGAATATGCTTTTATGCAATTGTAAGTTTCTGTGTTTTGATGCCTTTTTGGATGATCCTGGTGATACGGGTAAAACCTTTCTCATCAATCTTCTGGCTAAAGTGCGACAGAGAAATAAGATCGCCCGGCTGTTGCTTCGTCGGGCATTGCTGCAACTCTATTTACGGAGGAGGGCTCACTTGGCTTTCAAGTTACCGTTAAATTTGGCAAGCGTGCAGTCCTACGTTAAAATTTCAAGAAATTCGGGAAAGGCAAAGGTTTTACAGGATTGGAAGCTCATTGTGTGGGAATAATGTACTATGACCCACAAAGCTGCATTCGAAGCACTTGAGGTTACATTGAAAGACCTGACCTGACAATGACACAATAGCAGGCGTCACTATGATGTCGGCTGGCAACTTTCGACAGACACTTCTGTTTATTCCCCAAGAGCTAAAAGAGGCGGTATTTCCAAATGTCCAGTTTACTAATCATGCAGGGCTGTGCCATAGGGTAATTCTTTCCCCAAGAAATGAAGATTTCAATGTTATCAAAAATCAGCTCTTGCAATAATTGCCCGGTTGTGTTCAAATTTACAAATCTATCGACATTACATGTGACACAAATGAGGCCGTAACATACATTGTTAATTTTAAATATTCAGATAAGCAGTAAAATAATTTACTTTGTAATCAATAAAATAAAAAAATGACCTTTAATTTTGGTCTATTAATATATTTTATTTAAAATTAAAGATTAAAATGACCTTAATATTTAAAAATATTTCTATTAAACAATACTTTTAATTTTTCTATCTCGCTATTATCTGAGTAATTTGAGGTTAAAAGATACTGCGTTGCCCAAACCAACACATTTCATTATTTGTTGTGTTAAAAATAAAATACACATTTAAGTTGTAAAATTTAAAAAAAAGGACTCATTTTCCCTATGTTTTAAGTAAAAAAGCATGTTGTCTTACACCTCTTTCACCTTTCAATTTTCTCAACTGCCTTCTTCAAAACCTAAAATTTAATTTTTATAATTTTAGAAAATAGAGAATTGTTTGGAATTGTAGAAGAATGTGTATAAGAGAGAGAGAGAGAGAGATGGATTTTTGAAATAATACAAAAGAATCAACAAAAATTCTACAACTTTTTATTCTTTTTTCTTTTTTTTTGCTCTCTGACTCAGCCGTCGTCTTTCGCTGCGGAATGTTACTTCACCCGTATCTTGGTCGTAACCTTCGCATCGGTTGACCTCGGAAAAAAGCAAGTAGATTTTTAGATTTCACCGAGAATCGATTCTAGCGTGTTTTGTCAAATGGGAATACATAGTAAAAATTTCAACGAATTTGAAATCTGCGTAAAATTTAAATTGGTAATTTTTAAATAACGTCATACTAAAGCAACACAATGGGCTATTGACGAAGGTCCGGGATCAATTCCCTACGGAAAAGGTACGAGTTAATTTTTAATTAACGTCGTACTAAGTCAACACAACGCGGTATTTACGACCGTTCAGGATCAATTCCATATGGCAAATATCCGAGGAAATTGGGTAATTTTAAATTAACGTACTCGAGCAACACAACAGTGTATTGACTACGGTTCGGGATAAATCCACAACGTGCTATTCACGACGATCCGGATTATTGATAATTTTTAGTTTACATTGAACTAGAGAAACACAACGAGCTATTGACGACGATCCGGAATCGATCCGAGGACAATAAACGACGGTCCATAATCAATCCCCTAAGGGAAATATCCGAGGAAATTGGGTAATTTTTAATTAACGTACTCGAGCAACACAACAGTGTATTGACTACGGTTCGGGTAATTGGTAATTTTTAGTTAACGTCGTACTAGAGCAACACAACGGGCTATTGACAACGGTCCGGGATCAGTCCCTGACTACGGTTCGGGATAAATCCACAACGTGCTATTCACGACGATCCATATTATTATTGGTTATTTTTAGATAACATTGAACTAGAGAAACACAACGAGCTATTGACGACGGTCCGGAATCGATCCGAGGACAATACACGACGGTCTATGATCAATCCCCTAAGGGAAATATCCGAGGAAATTGGGAAATTTTTAATTAACGTACTCGAGCAACACAACAGTGTATTGACTACGGTTCGGGATAAATCCACAACGTGCTATTCTCGACGATCCGGATTATTGGTAAATTTTAGTTAACATTGAACTAGTGAAACACAACGAGCTATTGACGACGGTCCGGAATCGATCCGAGAACAATACACGACGGTCCATGATCAATCCCCTAAGGGAAATATCCTAGGAAATTGGGTAATTTTTAATTAACGCACTCGAGCAACACAACAGTGTATTGACTACGGTTCGGGATAAATCCACAACGTGCTATTCACGACAATCCGGATTATTGGTAATTTTTAGTTAACATTGAACTAGAGAAACACAACGAGCTATTGACGACGGTCCGGAATCGATCCGAGGACAATACACGACGGTCCATGATCAATCCCCTAAGGGAAATATCCGAGGAAATTGGGTAATTTTTAATTAACGCACTCGTGCAACACAACAGTGTATTGACAACGGTTCGGGATAAATCCACAACGTGCTATTCACGACGATCCGGATTATTTGTAATTTTTAGTTAACATTGAACTAGAGAAACACAACGAGCTATTGACGACGGTCCTGAATCGATCCGAGGACAATACACGACGGTCCATGATTAATCCCCTAAGGGAAATTGGGTAATGCGAGGAAATTGGGTAATTTTTAATTAACGTACTCGAGCAACACAACAGTGTATTTACTACCGTTCGGGATAAATTCACAACGTGCTATTCACGACGATTCGCATTATTGGTAATTTTTAGTTAACATTGAACTAGAGAAACACAACGAGCTATTGATGACGGTCCGGAATCGATCCGAGGACAATACACGACGGCCCATGATCAATCTTTCCTGAAGGGAAATATCCGAGGAAATTGGGTAATTTTTAATTAACGTACTCGAGCAACACAACAGTGTATTGACTACGGTTCGGGATAAATCCACAACGTGCTATTCACGACGATCCGGATTATTGGTAATTTTTAGTTAACATTGAACTAGAGAAACACAACGAGCTATTGACGACGGTCCGGAATCGATCCGAGGACAATACACGACGGTACATGATCAATCCCCTAAGAGAAATATCCGAGGAAATTGGGTAATTTTTAATTAACGTACTCGAGCAACACAACAGTGTATTGACTACGGTTCGGGATAAATCCACAACGTGCTATTCACGACGATCCATATTATTATTGGTAATTTTTAGATAACATTGAACTAGAGAAACACAACGAGCTATTGACGACGGTCCGGAATCGATCCGAGGACAATACACGACGGTCCATGATCAATCCCTTAAAAGAAATATCCGAGCAAATCGGGTAATTTTTAATATACGTACTCGAGCAACACAATGGCCTATTGACTACAGTTCGGGGTAAGGTAAGGTAATTTTTAATTTACGACGGTCCGGGATGAATCCCCTAAGGGAAAGAACCGAGGACGACTCAATGTAAATTTGAACTACGGTCAGATAACGATGGAACACCTGACCTGGCACCCCACACTTCAAGAGATTGTGACGTCACACCAATTGTATCTCTTCCCAATTCAAATTTGGCCTCATTTCACAATGACGAGGTCAACACAACGTTGACGTATTGTTGATTTGTGAAGTAAACCAAATAAGAATGCCTAGCAAACGTTAACAATGGTCACACCTAACCCCACAGAAGCAACTGTCTGGGGCAACGCCGTGCTACCACGCAGTGGCTAGGAAAAATATTGTAATTCTTGGATTGTTTGCACGCGCTGGCAAATGCGTTTGAAATAGTGTTCAAATTTGAAATTCAGGTTGCTATAACTACAATTAATCTCGATCTATGAATAGCGTTTTTCAATGTAGAGATGGTCCCAGAAATAGACAGCTTCTTTAACATTGAATATATTCGGGTATAAAGATACTAAAGTCATGAAATTTCACATTTAGACTCATTTAATGAAGCACAATCTGATTAAAGCATTAAAACATGGTGTTTCCATTGGTAATTTTGTTGCTCGTGCAAAATTTTTTATGAAGATATCTCCTTTGCAATTCATTTTGCATTTTAATTTTTAGAGAGGACTTTATTCCCCATTCAATGACATTTTTTGAATTTTTTTCTATTATAAATAGGGTTTGAAATATAGGAGGTGGTTTGGGGTTTTTCCGCGACTGCATAAAGGACATTATAAGCATATAGGTGAGGATTGCATTTGTATTAGAAATAGGGTTAAGTATCTATGAGAGCAACAGATTATTACAGTCAGTATCTGTTATATGGTCAGGTCAGCGGTCCAGAAAAATCCGACATTATAAGCGCGGTGACCATATATGCGGAACAATGCTACACTATTTAATTATGGCAGGATTATATTCACCTATCAAAATATGGTGCTCGTAAACAAATAATTAAACTTTTGAGAACATTTTAAAAATTAATTCGCGAAGTAAAAACTACAGTAAGAAATATGCAATATTTTTTTAATTGAAATTTAATAACTTACGTTACCTATTTAAGTACAGTACGCATACGCACGTGTATCCATATTCAATGCACTTATATCTACTATTATAAAAGGAAGTGTTTTTTTTTTTTTTTTGTTCTTCGTTATCACAGTCCTGACGAATCTACGACACTTACAATAATGGGATATGGCACGCAGGTAGTCCGAATTTTTTGCAACTTTTAGGTCGTGGCAAATTTTAAAATTCAATCTAGACCATTTTTTAATGAATTTAATTAGTATTGTTTTCTTTGGAATGGCAACAGCATAAAAGATCGCAAATTGTAAATTAATTTATTTTTTTCGTTTCTGTTTTCATTGTGCGCAGAGGAACAATATGTTAGCAAACAAAAAACAATAAACTTTTTCAACATAAATGAACGTTCTTATTCGTCATATGTGATCCAAAAGAAACAAAATTTTCCTTTACTCTTTTCGTCTCAATTTCAACGTACTTTTCAAACAGATAATTTAATCCAGTAAACAAACAGATATACACCTGTTGTGCTTGGTAAAGAAGAGAATTGAGGGGGTGGGTAATGCTGACGATAATTCAACGCAAAAGAGAAATGAGTGGAAGGGGAGTGAAGTAAAGGCGTAAATTCAGGTCCTCTCCGGGGTCGCAAAGACTTTTTTTTTTCTTCTGGTCATTCCCTTTGTTACTCCTCGCCTCAAGAAATGTTAACAGTTACTATTTTTCAAAAAAATAAGCCGATAACCTCATTGAAAAGATATAAAAAACCGACCGTATAACCGATAACCAGGAAAATAAAATGACTATATAAGCGGTTCCCTATTAAGTTAGTCGGGACTTAGGAAAACTGACCATATAAGCGGGGTGACCTTATAAGAGGGTGACTATATAGCCGGAACTGACTGTATATGGATAAATAGATGAAAACTTTAGTCAAACTGATAGTAAAAAACGAAAAACTGAAAATAACGACTAATAACTTAGTAAGATGGTTAATGTTCATTTCTTTGGAGCAAGACATCCACTATTATCAGGACATGAATGGTTGAATAAGACGTCTTTCTTCATCGAAATGGACATTGAATTATCTATTTTTAAGATTTAAATCTTTATTAGTCGTTTTATTGAAGGTTTATCATACTTTGCTAAATTGCCTATTTCTGTTTTACAGGGAAGTAGTGGAGGTGAGATCTCAAAACAACTTAACTTTATCCTGAGACACCAACCTTACAAAGACTTTTCAGTAAAAAATCCCACAACATATTAGTAGACTACATTAGTCTTAGAATAATTTTTAATTCAAAACTAAAATTTCGAGTTATTAAATGAACATGTTGATACTGTTCTTAAAATATTTTACTACAACTGTTTTAGACGCAAGAGAGCAAAACACATACAATTTTTCAGTCTTCAGCCATTTTTTTTTTAAAGAGTACCTCTCAACGTAAATTTTTGCAGCTCGTCGAGTTTTTTTTTGAAATTTCAATTTGGTTCTTGATAATATTTTTTTGAAATTCGGGAAAAATCGGGACATTTTTGTTACTTTTTTTTTAAACTGCCTTATCTATATCTTATTACTATTGGTTTTTAATTTTTAAAATATCGCAGTATACCTCAGAATGTACTCTTTCTTACGGTACTATTATTTTTCAAATCGGTTTATAATTAAAATGGATGCGATCAAAAGTTGGTCATACAAAATTCGGAATCTTTGGATATTTTCACTACTTTTAGTTACAACCATTATATCTACAGCAAAAACCATTATTTTTTAAATTTGAGAACATTACTGAATACATTACATTACACTCTTTCTTATGGTACAATCATTTTTAAAATTGGTTAATAAATAAAATCGATGCAATTAAAAGTTGGTCATACAATTTTCGGAATTTTCAGATCGTTTGGAGGAGGGAGGAGCCCCCTAGGAGATATAAAAAAAATTTTACACTACAAAGATGTCTGAATTAAAATCATTTCGGACCAAACGCCCTGGTGGCCACAAAGTGTATGATTTGTATGACTTGACATCGTAATAAGGGATGAACTGTCAGGTGTTATGGTGTTGTGGGGTTGGTTCCCTGATGGAATGGCTGTGGAGATGAATTCTAATGAGACAGGTGAGATAATATAATTGTCCACTTTCATATCACATATGCAAAAGTAACTGTTATGGATATTCATTCCAAATACAGATTTCGAGGCTGTACCAAGTGGGCAGTGTAGTGAGTGAGCTCTAGGGTGTGGAGATAAGGCCCGGAACAGCTACACTCTACGTTCATGAGCGGTGGCAACGGCCTTGGCGATTTCCTTAGCGAACTTCTTAAGTCGCCAAGGAAAGAATAATTTCAAAACTCTTTTTCTTCAAAAAGTATTTTCTTTTTACAATGGAAAATGAAAGCTTGAAAGCACATTTAAGAACGTTTTAAAAAATATTTTTTTTTTTAATTTTGCAAAAAGTAGTAAGCTTAAACACATTTGAACCAGCAGAAAAGCTGCTAATGTAGGGTAAGAATACCCTGAAACTTATCAATTACGCTAAATACACTAATACAACCTGATAAATCTGAAATGTTCCGGGAAAAAATAATAAAAAACGAAAATTCCACAACTGGCGAAAAAACAAAACTCTTAAACGTTTCGTGAAAAATCTTATAATAATAAAAAAAATTCCATAACATTAGAAATACAAATAAACGAACCAATGGTATCACAGAAAAAAAAATTTAAGGACCAATGCAATGAAAAGATATTTTCAAATCAAAATAGCCAATGGAAGAAAGAAAAAATTTCAAACGAACAAATGAAATCAAACGATTTTAACGGATTTTGGAAGAATTTTCTAGAATATTCAAAACGAAAATTCAAAGTTACCGTTTGCCGCGCGCGCGCGCGCGCGAGGTTGCCATAAAAAAAAAACCACAATAACAGTAAAAACCTTAGAGATTGCCTTAATCTGTCGTAACTCGCTACTAGAAGCGCGCCAAAAAATCGCCCAAGACCATTGCCACCACTCATAAACGTAGAATGCAGCTGTGCCTAAGGCCCTTCATGAACACCTTGGGAAAGAACACGAATGCTCTTCAATCTTTTGTAGAGTTTAACCATTTATCTTACCAGCTTTCGATAAATTGCAGTTTTAGGGACCTATTTAGGTTAAAGGTATTGAGACAAATGCAGTGTAAGTGTATGGACTCATTACAGGTGCGAGTTCCACAAGAATGGTCTGCTGGTTTGTTTACTTCTTCGACGCAATGACCCCGACCCAAAATATGTAGATCCACCTCCATGGAGCTCGAATTATTGAGTGTATTCTCTGGGAAAGTGTGTGTTAAATGTAAGAAAGTTGTCACGTTGGATCGAATGTCCAACAAGATGCACGCTATGGAATTGTATTGTCTAGGTACATAGGGTTAATCGTGAGAAAGTTGGTCATGAAAGCCACGTTTGATAGATTGTCCTAGAAGATCCTCGCGCTCTCTGAGCAATTTCGAAATGTCCCCGTATAATTATGCACTTATGGCTTCAGATTTGAAGACCTTGCAGTGCCCATACGAAAATCACTCTGTCCTCCAGAAACACAGGAGGTGGTGGTTCCATCCTGTGTGTTTTAGAACCGCGTATATCTGGTAGTGATGGGGGGGGGGTTTATAATTAATGTGTGTTAGATTAATGCGATTTCATCTTATTTGTTTCACAATCTTTTGCAGTGAACGGAAACCTTGAACACTAAACCATTTCCAAATCACTCACCGCGCCGTGTCAAATACAGCCGTTCAACCGGAAGTGGTTAAGGTGTTAGCATCTAGATCGGAAGATTCCTGGTTCAAATCCTGGTCAAGCGTATGGTGTAGAGACGGCTGGCGCACCTTAAATTTGTCATGGCAGAAAATCTTCACGTTGGGTTGGTGTAAAAATTTGGAGTGTGGGATGTCAGCTCAGATGTTGCCTCGTCATCTGACCGTGGTTCATAATTACGTGGCGGCGATACACCAAATGGCTTAGGCTTGGACAATGGTAACTATTTGTAGAAACTACAACTGGTAACTAGTTGTAGTAACAACAGGGGATACAACCACAAGAAATTACATCAATTGTAGTGTAAGAAAACGTTATAAGTCGAAAGAAAGTTTCTGAATCGTGTCTTCAGCATACAAGCATTCTTACGTTTTGAATAAAGTATTAAAGGGTAAAGTACAAAATATATAAAGTCAGACCGAGACAGAAGTGGAATATACGCCGTGTGTGGATCAGCTACAGATATGACGTAACTTTATTACAAAATCCGCAGCTTGAGAAATATTATGCTGCGCTTTAAACATTAACCCATCATGAATTCACTGATTAGAACTTGAGTATTAAAGCTTGGCACTTTTAAATTAGCAATTCAAGCTACTGTAATTATGGGTCAAGAGGCTCATTTACTGCTTATCGGAGTGGAGGTTTAGGTAGGCAGACACGTAAAATCAATAAAGTTTCGTATGAGTGAAATAAACAGAAATGTATACGTTTAAGTTTTTATTTTCATCCAGGTTATTTAGATGTCATAGGCACTCTACACGTTTTTCATAAACAAAACTTTTGTCAGAGTGAGCGAGCGATGTCTAATTTGATAGACAATGTGTGTGGTAGTGGCCAAGAACAGAGGGACACTGCATACCTAAATTGGACACGCACATTTATTTTATAATATACACAGTCCAGTCACATTAATGTGACCATCTGTCAAAAGCCAGAATTACCACCTTTGGCAGAGCGGACCGCTGCGAGACGTGCAGGAAGAGAGTCAATTAGGTTTATGATGATGAGTGCACCCAGTGAATGCCAGGAAAACATTACCCAAACAATAATGCTCCCTCCTCCAGCCTGGATCCTTCCGGCAATTGTTGCAGGGTGTTTCCTTTCAGACGTTTCACGCCGTATACGCCAACGTCCATCTGTCCGATGGAGCATAAAACGTGATTCATCGGAAAAAGCCACCTTTCGCCACTCTGTGGACGTCCAATTGAGGTACTGGCATTCAAATTCCAGTCTTCGTCGCCGATGAACAGCAGTCAGCATAGGTGCATTAACCAGGCGTCTGCTGCGGAGGCCCATGAGCAGCAACGTTTGCTGAACCGTTGTTGAGGATACACTCTTGGTAGCCCCTTGGTTCATCTGGGCGGTCAGTTGCTCAATTGTTGCACGTCTATTCGTCGAACGCATCTCCGTAGCCTTCGTTTGTCTCTGTCATCTATACCTCGTGGTGCACCACATGTGCCACGCCGCTGATTTTGGATAGTGCCATTTTGCCATGCACGGTATCCTTTTACCACGGCGGCACGCGAACAGTTCACAAAATAAGCCGTTTCTGAAATGCTTACCCCCTTGGCCCGAAAGCCAATAATCATGCCCTTTTGGACGTCGGATAAATCGCTACGTTTCTGCATTACGCCAACGATTGAAATGCTTCTCGAATCGTCTTTTAACAAGTGAACACTATGCAATTCAAGTGTATTTTTATAATCTCATTGTGGTAACATGACTGAGGTGTTGACTTTATACCATACTTAATTGGAAATAAAAACACCAGTAGGAAAACTAACTAATTTTCTTTCATTTGGACAAATGAAATGTTCATATCGATTGTTATATTAATTATAAATGGATTTGAATAAGGTTTGAAATGTGAGGAACGATACTGCCATCAATTTACATTAGCAGTTAAGGAATTTAATTGAAAATGCTGTTAATATTAGTTTTTTAGTGTAAATTATGTTAATTCAGTCGGACCTCATTAAAACGAACTCACTTAATACGATTTACTGATTACATAAAATAAATTCCAATCCCCGTCAAAATGTGTAAATTCAAATAATTATAACTTCTTCGCTGAAGAATTCAGATTATACTAATCCCCGGTAAAAACGAATAAATTTTCGAAACTTAAGGGGAAAAGGATTCTTTTCCATTGTATTATCAGAGAGAGAGAGAGAGAGAGAGAGAGAGAGAAACATTAAATGACTCTGAAGATTTATTTGTGAAAGAGAGTGAAAAGGAAAATAAATGAATATTCCGATAAAAAATAAAGGAGTAAGCTTGTATTCTTTGAAAGAAGTAAATGCTGTCATAGAAATTTTTCATCGTTGTGTTAGGCAGTGAAAATTTATCTGCTCATTTAAATTGCGTAGAACGAATGAAAAATTTTCATTAAAATGTCACGAAATAACAAAGCACAAAAATCGAGAACAGACTATTTCAAGACAAAAATTGAGTAATCAGGAAATATCTGTAACCAAGAATTATGTGTGTTAGTTTTTTGTGGTTCCTTTAAATACAAATCGTGTAAAAATTGCTTACCATATATATAATTAAACACAATTTTACGCCTTTTGAAGAATAAATAACTACATGGCCGGTCCCAGGGTAGGGCGATCCGGGCGGCCGCCCGGAGCACAATGATCTAGGGGCGCCAAAATCATGGAAAATGAAAATAAACTGATAAAAAAAATTAAGTTACAGGCTGTTATAAAATGCACAAAAACTAAAAAGTAAAGAATATTTTTTTATCATTCTGATATCATATCAATAAATTATTTTTCATAATATTGCATTGTCATCGGACCCTCTGTAAGTATACCAAATTTCATTGAAATCGGTTCACGGGAATTTTCTCAAAAACGCGTTGCAAGATTTGACTGATAGTTGACAAGATTAAGAGGCGGCAGGCGGAATTTATCATTTTTATTTCTAAGCACATAATTCAAATAATATAATATATTTAAACATTAAGGCAATATCTAGTTGAATTCAATTCAACATGACAAAACCACTCAGCCACCGTCTTTCAAGAATTGACAAGTTTTTCGGCCCGTGGCAACACGACTGTACAGGAAACAACAATTTTGAAACCAAGCGAAACAAGATCTAGCAGCCCTTTTTAACTGCATATAAAAAGGAAGTAGACTTAAAACAATGCATTATTTGCCACTAGACTTCGGCTGGTGCGAAATAAAATAGTTTGTTTAAATTGTTAGTGCAAAAAAGCTTTAAAAAAGTGCTTGTGCAAATTGTCCAGTGCGTTTGGCTTCTGTGAAGGTAAGTGTTTTAATTTTTGTTTTCATTTTTAAAAACTAATAAAATCCATCAGACATAAGCCAAAAAAAGGGTGGGGGGTAGATTTCAAAAATTAGAGTTTAGATCAAAACATGGCTTGTGTGGTATCAAATGAAAGGTAATTGAATCTGGAGTTGAATGAAATACATTTTTTTAAGTCAGTGACGCATAAGGGGGGGATTTTGAAAATTAGAGTTTAAATCAAATCATGGCTTGTGTGGTATCGAATGAAAGGTAATTGAGTCTGAAGTTGAATAATATACGTTTTTTTAAGCCAGTGGCGCACAAGTGGGGGATTTCAGAAATTATAATTTAAATTAAATGATGGCTTTTTTTTTATATCAGTATTATCTTTTATTTTAATTAATTTGTTCCAGAAACCAAAATGTCCGATGCTAAGAGAAAACCCTCTGGGAGCGAATTTAAAAAGCGGAGATTGAACAAGCAAACACAGCTTCAAAAACAGTCAGATGCGCTGCAGAACTTCTTGAAAGAAGGTAGTTTCAACGCTCCCACAACCGACCAACATTTGAACAACGCCCAGCACCTAAATACTGACTTTCCGGATATGGATCCCCCTTCGGACGCAACCGTCAGCATTACTGAGCTGGGTAAGTCATCTCAAACGAGTTTGGCGAGTAGTGATGCAGTTCCAAAAATCAAAATTCGCAAGTTGTGCAGACCTCAGAGAAACATTTAGAAAGGCTACCATCCCTCTTCTGACCGAGTATTATGGCCCGAAATCATGCGTGCAGCAGATAGAGTTTTTTTGGTTAAACGTGGTTCAGCTGCACCTTTGTATAATTTTGATTTTCCTTTTGATGATCAGCATAGAAGATTCTCACCAAAACATTACAAGAAAAGGCTTAGAAATGGAGAAGAGGTTTTAAGAGAATGGATAGTATATTCGGTATTTCAAAACGCTTTGTACTATTATCCATGTCGACTTTTTGCTGCACCATCTAGCTTGAGCGCTCTTGGCAATCAGGGATTTAAAGACTGGAAGCATTTAGGGGACTCTTTAGCACATCATGAAAATGCTAAAACTCGTATAGATTGTTTGAAAGCATGGCTTGAATTGAAGCAAAGATTGAAAATAGGTGAAACAATAGATGCAGTTTCTCAGAGACTCATTGATTCTGAGATAAATCACTGGTCTGAAGTTCTTTTACGCATTATATCAGTCGTTAAAATGCTAGGTGAGAGCTCTCTAGCTTTTCGAGGAACAAGCGATAAACTGTATGAACACAATAATGGAAACTTTTTGAAGTTAATTCAGTTATTGGCTGAGTTTGATCCAAAAATGGTGGAACACGTTCGCAGAGTCCTCAATAAAGAAGAAATCAAAGCTACATATCTAGGGAAAACTATACAAAATGAAATAATTGAATTATTGCATGACAACATAAAGCTCCACATCATTGAGCAAGTTCAAAAGGCCAAGTATTATTCCGTGATTCTTGACTGTACTCCCGATGCAAGTAAAGTAGAACAGATGACATTTGTGGTAAGATTTGTCTCCATACAGGAATCAGAGTCTGAAGTTCAAGTTAATATCAACGAACATTTTTTGGGTTTTCTACCCATTGAGAGATCAACAGCTAAGGAATTGTCGGAGGTTTTACTAGAAGAGCTAGAGAAAAATAGGCTTAAAGTAGAAAACATGCGCGGTCAAGGGTATGACAATGGTTCCAATATGAGAGGAGAAAAATCGGGAGTACAAACAAGAATAAGAAATATAAACCCCAGAGCATTTTATGTTCCATGCAGCAGTCATTCGCTAAATTTGGTTGTAAACGATATGGCAAAATCCTCGTTTGAGGCAGCCAACTTCTTCAATATTGTTCAAAAGTTATATACATTTTTTTCTTCCTCTTCTTTTCGTTGGGCAATATTACTGAAATATATTGATACTTACACCCTAAAACCATTGAGTAATACGCGATGGGAAAGTCGAGTCGACTCATTAAAAGCTCTGCGGTTTCAAATTGGTCCAATTCACGATGCTTTGTACAGCATATATGAAGATTCAGAAATCGATAATATGATCAGAGACGAGGCTAGCGGATTATTAAATAATTTGAAGCAGTTCAAATTTATATGCTCTGTTGTGATCTGGTACAAAATTTTGAGTCATATTAACCCCATCAGCAAACTTTTGCAAACTGTAAATTTTAATATGTCACAAGCTATTGATATGCTTAGCAACTGCAAACTCTTCTTTGAAAACCTGAGATCAGATGAAGCTTTTGAAAGCATCATTTTAGAAGCAACCGAGCTTGCTTCAGAGATTGACGTGGAAGCTAATTTCGAAACCACCACACCACGTCATCGTGTCAGAAGCAAAACAAGAACGTTTTTGTATGAGGGCCCGGATGAACCCGTTCAAGACCTCAAACAAAAATATAAAATAGATTTTTTTTCACACTATAGATCAAGCAATAAATGCCTTGGAAACCAGATATAATTTGCTAAATACTCACAGTAATTATTTCAGCTTTTTGTATAATATTTTTGGTCTAAAAGACATGCCCAGAAATGAGCTAATGGCTCATTGCAAAGATTTGGAAGTAGTTTTAACTGATGGAAATTCAAGTGATCTTAGCGCCCTGGAACTAGCCGATGAAATAAGCATTGTTTCGTCATTATTAACAAAAAAGGAAACCCCTGTTAAAGTTCTCAAGTTTATCGCTACACTTAAATTCGCACCAAACCTCAGCATAGCATTAAGAATCCTACTTACATTGCCAGTCACTGTGGCTTCAGGGGAAAAAAGCTTTTCAAAACTAAAAATAATAAAAAATTATCTCAGAACGATGCAGACGCAAAATTGTCTCAATGGATTGGCAATGATAGCTATAGAACACCAAATTAGTGACAAATTGGACTTAAAATCACTGGTTCGTGAGTTTGCCGAAAGAAAAGTTAGAAAAAGGGCATTTTAATTACTTTGGTTAGTTAGAATTTATTTATAATATGGGATATTAGTTCAGTTAGCATTACTACATTTTAATTTTTGTTATTTTGCCTTAAGTGCTAAATTGCTTATCTTGTTATCTGATGATTGAGTTTTTAATAAAACTTTTTTTTTCAATGTTTTCTTGATTTTCTGATATGGTCACATGAGATTTACTTTAAAAAAACGAGGAGGGGGGTGGGGCAAAATTAAGGTTTTGCCCGTAGCGCCAAAATGTCTAGGGCCGGCCCTGATAACTAATTATCGTAACTTTATAGATTATATACATTTCTAATCAACCGCAAAAAAAAATGAAAAATATTGGCAGATATTTAATTGCATAATTTTCGACGAATATTTTCGATACTCATATTCAAAATTTATTTCTAACTCCACAAAACATAAAATATGCAGGTTGGTTTCAAATTTAGAATTATCTGTGTTATTTTTTGTGGTTCTTTTAAATACAAATCGTGTAAAAATTGCTTACCATATATATAATTAAACACAATTTTACGCCTTTTGAAGAATAAATAACTAATTATCGTAAGTTTATAAATTATATACATTTCTAATCAACTGCAAAAAAATGAAAAATATTGGCAGATATTTAATTGCATAATTTTCGACGAATATTTTCGATACTAATATTCAAACTTTATTTGTAACTCCACAAAACATAAAATATGCAGGTTGGTTTCAAATTTTCATGTGAAAACTTTAAAGGGTAACAGGTATTCAAAATAAAACCGTATTTGCAAAGGGAAGTGTCACCTGGATTTAATGAGAACACTGCAGTTGGCAAGTTTGGACCATAGCCATTTTAGATGCAGTTTGCATACGTATATAATTTCTAGAAAGCTGAAATGCCTGATATGCACTTAACCTGTGGAGCCGCTAATGAAATGGATGATTCCCTTTGTGATTGTATCGTAACCCCAAAATTCGTGTCACCAAACGACTCACAAAGTAATTTCTTCGATTTCCATTTCAATAATCTGCTTAATTCTGCCATACTTTTTATGATGATGAACCAATTTCTAATATTAGTCTTAGCTTCCAATTTAAACAATGTTTATCTTCCCTATCCTTCGAATCACCAAACTTTAGCACGTTTGCAAACATAGGGGTTCTTTAAGAAAAGAAAACTTCCAAAATTATCGAAATTGTTCAAAAAATTGATTTTTTAATTTCAGCGTTAAAAGTTAATTGAAATCAAATTCCATGGATAGCAAAAGAAATTATTCTATTACTATTATTTTTGACGGAGTTACAAATACAACATCAAAGGAAAAAGAGATAAGAATAGTAATTGTTTACAACGCATTTTTTCCTCTATGAAGATTTTTCTGATATTCTTCTGAATTCAAAGTGCTCCCCCCCCCACACACACACCGCATCTGGTTTTAATCGATTTTTTGGACAGTGCATGAAACCTGTTTTCTAAGTGCAAATGAGAAATTCATCACATTTCCAAACTTGAAATATTGCTTAAATTGGTGCTTTTATTGCAAAATTTTAGGTGATTTAGAAAAAAGTTTTGTTTAGCTTTACAATTGAATGATACACTTGACAAATAGAGTTAATTTGATTCACATGTTTACAAGCTATTATGTAAATTTAAATTTTGAAAACACATGGATAATTAATGCTCATGGAACCAATCCCAATATATGCAAATTTATCAAATTTTTGAACATGCCTTATGTAATAATTTCGGAATGACACTATTTTTGGACCAAACTTTATAAATAGGTTCTTCAGTAGAAAACCAATCAGTACAAATTTTATAACAATCGGTAGGTAAGTAGTAATTTAACGTCGCACTGTAGCAACACAACGGGCTACTGGAGACGGTTCACAGAGTCTATTGGCGGCGATTCACAGAATCATTCACGATGTGAAAGAACCGAGGACAACACCTCGCAATTTTTAACCACGGTCAGTTGACAAGGTCAACACCTGAGCCCTTCTCTCCCTAACACAACACTGAGAACTTCTCTTCAACTTCTACACCAAGTGAGGACAATATAGGCTACGACAGATTTAACGTGCACCAGCCCCCGTGCACACGACGGTCTTTGACTCCATCTAGTTTCAACTCGCAACCCTCAGGTTACCTCCAACCATCCGTTACTCTTCCAAGTGGGCTACCGCGGGCTCTCTCAACAGTCGGATAACTATCGAAAAAGTTTGTATTTAAAAGTTCCTTCAAGCGAATGGTGATCTAATTCTGAGTTCCCTACTTCTTAAAGTTCTTAAGAGAACTTTAGAGACATCTTATATATTTCAGACCACCGTGTTTGTTTTTCAAAATAACTCGCATATATCTCTCTCTGTGACATTTAATGAAATTCATAAAGCTCCTTTCATAAAATCCTGTAATTGCCAGTTAGGGAGTTTATTATACTAATGATAATATCAATTTATATTTCCACAGGACAAAACCAGAGTTTCATTAAAGCGGGCTGCACAAACATCTAGTTATAAAGGTGTGAATAAATTTTCAGAGAAATAAAGCACAGCAAATTAAGTACTTTTTATTCACTGAAAAATGTTTTGTTATTTGATTTGTTTGTAAATACTTATGTACATTTTTATGTGTAAATACTTATTAATTGGTATCATAACACGTAATTAATTAAACTATTCGAGGAATCAAAAGAAATTGCAGCAACACTTGGAAAACTCTTTTTCTGTATTTGAATTAAAATATATCTTTGTACTTATGTTATTTAACTAACTTCATTTAATGTATGCTAAAAGCTACTGAAAGATATCGTGATTCACTGTGACTAAAAAAAAATATATTATAACATTATTAAATGGTAATATCTATTAATATATTAATTGGCTTTTTCAGTTAAACGTAAAGAGAAGACAATGAAAGTTTCTCTTACACTTCTATTTTTAAGGGACATTTATTCATGCAAACCATATAAAGTTAATTAATGCAATTAACTTTGCTTATAATTAATACGATAAAAAGTAAAGCATTACAAAGTAAAACTGCATTTGTAAAAAATTTAATTCATATATAAATGGTCAGTAAGATCCATAAAGTTCAGACTAATGAAGTTTCCAAAATAACCAATTAAATACTTTAACACTATGCATGCTTGTCAATCATACAATATTAACATGACACTTTCGTCGAATAATTAGTGAAGGTAATTATGTAGGTAATTGAATTTACGTCACATTAGAGCAGGACTATTTGCGACGGTGCTAATAGGAAAGATCCGAGGACAGCACCTCGTAATTTTGAACCACATTGAAATGACGAGGTCAACATCTGATCTGGTACTTCACTCTCCAAACTTCCACACACCGCCAAAGTGAGGACATTTGAGGCCACGACAGATTTAACGTGCACCAGCCTCCTCGTATACCACGTCCTTTGGTTGGATCTAGTTTTGAACTCCCAGTTTTCCGGTTGCTAATTCGCGATACTGCCAGTTGGCGTACAAGATATAGACACAGTGCAATATTGTGCTTTATCTTCCAAGTGTCACTAGCTCAAATTAGTGATATGGAAACAACTCTCAGAGTAGAACGTAGTAAAAAGTATGACAAGCAAAAACAAACAAAAAATAAGCCTTGAAAGTGAACTAGAAACATCAGTCGTAATAATTAAATAAAATCAGTCGTAAAAGTTATTGTGGATTCACTTCAACATTTACGTTTCGACGATTTCAATTTTCAACTTCTGAAACTTCGCTGTTTTATACTCAAAGTAAGCGAGAACAAATATTAAGTGAGATGTTCACCCTGTAAACGTCAACATTCAAGCAATTAAGAAGTCTGAATACTAAAAAAAGCAATTTCAAAGAAAACCATAAATACTTTTTGGATGAGAAATATTCAAAGGGGCCTACACATTGCAATCTCTTAAACATGCTCTAAAAAAGTTTCATACACTCGCCTACTTCCCAAGGATCTGAAATGAGATATTTATACAAAATCATTACACCTATATATTAAATTTCACTTACCATTCATCGGCTCCAACCTTTTCACTTCCAGTAACGCATAAAAAAACAATAATCCAACACAAAATTTCATTTTCCAGTCACCAAAAGTCCGCACAACTCTAACAACGTGTCGGAATGCCTATAGAAAATATTTCCCCTCTATCTCGAAGAGTCTTCTTTTCCTTGGGCAGATAGCCTTCTTATGCCGGGGGTTCGTCGACTTATCGCCTCAGCAGGGGATCAGCAGGTAGTTGTTGAACATTAAAGCGAATGAGGATTTATCGCGTGAGAACATGTGGGAAGACGAAGAGCCGTGCACCAGTGGATGCTCGCTGCTCGCTTCGAGATAGCGATTTTGAGAGAGGAGAACGGGGAGCAGGAATTCTTTCGTCGGTTCCGGTAGAGGGATGTGTCGATTCGGATGGGGAAGGAGATAATGGGAGTGGCAGGAACGTCTTTTAAAATCGTGTCGGGGCTCGGTCTGGAAACTCACTTGCGGGGAACTTTGGGTACTTCCTTGCCTCTCTTTTTTTTTAACCCTCTTAGTGTCACGTGATTTCCAAGCAGTGCAGTTTTGTTTTTACCCCACAAAACATCTATGTATATGTATCAGTTGATGTCTGTCTGTATATGAATCTACACCGTTTGTCCAATCCAAACCAAATTTGGTACACTTATACTTTGGAACCCTGTGGATAACGTAGGCTACACATATTAACGGCGTTCTCTTTTACCGAGGTGTCACATGATTTCCAAGTAGTGCCGTTTTGCGTTTACCCCACTAAACATGTATGTATATAAAGCAGTTTATGTCTGTCTGAAAATAAATCTACGCCGTTTGACCAATCCAAACCAAATTTGGTAAACTTATACTTTGGAACCCTGTGGGTAACGTAGGCTACATATTAACCGGGTTCTCTTTTACCTAGGTGTACAAAAGGGGGTAAAACTAATTCGAAATTGCCATAGTAATAAACTTGAGCATTACGATACGCAACAGTTTATTTTACCAACATTGCCTGACAATCAAATTTTCCAACACAATTGTTTTACCAGTATGTATTGAAAGACAATTTTTTCCAAAATATTACATTTAGACAATGACGACCAACCGGTCTAGTGGTCAAGGTGTTGGCCTCTGGATCGGAAGGTTCCTGGTTCGAATCCGGGTCAGGGCATGGATGTGCTGTCCTTTGTTAGGGTCAATGATGGTCCACCCACTGGGTGCCCCTTCACAAGTGACCATCACTTCTGGCCTTGTATAAGGCTACAATGACTTCGGTCAATTTTGTACTCTATTGTATTTCTGTATTGCATTATGTATTGTATTTGTCTTTGCAATCTGAATCTAGCCTTGCCATTGGAAATAAAAAATAAAAACATTTAGACAATTTAAAATTATAATTATATATGAACTGGTATTTTATATCTTTCCATGATATGAATAATTTATGAATTATTTGTAGATGAAAAAAGTGATTAGTCTGATCATTTAACCAATTCAACCCGAGTAGCGCCGGGTTGATAAGTTTGAATAGTAAAAACTAACTAATCAACCTTTAGACTACGGCCGGTACAACAGTTGTATCTTGGTCACGCCAAGAAAGAATTTAGACTACGGCCAGAACAGCAATTTTACCTTGAAATTTATAAGATCCGCGTGCCAAGAAAGCACTTATACCTTTAGCCGTAGTCAAAAGGTTAACCTTATAGGTCTGCTAGTAATAACTAAATAATCATATCGTTACTACCGCGCAAAAGGCACGAATCTTAATTTTTGGCGATTTTCACCTAACTGCATTTTTTGGGTAACCATTTCATGTTTTATACTATGACGAAGACACGAATCTTGATTCTTGGAGGAAATGCTGATTTTCATAAGAAAACAATAACTTTTAAACCCCAATTAACCCCAATTTTTCCCAAAGCATCAAAAATTTGCAGAAACGTCAATTTTGCAGTTTCGTGCGGTAGTAATAATATATATTGCTTTTCTCTCTCTCATCATCCCAAACCCCCCAGCCTACCAATAAAGGTTTAGGGCTGATATAGAGGTGGTCGGTATTCTAATTTTTGAAAGAATATTAATAAATTGAGAGAGATTCTATTGATCTGTGTCAAAATAGTTAGATGTCATCCAAGGAAGATTTCAGGTTTCAGAATGGATTCATGCGTGTGTATCTCTAAGGCCCTGTGCACACATCCAGTTTTTCAAAGTGCGGCGCCGCTGCGGCACCGAAGCCCAACTATGCACACATAACCGTAAAATGACGCAAGTGCTTATTTCGCGTCATATGCGATAAATATACTACCGAATAAAACGTGTTTATTTCGCTTACTTGGTGTAAAAAAGTATATTTTGAGACAAATTTAGACGTTAATGGATACAGCCATTTATTATTTATTATTTATATTCCATTTATTTATGTAAACAAGGTACTTGAGAGCGGAGAAGCGTGTGCGGCGAGTTGCAGCGCCGTGGGGAACTGCGGTACAAATTGCTAGCAAGTTAGACGTGCATCGCCGCAGCGGCGCCGGAGGCATATGTGCGCTACTCCATTGGATCTAATGTATCTCAGACCGCAAGTTGAAAACCCGGATGTGCGGCTTAAGGTGATAAAAACGTGTGATCACTTTATTTCATGAGAAAAATCTACTGCATCAATTTTTAATCTTTTTTAACTCATGACTAGGGCAACTTTTTGCAACAAATGCAACTTTTTTTCACACGTTCTACGCTTTATGTAAAGCACTAAAAACAAAATTCCTCCTACATAGGGTGTATTGTAAGTGAGTTATAACCGCAACATAAATGTAACTTTTTGCATAATTGTAACTTTTTGCACAATTGCAATTTTTTACAAGTTAGCATAAAATTAATTAATATGAAATTACAATTTCATTTTTTGTCCTCTGAATCTACTCTTCAATCACGTGTGTAGAAATAAATAGCAAGAAGTACTTTAACACATTGTCTGGCACTCATGATAATCCAGAGAAAACTTGTGTAATCGACTGCAGAGTTTGCGAGGCGAGTTTCGATCATCAATATGTTGCTTCCTTGTAGATGACGTTTTAAAATCTCTGAATGTTGAGCGAAAGGATTTTGCGCTTCTGCTATACGATATAGCATATTATATGACTGTGGCTGGAATCACACTCAAGGTGCTTTATCCGCGATTGCTCCAAGTTACTTGAGTGGTACACTTGTTTCAGAACTGCAGAAAAAGTTTAATGCAACAATGTCAGGCAACATCAGTCTATATTGAGCGCAGTTTTTCAATGTTAAAGAAATTACTGACCAAGGATCGGCCATTCAACAATATCAACGTTATTTTCTATTTAATTATGTACAAATAAATTTTGATTTTTTTTTTTTTTTTTTTAGAATTTAGTGTATAAAAAATAAATGCAACTTTATTTTCATAAATACAACCTTAGAGAATGATAAATACAACTTTTCCCATTTTTAATGCAACAAAAAAGTTGCCCTACCCATGACTGATAACTAAAAGTCTGTGACACAACCAATAGTATAATATATTTTTTGCCGATCTGACTAAAAACAAGTATATTTTTGATGGATTTACAAAACATTATAGCAACTACTTACCCCCCCCCTACACACACACACACATACACATTTTTTTGTCCTTCGGCATGTCTTTTTTAAAATATACTTAATTATGGAGTAATTTATTTTTATGCTTTGTAATAAGAAAATAATAATACTAAAAGTTATTTATATGGATATTGTTTAAATTATTTGCGAACACAATTGTCAAAAGCTCGAAACTGAACCGTTGAAATAAATCGTGGTGCGCTTAGCTTTTACGTATCACTAAGGGTTACGGAAGGCATTATATTACATTTCTTGAGAAAATGTATGGTATCCCTTTAGGATCCGAACCTTTTCGTAAAACTAAATACTGAATGTTACATTTTGAATGGATACTGAATGTTACTGAAATATTTAAGGTCTTTCGGTGGAGAAATGGTGTCGATTTAGATGTGGAAAGAGGTAATGGGAGGAGTGATAGGAACGGTCTTACGCAACCTACAGTCTTTCCTGCACTTTTAATCAATTTGACTTTCTTTGCCAATAGAAAAAAGCCCAAAGATTCTTTCACCCGAAGAAAGTAGTTATTTAGTTATGAGGGGGGAAAAGCAAAATTTCGCTTCTCTGAGATCTTGTGAAGCTCAGAGGGTTAAAATCGTAGTGATAGGGTCTTGAAAACAACGTATCACTTATGGAACGTTTAGCTCTTATAACGTAACGTATCCTGAACCCGATATATACGTACTTTTCAATAGATGCTGCATCTATCAATAAGGATACGAGAGGCATTGTTCTGGACCTAACAGAAAACATCTTATCCCTTTAAGACTTTAAGACCAGAACCGTTGTATGTTACTTATCAAATGAGGGATACTGATTTTTATTGTATGCATTCAGTAATGAATTTTATTCAATACTGATCGGATCTCAATTAGTTCTACTGAATACTAAAGATATTCTTTCATTGGTTCCGGCTTATAGAGTAAGAGGTTTATCGGTGGTGTTGAAGTAACGTCTTTTAAATCACTTGTAGAGTTAAAGTTACTGAATACACACACATGTTCAGTAGTGAATTCAATTGAGTACTGAATGTGTTAGTGATAGAAAACCTACAGGGAAGATATTTTTCAACTGCTGATACACGAACTACTATTGATACAAGAGGTATGGTGACAAAAATATTGAATCTTTTTAAAACCTAAACTTTCTTTTATTAACTTTAGCAGTATTTGTGTATTGTCACTCACATTCTTAAAAATGGAAACCAAAACTCGACCTAAACCTCACTGTTGTAGAATAAGTTTAAAGTGTTCGAATAAAATTAGTAACATGACAAGGGTAAATCTCCTATCGGCTATATTTTATTTGATTGATCCCGGTATTTATTTGTAAGCTACCAGTCTTTTATCAGCAGGTTTTGCACTGTTTAACTTTTCATCGTAAAACCAGCTGTGACCGACCGCTCTGGTGGTTAAGGTGTTAGCCAGATCCGTGGTAGCTCAGTCAGTAGAGCGTCGGGCTCGCATCAGAAGGGTTGTGGGTTCTGTCCTCGGCGGAGCCTGGAATTCTGATGATTGCGAGATCGGCGCTTCGACCTGGCTAAAGACCGTCGTGTTCACTAATGGTGACTGGGGCACGTTAAATAGGTCGTGGTCACAAAGTCCCCCATGTTCCCATACCAAATCAATACCTCTGGGGGTACCTGATCAGGGGGTTATCGGCCTTTGATTGGGATCTAAATTACGATATGTGTGAGTGAATGGATGTATGAAAGGGACCTTCCTGTAAAACGGATGTGTCATGGATGTCGAGCAAAAGTCGCTCTCCTCCCAATGGGGCTCAATAACATGGAAGGCACACCCCCCTCGCCTCTTGCCGTCTTCGACGGGCCTGGCACTCCTCTGGTCTGCCAGTGTAGGCATGAGAAACAACAACAAGGTGTTAGCCTCTAGATCGGATGATTCCTGGTTGGAAACCGGATCAGTGCATGGATGTTTGTGAGCATATGGTGTAGAGGCGGCTGGTGCACTTTAAATCTGTCGTGGCCGAAAATCCTCACGTTGGGTTGGTGTGGAAGTTTGAAGAGTGGGGTGCCAGCTCAGGTGTTGCCTCGTCTTCTGACAGTGGTTCAAAATTACGTGGTGTTTGTCCTCGGTAATTTTAGTTAACGTCGTACTAGAGAAACACAACGGGCTATTGACGACGGTCCGGGATCAGTCACTTAAGGGAAAGATCCGAGGACGACATCTCGTAATTTTGAACCACGGTCAGATGACGAAGCAACACCTGAGCTGGCACCCCACTCTCCAAACTTCCACGCCAACCCAACGTGAGGACTTTCGGCCACGACAGATTTAAGGTGCACCAGCCGCCTCTACACCATACGTTTACAAACATTCATTCCCGGACCCGGATTCGAACCAGGAACCTTCCGATCTAGAGGCTAACACCTTAACCACTATACCGGTTGGTCGGCAGGTGTTTGTCCTTGGATCTCTCCTTTAGCGCATTGATCCTGGACCGTCGTCAATACCCCGTTGAGTTGCTCTAGTACGACGTTAATTAAAAATTACCAATTACCTCGTAAAACGGTTGGTAGGTAGTCATTAAACGTCGCACTGAATCGACACAAAGGGCTATTGAAGAGATTCCGGGATCGATCCCGAAGGGAGCAAGGACAACTACGTAATTTTGAACCACGCGGTCAGATAAAAATATTCAATTAAAGACTCTAATTATGCATGCTTGCAAATCATACAAAATGAACTACACATTTTGGTCAAATAATTAGTGAAGGTAGTTATGTAGGTAGTTGAAGTTACATAACACTGGAGCAATACAACGGGCTATTGGTGACAATCCCGGTGACATAGATTCGAGGATAACACCTTGCAATTTTGAACCATAGTCAGATGACGAGGTCAACATCTCCAACTGGATCCCCACTCTCAAAACTTCCACACCAAGTCAACGTAAAGACCTTTGAGGCCACGAAGATTTTTTAAGCCACCCTCCTGTTGTTAATCCTCTGCTCATAAAATGAAATTCTACAACCACATCTTAAACAAATGACTTCTGACAAAAGTTGGTCGAGAAATTAATACACATCTCTAAAGACACAAAAAAAAATAATTACTATCACGTTTCTAGTCGAAAACACTTTCTAGTAAACGTAAATATACTATGCAAAAGTAATTGTTTTGTTCTCTTAAAATTATCTGTCTCAAACATTCGAAAATAATTATTCATTTTTCGAAAAGAAAAAGAAAATCAACATATAAAAGTACAAGAATTTAAAATATTTCAAAATAGTTAATGAAGAAATAATTGCTTTTCCAGCAGTAACGATAAAACAATCTGGGTTTCAGGCAAAGACAATTTAAATTGCGTATCCTCTAAATTCGAATAATTTTTATGAAGTATATAACATTTTATTAGAATACATTACTTTGTGGTACAGCTACAATCTACGTTTATAGTGGTGGCAACGGCCTTGGCGATTTTTTTTTTGTCGCACTTCTAAAGTTATTAAGGAAATAATTTCAAAAATATTTTTCTTTTTACAACGACAAATGAAAGCTTGAAAACAAATTTGAGAAAGTTTTGAAAAATATATTTCTCAAAAACTTTCACAAATGTAATAAGTTTAAACACATTTCAAAACACAATTGTAAACCCAGCAGAGAAACTAAACTGCAAATGTTGGGTAAGAATACTCTGAAGGCTATCAATTACACTAAATACAGTGGGCATGTTAGAAAAAAAAAAGATTTACAAAAGAAAAAAAGCAAGAAATAATACAACCTGATACGTCAGAACTATTCCGGGAAAAAAATTATTAAACAAGAATATTCAACAAATGGCAAAAAAACAATACATGTCAGAACTCTACCGTGAAAAAAAATTAAATTAAAATAAAATTCCACAACTGGAGAAAACGCATTCAATTAACCAATGAAATCAAAGAATAAAATTATTAAAAGACCAATGCAATCAAAGGTTACTTTAAGATTAAAATAATCAATGAAATCAAAGGAAAAATTTCAAACGAACCAATGAAATCAAATGATTTTAACGGATTTTGAAACAACTTTCTAGAATAATGAAAATGAAAATTTAAAGTTTCCGTTTGCCGGAGGTTGCCATGAAAACTACAATAACCGTAAACACAGATGGGTTGCCTTAACCTACCGTAACTCGCTATTAGAAGTGCGCCAAAAAAGAAACCGCCACTGCCATTGTCACCGCTATAAACGTAGACTGTAGCTGTACCAAATGGATTTTATGTGATACTTGTACAAATATACAAATCCAAAAATATACATACCAGCGAAAATCAAAACCTTGACGCTGGTGCAGTTCAATCATCAAGTTACTGAGTACTTCATGAAAATATGCCCAGCTATTTGGTAGGGTTGGATATTATGGCTCAGGATTCATAAACGTACAAGCAACGCCAAAACACAAAAAAAAATTCCAAATGAATGGAAAAGATCAGTTGGGTACCTCGGGGTTATCAATTTCTTTGAAATGCTTAGAGGTTTAACCAGATTATAAAATACAATGTCGTAATATTGTCAAATCATGTTACAGTAGTTTTTAATTAATTGAACTTGAATCGTTTCAAACGCATTTTCATTTTAACTTATTACTCAACTTTCTATTTTGTGCTCCTGTTACTTTTACTTTTTTTTAATTCGCCTATATATTCGTACATTACCCCGAAAAGTATTCATTTTATGCGTTTATTTTTTATTTTGAATGCTTTTGAAATATTTGATGTTATTTTCCTATTTGAGAGGGCGTTTTTTATATTTATAATTATCACGTAGGGGGTGTTCACCTTTTGAATAATTTTAACTGTATATGTGTAAGTGAATAAATATGATTCATTTTACTCATTAAGTTTATTATTTTTACTTATATTAGTTTTTCTTATCCTAGTAGATGCTGTGTATTCATTATGGAATGTTAAGTAAATATTTAAGTTTTTTTTTTTTTAATTAACAGCAAATTTATCTAACATTTCAGGTTGGTAGGTAGTTGAATTTTCCTCGCACTGAAGCAACACACAATGGGTTGCTTCTAAATTTCAGATTCACTTTGCATGAATTTTGGTCGCCCAAACTCCGCGTCGTTTATCTATTTGTGTTTGAATGTGGGCCCCAGGTGTAGAATTATATTCAGTGTTCTGCAACACAACTCCAAGCAATTGCAATTGTTCTGCAGGCATTTTGTCTGAATTTTGAAGACTGCAGTTAAGTAAAAAAACATACGTAAAACACAATTATCGGCTAAATATGTATTACATATTTATAATAAAACTTCAAAATGAATTAACTTACTTTATTTAAAACCAAGGCATACTTTCAGAATTTGCAATTCTGTCGATAACTTTTGAAGTTGAATATTTTGTCATTGATATTGTCATTGATACAAATGTGTTATTTTATTAAGTGTTTGTGGTAATTTTGGCGGTGTTGGGTTGCTAGAGAGACAAAAAAAAGTGGCAAGGAGCTCTCTTCGAACTGCAGAACATCGTAACTTATTATTGAAAAATATATTGTCATTGATACAAATGTGTTATGTATAAAGTGTTTGTGGTAATTTTGGCGGTATTGGGTTGCTAGAAAGACAAAAAGAAGTGGCAAGGAGCTCTCTTCGAACTGCAGAACATCGTAACTTATTATTGAAAAATATATTGTCATTGATACAAATGTGTTATGTATAAAGTGTTTGTGGTAATTTTGGCGGTGTTGGGTTGCTAGAAAGACAAAAGGAAGTGGCAAGGAGCTCTCTTCGAACTGCAGAACATCGTAACTTATTATTGAAACAAATATTGTCATTGATACAAATGTGTTATTTATTAAGTGTTTGTGGTAATTTTGGCGGTGTTGGGTTGCTAGAGAGACAAAAAGAAGTGGCAAAGAGCTCTCTTCGAACTGCAGAACATCGTAGCTTATTATTGAAAAAAATATTGTCATTGATACAAATGTGTTATTTATTAAGTGTTTGTGGTAATTTTGGCGGTGTTGGGTTGCTAGAAAGACAAAAAGAAGTGGCAAGGAGCTCTTTTCGAACTGCAGAACATCGTAACTTATTATTGAAAAAAATATTGTCATTGATACAAATGTGTTATGTATTAAGTGTTTGTGGTATTTTTGACGGTGTTGGGTTGCTAGAGAGACAAAAAGAAGTGGCAAGGAGCTCTCTTCGAACTGCAGAACATCGTAACTTATTATTGAAAAAAATATTGTCATTGATACAAATGTGTTATTTATTAAGTGTTTGTGGTAATTTTGGCGGTGTTGGGTTGCTAGAAGACAAAAAGAAGTGGCAAGGAGCTCTCTTCGAACTGCAGAACATCGTAACTTATTATTGAAAAAAATATTGTCATTGATACAAATGTGTTATGTATTAAGTGTTTGTGGTAATTTTGGCGGTGTTGGGTTGCTAGAAAGACAAAAAGAAGTGGCAAGGAGCTCTCTTCGAACTGCAGAACATCGTAACTTATTATTGAAAAAAATATTGTCATTGATACAAATGTGTTATTTATTAAGTGTTTGTGGTAATTTTGGCGGTGTTGGGTTGCTAGAGAGACAAAAAGAAGTGGCAAAGAGCTCTCTTCGAACTGCAGAACATCGTAGCTTATTATTGAAAAAAATATTGTCATTGATACAAATGTGTTATTTATTAAGTGTTTGTGGTAATTTTGGCGGTGTTGGGTTGCTAGAAAGACAAAAAAAGTGGCAAGGAGCTCTCTTCGAACTGCAGAACATCGTAACTTATTATTGAAAAAAATATTGTCATTGATACAAATGTGTTATTTATTAAGTGTTTGTGGTAATTTTGGCGGTGTTGGGTTGCTAGAAAGACAAAAAAAGTGGCAAGGAGCTCTCTTCGAACTGCAGAACATCGTAACTTATTATTGAAAAAAATATTGTCATTGATACAAATGTGTTATTTATTAAGTGTTTGTGGTAATTTTGGCGGTGTTGGGTTGCTAGAGAGACAAAAAGAAGTGGCAAAGAGCTCTCTTCGAACTGCAGAACATCGTAGCTTATTATTGAAAAAAATATTGTTATTGATACAAATGTGTTATTTATTAAGTGTTTGTGGTAATTTTGGCGGTGTTGGGTTGCTAGAAAGAAAAAAAAAAAGTGGCAAGGAGCTCTCTTCGAACTGCAGAACATCGTAACTTATTATTGAAAAAAATATTGTCATTGATACAAATGTGTTATTTATTAAGTGTTTGTGGTAATTTTGGCGGTGTTGGGTTGCTAGAAAGACAAAAAGAAGTGGCAAGGAGCTCTCTTCGAACTGCAGAACATCGTAACTTATTATTGAAAAAAATTGGCCAAAATTTTGATAAAATTAAGGGAAAATGGTTCTTTAAAGGACTTTGTTCTGCGACCTACGTCGCAGTTTTAAGCACTTTCTGCTCTCGGGTTGTGGGGAGTGCGCGCGTGTGGGTTGGTGAGTGGGAGGAGGTGCGCTCGCTCGGGGGTTGAGTGAGAATCAACTCATTGCAATACATATTATGCATCAATAACAACAAATTGAAAATTTCGAACAAGAAAAAAGTTTAAAATTGTTGTTCTAATAATACCTCACTCACACTCGTTTCGTAGATGTTCTTACATAACTTAGATATTACATTTTTACAATTTTTATATCATGACAGAAGAGGGATTGTTTATTACACTGTGGTGTTTTATACGTAAGGGTGCCTTATTTTAGAATAACACTTTTAAGTAAAACAGTTATAATTACATTTTTTACGTATTGTTTACTCAATTAATGGCAAATAACTCTATGGTTTGGGGTAGCAAATACGTTCCCGCTAATTGTAGGTTCATCAGGTAACACAATGTCAATTTATGTACTTCTTTCTCCCAGTAGAGCAATTATTTTGTGAGTAATTTGGAGTCGAGGCTTTTTCGAACCACTTTTTTTTTCGAGGATGCTAGTAAAAATGTGGCTATTGTCAATCGTGAACGGTATCGTACTATGTTGCGAAATTTATATTTGTCTGAACTTAATAGACGAGAGGTAAACACATGTTGTTTCAACAAGATAAAGTAACATATCATACAGCTTGTGCAACCATGCGAATTCTAAAGACGAATAATATCAAAATCTGATGACGTCGATTAGCCTAGTATTCCTATGATTCGTAATCCCATATTTTTTTATGTAGGTCTGCTTAAATGTGCGAGTATTTGCGCTAGCAAATTCTCCATCTTAAGCAAAGCATCCACGAAGAAATTGAACAAATCACGTCAAAAATTTGCTCGAATGTAATGGAAAATAAGGCTGAAACTCACATTTGCTGAATGACTTTTGGCCAGAGGCAGTTATATGGCCTTTGCCATATTCTATAACCTATTACGTTGATTTAGTAAACAGTGCGACAAAGTTTAACAAAAGTTATTCCCGAACAAAATGGTGCCCTTACTTTAAAAAGTACCCCGTTCCATATTTTTATATTTGTGGCATTTTGTCTTTCCGTTAAGCATATATAGTGTAACCTAATATCAATCACAGCTTGCGTTACAGCTTTATCGTTTCAATACATATTGAAAAATAGGAAGTTTTCCGAAACAGAAGGTAAGAATCCTCTTCCCTGCGGAGATTCATGCAAGTAAATACAAATCGCAAGCAATACAAATGTCTATTTATTAAAGCTGTAAGCCAATGCTCATTGTTGTTTGCAGATCTGCATAATTTCATTCCTCAGAAGCCTTACTGTTGCTAGGGAAAGTGAAACTTGAAGTTTTCCATTGAAAACATCGCGTTTCATTTTCCTGAATGTAAACTAATTACTTAAGCTCACTGTACTAAAGAATTGTAAGTAAAAAGGAGCATCGAAATGCTAACTTTTTCATATTCGTTGACTGCGAAAAGAACAGTGAAATACCCTTGATGCGATTGAGCATCATCAAGGAAGGACTGCAGTGTTTTATCTGGCATTGAATCCGCCGAATTTACTTTAGGGCTTCTGAAAGAAAAGTAAACTACCTTGGAAACGAAGGGAATGGGTTTTATTTGTCTACTTGGTGTTTGCCGGGGGGCTCTGGTTTTCTGAACAGAATTTCTACAGTGGCTCCAATCTCCATGGCGACCATGAGTAGCGCTGTTTGAGAGTTGTGCATAGTATTTGTTTTGCTGTAATGCGTAAGGGATTAATATAGCTCAGTTTTGATCGAAATAGATATTTTTATTGTATGCAGTCTTTTTGTGATACCTGTGTATGGATCACAACAGAAGTAGTTTTGAAAATAAATTTAAATAAGTACTTCAAGTGGATAAATATTGTGTGGAGGAGATGTCGACCTGCTCCTGTTAGTAATAACTGAGGCCTACCACTGAGTGTTTCTTCAAAAATAACGAGCAGTTCTCCCCTTGTGCCGAAGACCAAAGAGGATATTGGTAGGGCAATTAGAAGTAAACTTTAGCTGTTTGTATATACGAACATCTAAATTTCGTTCATATATACGAATTCTTACCCTCTGTAGTTTCCAGTATATATATATATATATGCATCATTTATATTCCTACGTATTCACATCATTTATATTCCTACGTATTCACATCATTTATATTCCTACATATTCACATAATTTATATTCCTACATACGCACTTCATTTATATTCCTATATATATGCATCTCGTTTATATATCTCTCATTCTTAAATCTTTTGTATGTTAGTTTGGAAATTACTTATTTTTCAGGCATTTTCAAAGAACTTGCGAAAAAAAATGAAATATTTCAAGTGTTTTTATAGAAATTTTAAAATGTATGTAAGTTTTTCTAATTTCCAACTCAGCAGATCATTTCGGACACGAATCCTTCAGTCAAAAGTAAACACAAATAAAAACAAAACCTAAATTTAAAGTCTCACGTAAAATACAAAAGCCAGAGAAGCTACAGAGAAAACAAAAGGTCCATCGCCTGCTAGCAACGTCCACTGAGAATTGTTTCGGTTAGAGCTGAACGGATTAGTAAGTGTGCTGCATCCATTATTGTATCATCCCTAAATTTTAGAATTTATACTGTATTTTTTACTTGCATTTAAATTGACAGATATATATTACCCTGTATAGTACAATAAAGCTTACGTAACGTATAGCTAATTACAACGTATGGTTAAACGGTGAAAATTTTATGTTATCCCACAAAGTGACTTAAATTAAAACACTTTTTATTCGTCTAAATAGAAGAACATAAGCATTTTTCTCATGTGGGATATATATATATATCGATATGATATATTTTATGCACCATCGATCATTTTGAGCCAACCCCATTTTTAATCAAACTTTTTAAAGAGTGTTAGAAATGACACCATTCTAGTCTTGTGAGAAAATCATAATGGTGGTCCATACTAGAGATAGGTTTTAGGAGTATTAATGATTGTTGCAACCATCCTTGGAAGTTACGCCTCAAGATTTTTTTTCTCTCCCCCTTTAATGCAACATTTCAAAAGAAAGAGTACACCATAACTAACGTAAATGCTTATGAATATTTTTTTCATTACCGTCAGGCATTAAGGAATTTTTCAAATGACGGTCTCGTCACGCAGATATAATGGCATTCTCTCCTAACAAACATAGATCCATTAAAACATTTTTTTTTCTTTATGTAGTGATTCAGTTTATACCTCCAGCTAGATAAAAAAAAATAGAAGCAAAGCAACGATGACACACCTAAGACGTTTAGTCGCGTTAGTCTTCTATGAGCTCTTGTCACTTAGAAGAACGAATTTTGTCCGGTGATGTATGGTCTACAACGCATAAAGTAGCACTCTCTTTACGTTTATCATTGTACTGTTTTATTTATTGTGAAAACTAGTTAAATAAATCTCCAATTATTAACTTTACCAGTGTTTAATTTGATATCTGAACTGATAAGTATCACTTGCTTGACCTCCATAATAATCAAACTACTGGATAATTTTTAATTAAACAGTACCATTTTAAAAACCTACAAAAAAGACCTTCATTTAATCATCAGGTAGGCAGATAGGTATTTTATTTAACGTCTCACTTTCTCTAACTGCGAGAATTGGTATGCCTTGGCCTTACTAACGGTTTACTATGCATATAGTATGAGTAAAAAGTAATAAGAAGTTATGTGCTATTCACTCAGTATACAACAAAGAAAATTAATGAACAAATTTTACTTAGATGTTATCAAATCTAAAGCAATGCTAGGAAATAAGAATATATTTTTGGAATTAAAGGGTTCCGGGGCATATTACAAAAACAATTTTATTAATCAATTTAGAAATTAGAATTTTTTTTTGTACTCATTACCCATCTAACTAATAAACAAAATCACAAAACAAAAAATTTCGAAAAGTTTTTTTTTTTTTAATTTACAATTAAAATTAAAAAAAAGAGGGGTCATTTAAAATTGCAAAACTTAAAATATTATTGGTCAATTTTCAAAATTCTTGCAGTAAATTATTTACAAATTTATAAACTTTAATTTTGATTCAGTAGGTAATTTAAAAAATATTAGTTCTATAAAAAATTAAAAATGTTTGAATGAAAATTTTTTAAACATTTTAGGTACTTTTTATTTTAGATCATATTTTTAAAAGTGAATATTTGTTTGAAATTTGCTGAATCAAAATTAAAGAATAATGTTTGAAATATATATATTTTAAATTTCAACCCTTTGACATCATCTGTTTTTGACTTATAACAATTTGAATACAGGAAATCTTGAAAAAGTATTATGGAAAAAAACGCATTTAAAGTTTTAAAGACAGATTAACAATTAGTAAAATGTTTAAATGCCTTTTAAAAATATCCAGATGAGTATCTAACTCCTTCTTTCCTCTTAAATCTTTGGTTTAGTTTGATTTTTGCAAGTTCTACCTTTTTTCTTCTGATTTCTTATTTCTGATTTCTTTTTAAACAAAAAAACAGAGCAATTTTTAAAATATATAAAAAAAAAAAATTCGAAAATTTGACGATTTTGTGTTTAGGAACCCCTTTAATGAAATACACAATGAAGAATACAGCCTTAATCAAATATGGACTGGTTAAAGTTACAGTGGTGTAAGTCACTTTGGCAACAAAAAAAGACAGACGCAGAAACCAAATCTAGATAAAACAATTTGTTAACAGAAAACGAGAAGGATAATTCAGAGCTTCATTCATTATATTCACTCTCCAATTATTATAACATTACAACAGTTTTGTTCCCTAATTTATTACAGTACCTTTTGAGCTATGTTAATTTCTGGAAGAAAAAAAAAATTAATATGTTACATTTATGAAGATAAAAATATAGCGTTTTAACATTGAATATTTTTACCTCAAAACGAGTTTTTTATCCGTTTGGGTACAGCTCCCACATTTAGTGTCCATCTGTATGTATGTGTTTGCCTATACTACGTCTTACCGGCGGAATTTTTCATGACATTTTGCACACTGGATTCTTGCAGCAACGTGTGACTGAACTTAACTGCACATGCGCGTTAGTCTGTCTTCCGATTTTATGTTTCTTTGTTTGTGCAGGCATCATATGAAATTAATTCAATATATTTTCATAAAATGTTACACATTGTATAAAACATTGTATAACATTGTATAAAAACATAACATTGCACATTGTATAAAAACATAACATTGCACATTGTATAAAACAAAACATAACGTTGTAAAACATTGTATAAAACTACTGAATACCCACATTTAAATCAACCTTAATTTTGCAATGTTTGAGAGGCTGGAATATTGACCATTACGATTACTCAGATTGTTTTACCAATACACCTGGAAAAACAAAAAATTTTCCACAAATTATATTTAAAAAATTCAAATTCTAATACTTTACAACTTTACAAACTTTTAGCTTATTTTCTTTCAAAAGTTCCGAATATTTGAGACGGTTAAATTTAGGAGGAAAAATATTTAACCCTTAATAATTTATTCACGTCCTCTCGGTATATTTTATTTTTGTGTGTCCGTACTACATCATATGCTTGTTCCTTTTTTGATGGCTGCGTATTTTTCGATAAACTTTCTTAAGAAGTCCTTGGCATGTGGTTATAGAACTTCGTTTTATGAAAATAAGTAAAGTAACAATATACAACCTTTAAACAAGACTGGTAGCTGTCGCATTTGTAATTCAGAATATTTTAGAACTTTCGCATATGTTTCCCTTTTAAAATGTTGGAAGAGTAACAGATTAGCAACCGGAAGGTTGAGAGTTCAAATCGAAACAAAGGCTGTCGTGTACAAATGGGGGATGGGGCACGTTAAATCTATCGTGACCTTAAATATCCTCACGTTGGAGTGGTGTGGAGTTTGGAGAGCAACGTGCCTTCTCAGGTATGTCCTCGTCATCTGACTATGGTTCAAAATCATGTGGTATTGTCCTCGTATCTTTCCCTTCAGGTGAGGTATCGGACCGTTCCCAATAGTCGTTGTGTTGCTCCAGTGTGACGTTGATTAAAATACATACCTATCTTTACAAAATGATTACACTGTGACATTTGTTTTCACGTTTCAAATTAAATTACTTTGCCTTGTTGAAGCTACAGTCAAAACGCAATCAACATCATAAATCTCATTCTGAGCAAATATGTGATTTCCATTCTGAAACGGAATCCTTGAACTGGTAGAAATATAGTTAAAAATACTTTTTAAAAAGCACGTCTTTGTTTCAAAATACATTAAGGCCCGATGCACACATACGATTTTTCAGCGTGCGGCGCCGCAACGTAAGTGCGGTCTGAGATACCTTAGTACCAATGGAGTAGTGCACACATGCCTCCGGCGCCGCTGCGGCGACACACGTCCAACTTGCGTGCAATTTGTGACGCAATTCCCCATGGCGCCGCAGCTCGCCGCACACGCTTCTCCGGTCTGAAGTACCTTGTTTTCATAAATAAATGGAATATAAATAATAATTATTAAATGGTCGTATCCAGTAACGTCTATTTTGTTTCAAAATATACATTTTTTACACCAAGTAAGCAAAATAAACATGTTTTCTTCAATAGAATATTTGTTGCAAATGGCGCGAAATGAGTACTTGCGTCATTTCACGGTTATGTGTGCATTGTTGAGTATCGGTGCCGTAGCGGCGCCGCACGTTGAAAAATCGGATGTGTGCACCGAGCCTAAGAGGTAGAAAATTTATTTGCAATACCTAATATTTTAATACACACATGACTAAAAAGAAAAGCATGAAGGTTTTTTTTAATTAATTTTATTATTTCAAAACTTTTCATGGTGTATTCATTAAAGAATTCATTCAAAGTAAATTTTAGTATTTCCCTGTCTAATATTATTGAAGTTAACGATGGGGATGGATGTTAGTAGCTAAGATAGCAGTTAAGAAAAAAGAGTGAAAAGCTTCCACTCTTTTATTTTAAAATATTTATATGAAATTTTTTTCAAGGTATGAAAAATAAATTGTGAAATAAAAATGTGTATTTTTTTAACGTTTTTTACGTTTGTCTATACGTTTGGTTGGGTATACTGGTCTCTAGTGACCAAAAAACGACTTCTATAGCTTACGTCAACATAAATTATACTTGCTTTCAACAAATTCTTAAGGTAAAATATTTCATAACTATATGTTTTATATTTATGTTCAAATCCCTAAAGATTACATCTAGTAATGAGGTTTTTAAACCTCAGAGTAATGTAGAATAGCACTACGGCATGTATTTTGGTACGGCGCTCCTAAAATTACACATTGCTTAATAAATCGATACAATTTTTATCGTGCTTATATCTCGTAAACTAAAAATTCTAATCTAATGATTTATATTTTGTTCGATGGATGGTTTATGTCTGTGTTTAAAATGGTAGGTAGAGGGAGTGTGCAGTGATGAGGGTAGAATGAACACTGAAATTGACATGGTGTTTGGGCAATGTGACTTAGGATTGCGAAGAGATAGCAAGTTGAAAGGGTGTCTATTGGTAGAGAAGAGGAGAATCTACAATATTATTTAGCAATAAAAACCAATAAAACGTAATTTGTAAAATATATAAGCCAATAGGTGAATTAAAGAAACTTTTCATAAAAAATTTCAAAGGAAATATGAACAGAAATGAAATTTTTAAATGTACCTTGATAAACGATCGATGTTGCTTACTTTACGAGTTGAAGCTAGTCTGCTTCAAAAACTGTAAAACCTTTATTGAAAACAGTGATTTTCTTACACAAAATGTTATCAAACGGTCTATGGTTTCTGAAAATTCAGAACCTATTTAAGGTAAGTGTACCGGTAATAGACACTTTTAAATTCATTAACAAAAAGTAAGTTTTATACGCTTTTTTTAGAGTGAAAGTACATGTAGGTGTGCAGAAAGCACACTCTGGATGGTGATGCCTGAACTTTAGGTGACATCATGTCATAATGGTCGCTTGGTTGTTGATTTCCTGATGGGGCTAGGCATGGTGTCTGTCTAAGTGAGATTACCTTATCACTTTTTATAGGAGGTAAGTTCATAAATTTATCCACAATTTGGTATAATTTTAATTTTTTAAACATTACTTTGAAATTTCTTTGATAAAAAACTGTACAGAATTTGTTTCTTGTGTTTAATTAAGTTTCAAACAACCTGTTATTCCCAAAACATGAGTGTCTATTACTGGAACCACATTTCAGATATAAAACTAGTAAGGGCCATGTCTAATACTAAATAATTTCATTATTTTCATTTCCCTTTAGTCTAGCCCTTTGATGGTTTAGTAATTTATCAAGAATAATATCAGTGGACGTTTTATTTAATCCTTATCATAGGAACTAGTAATAGACATGCGTATCTATTTCTGATGTATCAGCCTGTCTAATACTGGTTCATAGATAAAAATTCTTTTTTTTTCTTTGTGGTTTCTCTTTCTTCTGTTCAGTTTATATAATTCACTTAATGTTTTTTTTTTTTGCTGACCATTAAAGGTATTATTATAACTATTTACTTATTTGTTCGCTATTAGATAAGTACCATGGGTCCTAAATCATTAAAAATATGGAAATATCCAGAAGAAAATATGTTGAATGATTTAATGACATCAATCATGGTGTCCCAATAGCGACTGCTGCTTAAAAAACACGGTGTGCCACTAATACTTTTTTAATATCCTATTTATTTACTTGCCTTCTATAAAAATATATATATGTTTCAAACGTTTTAGTTTTGCATTGCTTTTGCTATAGTTTTTCATATCATTAAAATAAAATAAAAGAATAACATTTATTATCAGTATTTAATGGTTTTGGTAGTGATGTACATTGTAAAACTATACCCCAATGTCTGGGGTACAGTGTAACGTTATACTAGCAACAGTTGATATAAAAAATGGACTTTAATCAAAATTCATTTGAATTGAAATTTTCATATAATTATTCCTTAAGCAGGTTTAAAATAAAATAGTTCATTTGATTAGTTTACGTATAATTTGAACAGCTTTAAATGCTAGGGAAAATATAGAGGAGAAATAGTAAAATTTTATAACAATCTTTATTGTCATGGCCTAAGCAATGGCCTTAGCAATGATTGTAGTCTATAGTTAGAGATGATAAAATAAGATTTTAAAAAATTATAAACTTATTTCAGATATTGATAGAAAGTTAAATTCACAGGAAAAACCAGCATTTCTGCAAAAATTTATGAAATGAAAAAATTATTTTGACGTACAACACTTGAAAATAAACATTGTTCTGATTCGAAATTTCCCCAATCGAGTGAATTTTATGTTCCCTAAGGTGTCCTTCTTCAACTAAAACATAATCACCATTGTTAATTGTTAAGGAATCTGCAACAATATGACTGATCGCAATTCTGAAAAAGAGATGTTATCATCATTATTAACATAAGATGGGGAATTTTCATCTTTTGTTGATATCTCGGTATGCTTATGCTTCAGGTTCACTTTGACCCACATCTTGGGAATTTCGTTCTATTTAGGGTTTGGCTATATATATATATATATATATATATATATTATTTACTATTTTATAGTTAGAAGGTTATTTATTTAACGTACGTTCTTTTGCACTTATGTTAAAAGAACTCTACAGAGTTTCTTCTCTAAGCCGATGATATATTATATATTTTAAACATATTTCTTGAACTAATAAATAACGACGATATTTTTGCAATCTCATTTAAATAATCATTTAAAATTTGTCCGAACCAATATGCAAATTGAAGTTTTATAGTTGGAAGTTTCAAACTCATCTAAAAACCAAATATTTAAATGTATCATGAATCTAATTTCAAACAGAGAGAGAAAGTGTAATTAGAGAACCAGTATGTAAATTAGACCAGTGGTGTTTTCGAGGCCTGCTAAAAGATAACATCGCCTCTCAGATTGGCAATGATCGACTTCATCGAGATTGTTTTCATAAAAATTTTCATCATTTGAACGCAAAAAGCTTGGATGTAATAGCATTTATTTGAAATTGTTATGCAGAGTTTTTGTTCCTTTGGATCTGAGTGTATTTTCGACTTCTATAGCTTACGTCAACATAAATTATACTTGCTTTCAACAAATTCTTAAGGTAAAATATTTCATAACTATATGTTTTATATGTATGTTCAAATCCCTAGAGATTACATCTAGTCATGAGGTTTTTAAACCTCAGAGTAATGTAGAATAGCACTACGGCATGTGTTTTGGTACGGCGCTCCTAAAATTACACATTGCTTAATAAATCGATACAATTTTTCCAGTTCTTTAAATAGCTTTTATTGAATATTTGGTTTCGAAACTTTCATTCATATTTCTTGATAAACTATTCTCTTCTCACGAGGATACATTGAAAACAAAAGACTACATTCTTTTTTACAAATTAAAAATTTAATTTTATATTAGGCAGCCAGATACACTTTTGGTGAATAGGCTGAGGTCTGGTTCAGGATGAAAGAAAACTAGTAAAGAAATAGATAATGGAAGAGGAGAAAGAATTAAGGAATGTAAACATATATTAAATACTTAAAGAGAAACTTGAAAGAAACAGCATTTATGAAGAATGAAGTTTGTAACATAAGCAGGGATAGAAATTAGAAGATCAAACATAGATATAATACAATCTAAAAGCAATGGGGTCAACAAATACAGTTTACAATCTAAAAGCAATGGTCACCAAATAAAATCTATAAAAAGAAGTAACAATCGACTAAGAGGGGTACACAATCTTGTCAAAAGTTCTCCCATACAGTTCTTTACGGTACAGAAAAATAAGATACGTTCCAACGCCATCCCTTCGTTCAAACAAACCAGGAACCTTCCTGAATCCACAGGAGGGAAAATGTACAGTCTTGAGTAACAATGCGACTCGATCTCGCCCAGCCTGCAAAAGGGGCATTTGACCAAGGAACTCTCTTAAAGTATAAAGTGTATAATGGAAAAGAAAATTTAACGCTAAAGATAGTTTCTAAAGTGCGCATGCAATTTGCGGCAGTAAAAAAATCGAATAAATTAGAATACAGTAGAAAGGATTATTTAATGGAAAACGTACTCATACGGGTCGGACAAAATAACTCGAAAAATAACTCAACTGAGCCAGAAGAATAAAAGGAAATAGCTAAGTATAAAAACACAAATGGAACAAAATAATTTTTTTTTAATTTAAAACTATATACTACTGGTGTAATTGTTCGATACACGCTTTGTGCAATGAAAACTAAAATAAGTTCACAAACTGTAAGTACGATGTAAATTCACTATTGTATACAGATTTTTTTCAGAATTTATGTTCGTGCCAACTCCGCGCGCGCGCGCGCGCGAAGTTTCTTCACGTTTGAATAAATCTGAAATTGTATCGACGTGCTTTTATTTGTCGATACAGTGCTTTCTGAGGGCTTAAAAATATTCAATTCATGGTATTTCTTCTCTTCGAATCTTAGGATTATAATCCAATACGAAGGTTTCTTGTAATCTTATTTGTGGAGATAATGCAAGCCCTGGCTATGCAAATTTTTCTATTTAACAATGTTAGTTTTAGAAAATGGGTGGATACTGAAGATAAACTGAATTTTGATATTGTTTTTTACGTTAAGTGTTTTACAGTACTATTTTAGGCACTTTTTATGTATTTAATATTAATTGAAGACCAATTGAAATTCAAATTGAAACAATCATGACATAAATTTTCATTTAAAAATAACTTTGAAGATTCAATAATGCGTTATTTTATAAATATGACTTATGGCAATAAATAACCTAACAAACACCAGTGCACACTCCCGTGTTTAGTGCCAAGAGATAGTAGCTACTTAAAACATAAGCAATGTGTCCTGTGTTTAGTGTTGACACACTGGACACTTAGAAACGTAAATAATGTATATGCTTAAACACTATGTACTTAAAAACGTGAGCAATTACTCCCTTGGGACTTAAAACGTAAGCTGCGCCCGCTGTGTTTAGAGTAATATGACACTAGGCACGGGACATTGTTTACGCTTTTGAATATCATAACAGAAAAACAGACAGATGCGGAGTTAATTATGCTGCATATATTTACGTAAAACTACACATTGGAGGTGCCAGAAATGAAAAGAGGTTGTGTATGCAATCATCCTTAATTAGGTGACAAATCACGGCACTTTACAGATTAAATGGGTCCTACACTATAAGCACAGGTCGATGAAAAAGAAATACTTCCTTATGCTAATACATTGAAATCTCAGATCTAACTTAAACCCGTCTGTCTCACACTTCATGGACGTGTTCGAATGGGTTGTCGTCTAATGTGTGACCAGTGCTCTGCAATCCTCATACTCGGCGCGCCTGATATACTTGGCCTCGACGTCTTGCTGTCCCGACCCAGAAGTCAGCCCAGTTGCTGATACATGCACATCTGAGTTATGTTGCGCGACGATGTCGCGTGTGCAAAATGTCAATAGCTAAGGTTCCGAGGCAGCCTGAATCGGTTTTGCAGCTTCCCACATCGACTTCTCTCTGTAACACTGCACACACTTTCGCTCAGCCGCTTTTCTTGTGTATCTCGAATCCCAGTGGTATTGGCTTTGATCCCTAAGTGCAGGTGATTGATCTCGATAGTAATCTGCTTTGTTTCTTGGACATCTTTGAAACTTTTAAGTTAATGATCTGCCTTCGCACTCCCAACTTGGTCTAAATTTAGGCTTCCTGACACCACGATTTCTGATAGAATGGCTCTTTAGCTAGGAACTGCGGTGCTGAAGTCAACGCTAAGACATGTGTTGGAGCCTGGTGTCTATGGTTTTGGTGATAGCTTCACCAAAATATATCCCGTCTTGGGCAGACTCTTGATAACATTCGAACTCAGCGGACCCACTACTGTGCTCCCAACCTCTTGTATGGAAAAGGGGATCGCCCGAATCCAAATTATCGTGTAAATAATTTATTAATTATAAATAAATTTTACTTAAATTTAGTAACTAACTTTTGTACCTCATACAGTCCACTAATTAAATCCAAGGGAATTTTCCAGCGACTATGTCCCCAATCACGTAGGCGGGACTTAGCCAACGGGAAATTTGTCCCCCTCATCTTTTGGTCCGTCGAGCCGGAGCTCATTTGACGAGCATTATTTGAATTTGATTGGAGTTCCTTGAATTGAATTGTCCTTGAAGCAGCCCTCATTATTGCTCAAACCCAAGTCTTTAGTTTAAATAGGCAAAATGAAGTTTTAGGAAACGAAACGATTAAATTCGAAACATTTTTTTTTCCGATTTTGAAGAACATTCAGGCAGTCTAATTGAACTGAATGTGAAGCTGGACACCAAGAAGGATGTGCAAAATAGTGTGGAACAATTCCGTGCGCGTTATTACAGACTTCCCCAAGAAGTGGACCTTACCGAAACCAACGAGTCCCTAGATGAACTGGATAGCAGACTTGAACAAATTGAGATAAGACTGAAATACCCTTATTGATAAATTACAAATGAATAGAAATTATTTGAAATTACATGTTGAAAATCAAAATCAAAACTAGTTGCTAACAAACATTTTAAAGTTGCCATAAAGCTCCGGAGATCCCCTTGCCTCAATTTTCCGGCGTATATGATGAATGGAGAAATTTCAAACATCAATTTCGTAACTTAATAGAATATAACTCTCAGTTAACTGAAACCTAAATATTGTATTATTTGCGTTCATCATTTAAAGGAGTTGCCAGACAAATAGAAACGTCTGATGACACCTACTCATCTTTGCTTAAAGCTTTGGAAGATATGAAAACAAGAGAGTTGTAGTTGCTACCCACATTCGCGGTATATTAAATTATACCAAAATAATGAATCATCCCAGGAGGAGAGAAACCTCATTGATTGTTTACCCAAGAACATTAGAGCTCGAAGATCTTAGAATTCGAAAGAAATAATTTGTCCGACATTCTGTTAATAAACATTATCTTCCAGAAACTGTATCTCGAATCAGCTAAACAATTTGAACTGTTCTTGACGTCCAATGAAGCCCCTTCATTTGACGACTTCTTTGAATTCCTTGGAAAAGAGAAGTCAAATTCAAGAAAATTTAAATAAGAATGCGTCACATCTCTAGAAATCTGCCTCACCAAACTAGCATATCAAAAAACTTGTTCGCCAATTCAAATGCTTCTTTTAATTCATGTGTACTGTGTAAAGGCCAGCATTCAATACATAAATGTCAAATGTTTCTAAGAATGGAAATTTCCAAGAGAATCGTGTATGTTAAGAAACAAAACCTGTGTCTAAACTGGTTGGACAAATCTCACAAGTTTTCCGATTGTAGGTAAAAGGTGGACTGTTCCCTTTGCGCCAAAAGGCACCATTCGTTGCTGCGACCTAATCCAACCAATCCCTCCCCCACAGAACAACAAAAACAAGAAGGGGAAGGAGGCTTTGGTAGAGAAGTATTTTCCGTTCAGAGGAACTGAAAACGTAACATCGACTGTCGCAGCGGCACAAGCTTCATTAACGAGCAGCTCTCCACTTGCTTATCTCACCAAGACTGTAATGTCGAGTACTGCCGTGATTTACGTCTTGGATTCGAACGGCGAAATGCGGAGTTTCACACAGGGTACTTTTGGATTCGAGTTCCATGGCAGGTTTCGCCACCTGGGAATGCGCAAATCAGTTGGGGTTGAAGAAAGAAAAAGTAAATGCGCCTATCCGTGTATTAAATAGTTCTTTTCTCACTGTAAAAACAAAAATGTCTGGAAGTATTTCGAACTCAAATGGAGATTTTGTAATATAACTGTAGAATTCTGGATCTACCAAAAATAACCGACGCCATACTTGCAACATATTTAAATATTAAGCTCGTCCGGTTTAGTCAAAATGTATACCTAGCTGACCCCTAGTTTTTTTAAATCAGGTCGGAATAGATTTGTTGTTTGGAGCAGAATTATTTTTTGAACTTTTGAGAGAGGGAAGAATTTGTACTGACGATAAGAGCTTGTTATTTCAAGAAACTGCTTTTGGCTATATAGTTTCGGGGTCGCTACCTTGTGACACTCCTACAAGGCAATTTTGTCAATTGTCGATAGAAACGAACACGTTAGATGAAACTTTGCAAAACTTTTAGCAAATAGAAAGTATCAATAAACCAACACAGGTACTCAACGAGGAAGAAAAGTTTTGTGAGGAACATTTTTTGAGAACTCATCTAGGAAATGTAGACGGACGTTTCGTAGTTCAGATGCCAATGAAAGAGAATGGAATTCAGCTTTTAGGATGTTCCAAAGGTATTGCATCCAGGCGATTAAATTCGATTTGGAACCGCTTAAAAAGAAAACCACAAATGCAAACCGTTTATGCAAATTTCATGAAGGAGTACTTGGATTTGCATCACATGGAAAGGGTTGACCTAGACGTTGGTACTGAAATACCGTACTACTTGCCACATCATGGGGTGTATAAACCGGAAAGGACCATAACTAAGTTGAGTGTAGTCTTTGATGCTTCCGCTAAAACTACAAGTGAGTTTTCCCTAAATGATGTACTTTTGAAAGGGACAGTGGTGAAAGAAGACCTCTTTTCAATAATGTTGCGCTTTAGAAAACACGCCTATGCATTTACAGTTGACGTCGAGAAAATGTATAGTCAAATATAGATACATCCGTTCCAACGAAACTTGCAAAGGAATTTGTGGGAAAATAGTTCAGATGAATCTTTGAAGGTGTATAATCTTAACAACATAACTTACAGCACCATGAATGCGCCTTATCTCGCCACACGAACACTTCAACGACTTGATGAGAACGACTTGATTGAGCTCATGATGAGAACACATCTTTTCCCTTGGCTGCACCAATTATTTTAACAGACTTCTTTATGGATGACGTCTTAACCGGAACATCGAACTTGACAACCGCAAGGAAATTGCAATCCCAATTGGTTCATTTTCTGAAAAAAGGAGGCATGAAATTGCTCAAGTGGTGTGCCAATGTTCCTCAATTGTTGAAGGATATTCCAACAGAAGATCAAGATTACCCTTTTCACTCTTCAAATCCCACTGAAGTAAAACTAATAAAAACTCTAGTAATGTTGAGGGAACCACAAACAAATTGCTTTCCTATCGAGTTAAAATTGATTCAAAGGAGATCATCACAAAACGTTCAGTACTATCTACCATAGCAAAAATATTCGATCCTCTTAGGTTACTTGGTCCTCTCATAACAAAGGCAAAACTCTTTACGCTGCAATTGTGACTGTTAAAAATCGACTGGCATGAAAGGCTCCCAGAAACCATGTTACATGAATGGAATAGTTTCATATCGGCATTGAAATTAATAGATGATATCAAGATTCCTAGATGTATTCGATATGGCGGCCGAATTATCGTTCATGGATTTGCCGATGCTTCATCCTTAGCATATACAGCAGCAGTTTATGTGCAGGTGATCTCTCAAGACCACACAATTACTTCAACACTACTATGTAGAAAATCTCGAGTAGCTCTCATAAAGACCGTTTCCATTCTCCGCTTGGAATTGTGTGCTTTTGTCCTGTTGTCATAACTGATGGAACGGATTTTGAATTCGTTACGAATGGAGGTTGATCGTGTATTCATGTAGAGTGATTTTACTATAGTACTCGCATGGCTCAAGAAATCACCGCATCAACTTAAGACATTTGTGAGTAATCGTGTTGCCACCATCCAGCGACTAACAGCGAACTATCATTGGGGACATGTAAGCTCTGAAAACAACCCAGTTGACATTATCTCGTGGATTAGATGCCAAGTACATAATTCAATACAAGAAGTGGTGGAATGGTCCATAATTCTTGTAACAAGAATTAACTATTTCTGAAGGTGACATTCGTGGCACTGAGAACAATGCATATCTCAAAGAACTGAAACTTTCACCACAGTGTACATTAACTTTGACTAACGAGACATGCTTTCTAATCGATATTCTTAAATCCACTTATAGTTATTTGAAATTGATTTGTATGGTAAGCTTTATTTTCAGATTCATTCACACAATTCCAGAAAACCTGAACAAAAATTTGATGGCCCCCCCAGTCAGGGTCGGAATTAGGGGAATCTGAGACGGTTTTATGTCGTATGGTCCAGAGGGATGAATACATTATAGAAATTGAGTCAATTCGAAAAGGTTTGCTCATCTCCAAAAAGAGTAAGTTAGGATTTTTAAACCCATTCCTAGATAAGGACGATCTTTTGAGAGTTGGTGGACGTTCTTCCTCCTTCTTCCGCGAAATGATGTCTCTAGAATGGGAGAGAACACATTCGAACGACCTTCGTTTGTTTCGAGATTCATTCATTTTGATTTCCTTCGAAACGGATTCCAGTGAAGCAAAATATATTACTGAAGTCATCACTGGCGTTCTTCAGTGCTTTTTTCTATCTCAGCGATCGTTAAAGGTAGAGTAAAAATTTTAACGGATTTGAAATCTGCGGAAAATGTTCCACCAGTTAGATACTTTTTACGTTTGATTTTCTTTTTTCTTTTACATTTTCGCAAAAGATGGTGACGTCACGTAAACTTTCGCTTTCCAAAAATAAACAGATTTCATTTTCTGCCCTTCGCGTTAAAATAAAAATAAAAACAGATTACATTTCCTGCCCTATTCCATTTCAGCGAAGGAGAGCAAAAAATAAAAAACAATTTGACTGGGATTGTTTAGTTCCTTTTTCGTAAAATCGGAATCGTTAAAGATAGATTAAAAATTTCAACGGATTTGGAATCTTCGGTAAATTTTACACCGGATTAATACCTTACATCACGGGCACGGGGAACTCCGGGCTAGTCACGCAGTGGCTAGTAGATTATCTAGGTGGAAGAGAACCACAAAAATGGTTCAATTAATTTCGAAACGCTGGCACCGTGATTATCTAAGCAACCTTCAACAGCGCTCGAAGTGGCAGTTCGAAAATAACAACATTCCTATAGCAACATTAGTTTTGGTAAAGGAGTTAAACCATCGTAAATGGGCTTTAGGAAGAATTGTGGAAGTCATACCAGATCCTAATCAAAGGGTCAGAGTTCTAAGGGTACAAACACCAAGTGGCCTTTACAAGAGGTGTATTTCTAAAATTTGTATTTTACACATATCTCATGACAACACTGAAATATTCATACGATATTATAAACATTAGTTGCTCAATAATGCCACTTAAATTATGTAGTAATATGTATGTTGTGTTACGGATGCCCAACACAATACTTATGTAAATTTAGGTTTTTTGATATTTCACTTGTTTCCTTATTTTAATATTGTTTCTGTACCAATAATGTACATATATTACTATTCATTTTTCTCTAATGTTACATTTTTAGTATTTGTTTTGTATCTCATGTTTAATGTAAACATTGCAACACCGGTCGAGATGTTGGAGCCTATTGTTTATAGTTGAATTGGCGAGCTGCAAGCTCACCAATGAGGGATAGCTTCACCAAAATATATCCCGTCTTGGGCAGAAACTAGATAACATTCGAACTCAGCGGTCCCACTTCTGTGCTCCCAACCTCTTGTATGGAAAAGGGGATCGCCCCAATCCAAATCATCATGTAAATAATTTATTAATTGTAAATAAATTTTACTTATACTTAGTAGCTATCTCTAGTATCTCAAACAGTCCATTAATTAAATCCAAGTGAATTTTACAGCGACTAGGACCCCAATCACGTAAGCGGGACTTAGGCAACGGGCAATTTGGCCCCTCAACATGGTTCTAACCAGGCGACATCTAAGAAGACGCTTGGCACTCAACAACGAGTCAAATTTGTGACAAGTTCGCTGTGTTTCCAGCTCGTTCAGGCCCAACAGGTAGCAGCTGTTCTTATCTCTTTTGATGTTTTTTTCCCTCTATCCAACGGTATATGCACTATCTCTATCTCTTCATTTGCGATCTGATGAGGCCATATTGGGTGGCATTTTTTCCCTCATAACTAGCGAATAATGCCTCAGTTCCTAGTGAGGAGAAAGACGTACTTCTACGTCCAATAGCAGTCGCCTATCTCGTCATAGCGATTTTTTGCCACCAACTAGATCACGAATTGGAATCCCTTTTTGTAAGCACATGGATGTTATTTATTGTCCGTGTTAGGTGTTACGGTTAACGGTGGCTCACCTATTGAATGTTCCTTAACATATAGTCGATAGTTCGCCCTTGTAGTACCAAAGGTCGAGAAGTCACTGGTTTGGGCATTACAAATAAAACGTTACAAAGTTTTAAAGATGACAAATCTACTGCATTTTTTATTACACAAGGGGACTCCACCCCCTGTTTGCCAACCCCCGGGGATTGCTACAAAATCCCATTTGGTTTGCTTCGCAAACCAACACTCCTTTCGCAAGTGATTTCACTTTTTTTTTTTAATTTAACACTTAATGCACCCTAAACTAATAGCAGGATCAGTAAAAAAACTTTCTCTATCTCGTTCCTTGTACAATTTTGAACAAACCATGTTAATTTCGTAATTTTCTAATCCGTACTTTCTCGGAAACCGTCTAAGAATCGAGCAAAAAAAGCGAGTTTTCAATCCTGCGGCGTCAGTAATATTTTTTAATATAGAGAGCTATAAAAAGTAAACATGGATTGCATTGAGTGCACTATTTTGTAGCATGTTATTCATAGAGTTTTATAACAATGTTGCGTTTTATATAGCAGTGTTTTAAAAATATATAACGATCCCACATCATTTTAAACACAACTTTTCGAGATACAGTATGACTTTTTGTAAAACTTGTATTTGTTGTTTCCTATTTGAAAATTCAAGATCTCAAAAATCAGATAATAATAAATCCTCTTTTGAAAAAAAATTTGCATAATTTAGCCTACCTTGTTTATCTCATGACAGACTCTTATCAATTACCATTAATTGCTCCATCTCCGAAACTTGAAACTGATATGGTGAGAAGGGTACACCTTTGTGAAAGTGAAACAATCATAAAGTAATTAACGTAAACTATTTTTTACACGTCTATCCCTTTCTGTATTTGTATATAATTATTTATGACGCTGTAATGAATTTTTTTCTATCTCTATAGTTCGATAGTTCCGGAAACAAAATCAAAATAAAATAACACATCTTCTTACATTAAGAATATATGGGGAAACTCTAATCGTATTTCGCTTTAAAATAATTATTTTCTTATTTTATCCTATTCTAAGAATAAAAGTTTAAAATAATGTAATTAATTATTCTTATTTTTATTTTATGTTAAAAATCAATTTTTTTTTCTCTCGTGAGAACATTAAGAACATAACTAATAACAAAAGGAAAAGGTATTCCTTTCAGAAAGTCTGCAATTTCTTTCATAAAGCATTAAAGAAAAGAAGATTGTTTTAAAAAGATGGATAAAAATTTACACAAATATGTTTCTGCCACTTGAGTTAATTAATTTAAAAACGAACCGTTAGCGTCAAGGTGAATCATTCGTTTAAATAATAAATAAAATATTTTTGCAGTAAAATGTTTCCTTAATTTGTGTGAGTAGCTAGATTGAATTCACTCTCAATTTTTTTTTTCTTATCCTTTATCCTAAGTCGTTCGGCCTTCTATTTAGAACGAGTTTTGTTTAGTACTCTCTTGAAGACATTTTTCTCAGAAATTGAGATTTTTAGTTTAAAAGAATTAAAAAACAGATACAAGAAATTGATTTGTATTTTTCCGCATCTCCATTAAGCTAAGTACATATTAAATGCTGTTGTGTTTAATTCTACAAAGAGGATTTTTTTTTTAATTCTACGTTTAGAGCCATTATTCATTGTAATGTCAAAAATCAGAGATATTTCATATTCAACTAATGTAAAATAAATTACAGGAAACAAAACAAGAACTCTCCTGTATTTTTTCTACAGCATGGCGTTTTCGGAGCTCCCGCGAAATTCAAGTTTTTTTTAGTTATTCTTCATTTATTTAGTACTCTAAGCAGTGTATTACTTCTTTTTCTATCAGTTCAAACATTTCTAATTGTTTTTAAAGTACTTGTACTTAGTTTTTGACTTGTCAAATAGTCCTAAGTCAAGTCTCGTTAGGCCTAATTCACGTATGTCTCGTTAGGCCTAATTCACGTATGTCTCGTTAGGCCTAAATATTTTGTCTTGTTTGTTTTCATTCATTTCATTCAAGTGCAGTGCTTTTTCTGTGTAATTGACTTAGTGCTTTTTCTGTGTGTTTGATTTTGTGTAGTGCTTTTTCTGTGCATTGAGTGTTACTTTGCATAAGCATGGGTATAGTTAGAATGTTCAAGGAGATGAGGACAGAGGGAGCCAGTGGGGAGTTCTATGTGGAATGTGACTTGTGTGGGAATATGGTTGAGGCAGGAAAGGGGTGTGTGAGCGGGGTTAAAATGTCAGAGAAGGTTGAATTTACATGCAAGAGTTGTTTAGAGGTGGGTGATTTGAGGAAGGAGCTGGAGGCTTTGAAGGTGAGGGCTGTAGAGGGAGTGGAAAAGGGTGTCCAATGTGTAAACTTGGGGCATGTTGATCAGGGGGATAAGGTAACTAGAGGAGTAGTGGTTGGTGATTCAATGGTCAGGGTTTTGGGAGAAATGGTAGGGCGTAAAAAGCGCAATTTTGCAAGGTGTTGTTTGCCAGGTGCCAGGGTAAAACATGTAGTTGAGGCAGTTAAGGCAGGTGTGGTTAAAGGGGAGGAAAAGGCAGTAGTGTGGGTGGGAACAAATGATGTAGAGAGGACTACAAATGTCGAGTTTAAGAGGGAAGCAGAAACACTTTTAAGAGGCATTAAGTCTCATGGGGCAGAAGTAACAGTATTAGGATTACTACCTAGGTATGGGTTAGGCAATGGGTGGTTAAATCAAAGGGCCAATAAGATGAACGGGTTGTTAAGGGATTTGTGTGAGAGGGAGGAGGTTAGATTTTTAGATGTTTGGAAGGAGTGTAGGAGGGATTGGATAAGCAGGGACAATTTGCATTTAAGCTTGATAGGTAATAGGGAGGTTGGCAAGCGGGTTTTGAATATTCTGGAGTCAAAAAACTAGTATACAAGCAGGGATGGGAAGGACATAGAGGGTTGACAGTACACAGTAATTGCTTAGGAAAAATAACAGGGTCTAAATTGCAGGAGACAAACAATACAAAGGGAAAGTGCAATGTAAGGGAGAAAAACAATACCAAAACAAATAATACAAGGGGAAAGTGCAATCTAAGGGTGAAAAATAAGCTAAAAGTATTTTATTGTAATGCTCGCAGTGTGAGAAATAAAATGGATGAGCTCAAGGGAATTGCACAAGCAGAGGATATAGATATCATTGGGATTACTGAAAGTTGGGCAAGCAGTGAAGATGTACAAATTTTAGAATTAAGTGGATTCACAATGTTTAGGGAGGACAGAGAGAATAGGAAAGGGGGTGGGGTTTTGATTTATGTGAGAGAATTCTTAAACTGTACAGAAATAAAGTTAAATAGTAAAACTGAGGGTATAGAATCAGTCTGGGTGAAACTGAATACAGACAAAGGCAAAGGACTAATTCTGGGTAATATATATAGACCTCCTGTTTGTAGTGAAGAGCAGGAAAAGGGCATGTGCAATCTGATAAACGAAGCATGTCAAAAAGGAGAATTAATTTTAATGGGGGACTATAACTATCCAAATATTGACTGGACAAACAATCTAGCTACAAATGGGAAAGGGGCAGAATTTTTGGAAGTGATACAGGATTGTTTTTTGTACCAGATGGTGTATGAGGATACTAGGGACAATGCAATATTGGATTTGATTTTAAGCAATGATGAGGATAGGGTGCAGGATTTGGTTATAGGTGAGCCACTGGGAGAAAGTGATCATAGAAGTATCAGATTAAGTATAAATTTTCAGTCAGCATACACAATCAATAGTAGAATAATTCCAAATTTCAGAAAGGTAAATTTTCATAAGATAAGGGAAGAGTTAAAGGAAACATTCAAAGGGGGATTATTAGCACTGCATCATTCTGAACAATGGGAGGAATTCAAGAATAAGTTAGACATGGTGTTAAAAAAACACATGTAACGTTCAGGAAAAAAGGAAAATCTAGAAAATTGCTCCCTATGTGGTTTTCAGGGGAAACACACAAAGCTTTAAAATTAAAACAAAGAACATACAGGGTATATAAAAGCACTGGTAACGACAGGGACATGGAGGCATATCAGAAAGCCAGAAAGGAGTTTAAAACTATTAGTCGGAAGCAAAAGGTGTCCTTGGAGGAAAAATTAGCAAGGGAAATAAATATAAAACCAAAAGAATTTTTTGCATATGCAAGTGGTAAAAATAAATTTAGCTCTACACTGGGACCGTTAGAGGGGAAGGGAGGTGAATTAATTCAAGACGAGGAGGGAATGGCAAACGTGTTAAATGACTTTTTTCTGGGGGTTTTCAATGGTAACTATAGTTTAAAAAAGGACCCCAAGGATGGAGCCTTTGCAGGGGGTATAATTAAAGAATGCAAATTCAACAGGGAAGAAATAGTACATCAGTTGAAAAGAATTAAGCCATCTAAAGCACCAGGGCCAGACGATATTTATCCGAGAGTACTAGTGGAATGCGCGGAAGAACTGGGGGAAGTAATTCACACGATATTTAATTCAACATATAGCACAGGTTGGGTGCCAATGGATTGGAAGTTGGCCAACATAACTCCAATTTTCAAAAAGGGAATACAAAGTGATCCGGGCAACTATAGACCAGTAAGTCTAACATCAGTAATTTGCAAAATATTTGAATCTCTGTTAAAAAAGCATATAATGTTATACTTGGAGGAGGGGGGACTGTTATCAGAGAATCAGTATGGGTTTAGGAAGGGCAGATCCTGCTCTACAAACCTTTTGAAGTTCTACGAAAAAATTACTGAGGAGCTGGATAATAAGAGCAGTGTGGATATCATGTACATAGATTTTCAAAAGGCTTTTGATAAAGTACCTCATGAGGCATTACTGTTTAAATTGGAAAGGCTGGGGATTCAGGGAAAAACATTAATATGGATAAAGAATTGGTTATTGGGTAGAAAGCAAAGAGTGCAGGTAAAAGGAAATTATTCACAGTGGACAGAAGTTATAAGTGGGGTGCCTCAGGGATCAGTTTTGGGACCAATTTTATTTATAATTTTCATAGATGATATAGGTCAGGGGATCAAGAATAGAATCAGTATATTTGCAGATGACTTAAAAATATGGGGGACAGTGGATACCAAGTTACAGATAGAAAATTTACAAGGGGATTTTGATAAGATATCCGAATGGGCTGTAAAATGGGGTATATCATTTAATGTAGGGAAATGTCAAGTTCTGCATATGGGTTACAGGAATAGTGGAGCCGAGTACTGTCTGCAGGGAGTAAAGGTAAAGGAGGGAGAAACAGTCAAGGATCTTGGGGTGATAATTCACAGGGATTTTAAAATGGGTCACCAATGTTCAGCTGCGGGTAAAAAGGCTAACAGGTTATTGGGGTATATTAAAAAGACTGTAACTTCAAGGGATAAGAATATAATCTTGCCATTATATAAGGGTTTAGTAAGACCACATCTAGAATATGCTGTACAATTCTGGGCTCCATATATGAGAAAGGACATAGAATCAATTGAAAGGGTTCAGCACAGAGCTACAAAAATAATAAAGGGGCTAGCAAATTTCGACTATAATGAACGTTTAAGTAAGCTCAACATGTATACACTGGAAAGAAGAAGAAGGAGGGGGGATTTGATTCAGCTTTTCAAGTTTGTAAAACAAGGGGACACAGAGGGCTTAAATTTCAATAGGGATAACAGAACAAGGGGCCATGGGTATAAATTGAATAAGACACATTTTAATCGGGATTTAAGGAAAAACTACTACTTTAATAGGGTAATAGACAGTTGGAACGCGTTGCCAGAAAATATAGTTAATTCAAAGGGAGTGTACGAATTTAAGACACAATTGGATAGTCAGTGGGAATTGGAGAATTCATAAACAAAGGACCAGCCTTGTTGGGCTTGAGCCTGTAGCTGGTCGTCAATATTTGTATTTGTATTTGTATGTTTTATTTTTACGTTCTAATAAATTTACGAATTTCTCAGAATTTAGTTCTTTTGATTACAAATAGTTCAAAACAGTCAAAAAAATTGCTGTCGATTTCATAATACAGGGTGATTACAAATGAATATCCCAACTTTGAAAGGCTATATCTTCTAAACAATACAAGGTAGCGTTCCATTCCACACATCGCATTGAGTGAGAAGTTTTGAAGTTTCATTAATTTAAGTTTCATTTTTTGACAATAGATGGCGCAACGAGCGGCTATTGGAAAGATAACACTGTTAATGGCATTTCTTACCTGGATATTCTGCAGAATTGGTTGTTTCCTCAGCTAGAAGAAGAAATAGGGACTTCATCTTCCAACAGGATGGTGTATCACCCTATTGGCACCTTTCTGTACGCGAAATTTTGAGCGAGCAACTGCCGCAACGGTGGATTTGTCGCAGAACAGATTTCGACCATGCTCTTCATCAGTGGCCCGCAAGAAGCCCTGATTTAACCTCCTGCGATTATTTTCCTTGGGGCTACATGAAATATAAAGTGTTTTTTTCCTCCTCTACCAGCTGACATTGTTGAACTGAAAAACGAGGATAACTGCAGCCATCGAAACTGTAACACCAGACATGCTGAAAAAAGTGTGGGATGAATTCTGCTACAGAATGGATATCGTTCATGTTTCTGGTGGTGGCCACATTGAACATTTATAACTGTATGCTTATTACTAACTTTACAATGTTATTTTTATTTCCTTTTTCCCAAAATCTATCTATCTTTTGTAGTTTTGTAAATATAGCCATTAAAAGTTGGGATATTCATTACTTTTACAAAGAAAAATTACTTCAAAAGAGATGAAAGAGTGGTTAGATTTGTTTTTGTAACATATACCGTGTGGTAGATTCTACTAGTCACTACCAAACTTTCGTATCGCTGACGGCTATATTCCACTTATTTATCAAGTGCTATACTGTCAATAAGGGCCACTCCAGGGCCAGGTTCTCCATGACCTCATCAACACCTATTCCACTTTTTATATCACTAGTATCATTTGCACGCTACGTTATGAGTCTCACCTTTTTCACCTTTCACTTTCGTCCTCACGTGCACGAACAAGGCAATTGGTAATTGGTAATTAGCGTCATACTTGAGCAACACAACGGGCTATTGACGACGGTCCGGGATCAATCCCTTAAGGGAAAGATCCGAGGTCAAAACTTCGTCATTTTGAACCACATTCAAATGACGAAGCAACACGTGAGCTGACACCCCACTCTCCAAACTTCCACATCAACCCAACTACTTTCGGCCAAGACAGATTTAAAGTGCACCAGCCGCCTCTACACCATACGCTTGCAAACATCCATGCCCGGACTTGGATTCGAACCAGGAACCTTCCGATCCAGAGGCTAACATCTTAACCACTATACCGGTTGGTGCACGAACAACGAGTTCGTGCTCTTGTTCCGTTTGGAATAAGAATGTTACCATTTTTGTATATTAAAGCTTTATAAATTCATAGTTTAAGATTTACTTGCCGGGCTGCGCCGGCAAGCGCTCGGCAGTTGTAATAGCTATCAAAACTGAATAAAACACGAATATTCACATTTGCTCATTCGTGAATGAAAAGGCTAAATCTATGTTTTACTCTATGTATAGGTAAGCTATTAGTAGCTGGATACAGATAATTGTTTTCATGATAAATCTTTCAATTAATGCACAGTTTTTGATTTAAAAAAAATGGTAGGATAGGTTTTAGACCTTAGAAACATTTTATTTTGGATGGAACTTTGGACTTACTTTGGAACAAACAAAATTTACCAATACACTACTCCTCAAAACTGAAAATATCAACCCAGTCTCTCAGATGTTCAGTTGTTGAAATGGTCTTTAGAGACATATCAAGTGCTACATTTAGATTGTTTGTCCGGTACAGCTACACTCTACGTTTATGAGTGATGGCAACGGCTTGGCGATTTTTTCGGCGCACTTCTAGTAGCGATTTACGATAAATTAAGGCAACCCATCTGTCGTTACGGTTGTTGTGGTTTCATGGCAACCTCGGCAAACGGAAACTTTCAATTTTCATTTTGAATATTCTAGAAAGTTCTTACAAAATCCTTCAAAATCGTTCGATTTCATTGGTTCGTTTGAAATTTTTTCTTTGCTCCCATTGGTTATTTTGATTTTAAAATAATCTTTGATTGCATTGATCCTTTTAAATCTTTTTCTGTGATACCATTGGTCCATTTATTTGAACTTCGACAGTTGTGGAATTTATATTTTATTATATTAGTTTTCACGAAAGGATGAAGAGTTTTGTTTTTTTGCCACTTTCGTTTTGATTATTTTTTCACGCAAGAGTTCTGACGTTATCAGGTTGTATTATTTCTTGCTTTTTTTCTTTTATAAATCTTTTTTTTTCAACATGCCCATTGTATTTAGTGTAATTGATAAGTTTCAGGGTATATATATATTCTTACCCAACATTCGAAGTTTAGTTCTGCTGGAACACAATTGTGTTTTGTAATGTATTTACTTTTTGTGAAATTTAAAAAATTATTTTTTTCAAAATGTTTTAAAATGTGTTTTTAAGCTTTCATTTTTCGTTGTCAAAAAAAAAAAATATTTTTGAAAGAAAAGGATTTTTGAAATAATTATTTCCTTGGCGACTTTAGAAGTGCGCCAAAAAAATTCGCCAATGCCGTTGACAACACTCATAAACGTAGAGTGTAGCTGTTCCGTTTTCCCTTCACTCTTAAGACTTTCATACTAATCCTATCGTGACAACATTTCGTAATTTTTACCCATGGTCAAATGGGTTTTGTTCTCGGAGAGGGTTTTCAAGTCGTCCGGTGTAAGAAAAAAATATATAAAGATGTAGGAATACTAAACAACGGTAGTTGTCTACTAGTCTGGAAAGAACTCATTATAAGAGCAACGAGACTGGTAGGAGTCAGTTGCATTGTAGTAGGAATGCAAGGCAAGACTGTCACGAGCCAGTCACATTCCGGTATTCAGTTACGAGAAAATTAATAGAACAGACACTTTTTCCCCTGGACGCCATTGAGAGCTGACGTATTTTTTCCGAGCAGAGACGACTGCTGCAGATAATGACGGAACTGTTTTAAAATATAACTCAACTGTACATAATAATTGTGGATATTTATTCAGTCTTGGCTGGAGACTTTAATATCAACATGAACACTGAAGATGGGAAAGAATTCTGCGAAGTGTTGAGAGAAGTCTATTGGTTGGATCTAAAGACAAATCCTAAATATTGGACAACGAGAGGCAGAACTTCGATTGATGCAATCTTTTCCACGCACGATTTGAAATGTTGTGGAGTTTACGAGAGTACGTTTAGCTATCATGTTCCGCTTTACGGAAGACTAACATAAAAATTTAAGCAACTAGTTATATATCTATTATAAAAAATAAAAAAATAAACCATTTGACCATGGGTAACTTGTAATTGGCTTTCAAGACAATTACAGATAATGTTTTTGAAATTTAAGTTTTTTTTTACTTGTATTGTGAGTACATATTTTCAATAAAGGGCATGGCAAAAAGTGCACAATTCTGTCAAATTCCCGCAGTTGAGTTCTTGAACGTCAGAAAGATTTTCGCTTGAAGCATGTTGATAACTAAGCCTTCCTCGAGCTCTCCGTTCATAACATTGCTCAGCCGTTTCATTCGCGTGGTGAGTTCTTTTTCGTGCATTTTTAAACTGAAACTCCATTTTGCATCGAAATTTACCTCGACTATTTGAAAACAGCAAGAATAATTTTTTAAAAAATCTGGGTTATTTTATTTACGCTGATTGTTGCCATTCGACGATACATAAATAACGACGATTTCGGGTCCACGTACGTACGTTAGTGTTTGATCAGCCGTTTCATTCGCGCGGCACGTAAGTGTTTATTCAAACATTTCATTCGAGCGCTGATCTTCTTCAGCATTTCTTGTAGCTCTAAGTCGTTGCCATTCGAAGATACACAAATAACGACGATTTCGGGTCCACGTACGTACGTTAGTGTTTGATCAGCCGTTTCATTCGCGCGGCACGTAAGTGTTTATTCAAACATTTCATTCGAGCGCTGATCTTCTTCAGCATTTCTTGTAGCTCTAAGTCGTTGCCATTCGAAGATACACAAATAACGACGATTTCGGGTCCACGTACGTACGTTAGTGTTTGATCAGCCGTTTCATTCGCGCGGCACGTAAGTGTTTATTCAAACATTTCATTCGAGCGCTGATCTTCTTCAGCATTTCTTGTAGCTCTAAGTCGTTGCCATTCGAAGATACACAAATAACGACGATTTCGGGTCCACGTACGTACGTTAGTGTTTGATCAGCCGTTTCATTCGCGCGGCACGTAAGTGTTTATTCAAACATTTCATTCGAGCGCTGATCTTCTTCAGCATTTCTTGTAGCTCTAAGTCGTTGCCATTCGAAGATACACAAATAACGACGATTTCGGGTCCACGTACGTACGTTAGTGTTTGATCAGCCGTTTCATTCGCGCGGCACGTAAGTGTTTATTCAAACATTTCATTCGAGCGCTGATCTTCTTCAGCATTTCTTGTAGCTCTAAGTCGTTGCCATTCGAAGATACACAAATAACGTCGATTTCAGGTCCTTGTGCGTACGTTAGTGTTATATATATATAGATTAAAGTTAATTATTTGTTTTTATGGATTATACTAGTACTGACTTACGTGTGCATAAATTACTATTGTACGTGGATCGAACATAGGTCAGCGCGACCATTATGGTGCCGAAACTCGGGATTTACTGGGAACCTTTATACAAGAGAATTTATATCCACAATGCATAATGGATATACTGAAGAAACGCCGGTCATTTTTGAAAAGTAGCTCATTCAGAATTGTTTCTATTTTCCATAATTGCATAGGGCAGGATGAATTTGATGACATTGACTCTTTCAGACCAAATTAATAAGCTATGGATTAATTTAAATTCAAGATGAGATGCTGATGAACACATTCCAGCTATGGAATGCAAATTCAATTAAATCGCTGACAAATTGGATTTTTTTAAATTAACTGTTGCAAGAAGGTTAACGATAGAGGTTGCTCTGAGGATGTCCAATCTATCAAACCGGTTAGTGAAACTTGAACGGAAGGTTGCCTGTCTTAAAATTACCTATATTTTCTGGAAAGTATCTAGATTGGATATAATTTCGAGATCTTTTTGTAGCGAGCATTCATAACAGTAACTCTTTAAATAAGGCTCAAAAGCTGCAGTATTCTAAACTCACTCAAGAATGAAGCGGCTGCCTTGCTGTCTTCAATTCAAATCTCAGATGCAAACTATGATAAGGCTTGGAACATTTTTTCTAATCGTTATGAAACGAAGTTGAGCTTTTGTATACTATCTTAGATAAATTAGTCTCTTAACCTCACCTAACGGAAGAATGAGCTATCGGCTTGCGAAAATGGCTTGATGTTATAAATAAATGTCTAGACAGTCTAGAAATTCTAAAATTACCAATACAAGAATGGGCCACCATTTTAGTGTACTTTCTTTGAAAGAAATTGAACTCCGAATCATTGCGGCAGTGGATACTCACTCACATTAACCGCAAAAACTTCCTACCTTCGAACAGTAAAGTCAATTTATTGACTAACCCTCATGAACGTAAACAAGCCAGTTCAGTCCCCCCTTCATTTCCCTTCGGGAGTAAATCGGGTCTATTGGCAAAAGAAGATGAAACGAAAAGGCTTCACACCATTCAGTTTTCAATGCGTATGTCTTCTGTAAGGATGTCTATTCTATTTATAAGTGTTACACATTTTCTGATGTCACAACTAATGAAAGAAGAGATGTCAAGAAGCATAAATTGTGTTCAAATTGTTTAAGGGCAGGGCACTTTTACTCAAATTGTTCTAGTAATGGTTGAAAAATATGTAAACAAAAGCATCATACTTTGCTGTACATAAATAATGCAAGGAGTGAGACATCACAACATCATGTTCTTGATTCAATATCTGCAGTATCTAATCATTTCTCACAAACTTATAATCGAATGCAAGTTTTAATACCGATTGATAGGGGAAGGGGGGGCACACTGTTACGTGTTTTTTATTTTCAGCTGTGGCATCAAGATGTGCAGCTATATGAAGCAAACAAAGCCCTTAAAATTATCTTTGATCTCTTGCATATCATTAAAATTAAAAAGAGTAACATTTATTTCCAGTATTTAATGTTTTTGAAAGTGATGTACATTGTAACACTGTGCCCCACTGTCGGGGGTACAGTGTTACACATTGTAGGATACTGTGTTACTTTATAGTAGCAACAGTAAATATGAAGAATGAGCTTTTATTAAACTTCCTTTTAATTGAAATATACAGATATCTAATGATTCTTGATCAGACATAAAGTAAAATACCACTTTTGATTAGTTTATGTATAATTGAATATAGTTTATGTATAAATGTGAGGAAATATTAGCAATGATAAACAATTATATAAAGTAGATGATAAAATAAAATTAAAGAAATGGTAAACTTATTTTAGAATTTGATAGGAAGTTAAATCCACAGGGAAAATCAGCATTTCTGTTTTTCTCATTGTCCCTCCTGATGGAATTAGGAGAGGAAGTTTGGCAATGAATTTTGATTTTTCAAATGAATAAACTTCATTTATTCTAATGAAAATGTATAGGATGGAAAAATTCCTTTGACGTACAACGCTTCAAAATTAACATTGTTCTGATTCACAACTTCCCAATAGAGTGAATTTTATGTTCTTTAAGGTGTCCTTCTCCAACTATAACTTAATTACCATTGTTAATTGTTATCGTCTGCAACAATGTCTGAAGAAGAGATGTTATCACTATCAGCATAAAGGGTTCAGCACAGAGCTACAAAAATAATAAAGGGGCTAGCAAATTTCGACTATAATGAACGTTTAAGTAAGCTAAACATGCATACACTGGAAAGAAGAAGGAGGGGGGATTTGATTCAGCTTTTCAAGTTTGTAAAACAAGGGGACACAGAGGGCTTAAATTTCAATAGGGATAACAGAACAAGAGGCCATGGGTATAAATTGAATAAGACACATTTTAATCGGGATTTAAGGGAAAACTACTACTTTAATAGGGTAATAGACAGTTGGAACGCGTTGCCAGAAAATATAGTTAATTCAAAGGGAGTGTACGAATTTAAGATACAATTGGATAGTCAATGGGAATTGGGGAATTCATAAACAAAGGACCAGCCTTGTTGTGCTCGAGCCTGTAGCTGGTTGTCAATATTTGTATTTGTATTTGTATAAGATGGTGAATTTTCATCTTTTGTTGATGATTTCTCGGTAGGATTATGCCTCGGGTTCACTTTGGCTCGCTTCTTGGGAATTTCGTTCTTTTTAGTTCAGTGCTTTTTTCCTCTTCAATATTTCCTCCGTAATCATATTTTTAACTGACGGTTCAGTCAATATCCAACATTTCACCCCTCATCTATTTTGTACAGTTATTCGGGGTGGGACTTTAGGTAAAGACCTTAAGGAGACATAATTTTGTTAGCTTGTATTTTTTTTGAATCAATTAACGAAAGAAAACTGCTAATCCTACAAAGAAACAATGTAAAAATCTCATAAAAAGATATGCAAACCTATAAAAGAGTAAAAAAAGCTTTAGGAAAAATCAATTATTATTTATGTTATCATTCATATTTATAATTTAAAATCGTAAAATAAAAAATGCAGAGCTATTATAGTAATAAAATTTACACTGTCAAACATGCTTTTTTGTAATGTTTTAATTGGACAAATTATGTATGTAACACTACAACCCATCTGACATAGCTTGTAACAAAAATATGACTACATAATGTGAATTTAGATAATCCATTTTAACTCTACAAAATCTATACATAATTAGCTTTACTACTAAAATATTACTCATTATAAAATAAGCACCACTCATGAATAAAGCGAATTTAATTGTAAGCATACACTTTTACTTTGAGCATGCAAAAATATAGATTTGTTTACAGAAATGGAACTAATGAAATTTCTTTCAAAACACATGGGCTTCTGGAAAACAAGATGACTAACAAAATTTTAAGCAAATCGGGGCTAATTTTGCTACCACTTTAAAATTAAATTCACTGTAACACTTTATCCCATGTAACACTGTGCTCCACCTTCCCCTATTCTAAGGGAATTATTCTCAAGGTAATTCACATGTTTTTCGAGCACTCTTTGACTGGTTCTCAATCTAATTTCATTCGAGAACACTGTATTCAAAAATTGGGTACTAAAAAAACATTCAAAATTTCAAATTACAGGTGATTGTCCTAAGGAAGCAATTACTTCTAATAGTACTTTAAATATTCCTCCTCTCTACGTATAGTAATAGTAATACATATTTAAATGCAGAAATGCACATTTTAACAGACACCTCAAAATTCAGTAAATTTAGCTAAGTTGAATTATTTCAATGTTATTAAAAATTAGCGGATCCAAGTTATCCTGAACCTGGTCCAATTGATATCTTGCTTGGTGCTGATGTATGCCCCAGAAGTATTCCTGTGGCCCCCCTCAAAGCATCTGACAGCTGTCTTACGCTCATGAGACTATATTTGGATGGATAATTTTATATTATCTGAATAGTTTCACAGTTTTGTGTGAAAGGGTTTATCTGAACCCTTTCACACAAAACTATGAGTAAACTCTTAATGTTTACCACATTGTTTTTATTTGGATAATAAAAGGGTTTATCTAATTACAAACTTCACGTTGAATTTTATTGATCTGCTGAAACCTACAAAGGGCCACCCTTTTCCAAAGTCAGCGTTACAACCCTGCCATGACACGTTTCTATCCAGTGCCAAGATCTTCTAGAGTGGCCGAGAGAGTAAAGCAGAAAATCTTTTCAAGAGGACGTACTAATGAAACACAAGTTTGGATCCGAAGCTCACATTGCATCGGGAGACTGGCGAGACAGTCGCAGTGTCTCTTCGAGCAGCAGTTTACGTTCTGTGCCATCGAGTGGTGCAGGTCACTTCAAAATCAGGGTGAATCGTAGAAAGACCAATTTGAAGGGACCCTTCATTCCAGAAAGAACGACCGTTCATGCATCTGTTCCTCAGAACTCCATCAGTCGACTCCCCTGTCAGAAGTGCCTTAACTCAGTTTGAGCAACCAGGACGCTCAACCTTAAACTGTCCAATTTATTTCAAAGGGCATTGGGTCCCCACGCACCGAATCTCATATCCTGTCACAAACCTAGAACGATTGCTAAAAACATCGAACCAGTGACCGTTGGGCAGTGAGTCCTTGGAGCTTGGGAAACAACCACATCGCCAACTTATATGCTGTGTCTCGACTTTTACAAGCATTCCTTCTGTAAAATCATTGAAATATTATTCCATTATTTTTAAGAAAATGCGTAACCTGTGTTCAAGCTCTATCATTAAATGCGAATCATATGCTCGTTATCTTTTGTTAGGCAACTGAGGTCTAGATTGGTTCTTCAATCTCTTAAGGGGCACCTCACAAGAGAGGTCTGCGGGAGACAGTCATAAAATCTCTAAAACAACATCTCAATCGAGTAATTTCAAATATTCTTTTTCGCGTACGAAGAATTGCACACCATTATAGTTCAAATTAAAGCCTGTCTGATTTAGGACTCGTATATCTCCACTCTAAATTCCACTCAGGGGGTTCTTATAAGATAATTCATAACTTCAATGTCTGTCTGTATGTATGTTTATTTGTATGTATTTTATGTACCCTATACACGTCCCCAAGGTTTAACATATTTTCATGGAAATTTGTATACAGTGAGTACTTATATTCATTTAGTGAGTGAACTTGGTTGCGAAAGTCTATCTGTCCGCCTTTCGGTTCTATGTTCGATTTTGCGTTTATGTGTTTGTACAGACATGACATAAATTTTATTCCAGATATTTGATTGCAATGTGTTTCATTTTATACATTATCTATTAGTTTGGTGAATGTAATATTAAGCATTTCTTTATTGTTATACTTAGGTAAGTTGCATGCTAAAACACCCGAGTAAGTATACTTAAATCAACCATAATTAGGTAGTTTTTGAAACATTGGAATGCCGGCGCTTCGACCTGGCTAAAGACCGTCGTGTTCACTAATGGTGACTGGGGCACGTTAAATAGGTCGTGGTCACAATGTCCCCCATGTTCCCATACCAAATCAATACCTCTGGGGGGTACCTGATCAGGGGGTTATCGGCCTCTGATTGGGATCTAAATTACGATATCTGTGAGTGAATGGATGTATGAAAGGGACCTTCCTGCAAAACGGATGTGTCATGTATGTCGACAAAGTCGGACTTCCTCCCAATGGGGCTCAATAACATGGAAGGCGCACCCCCTCGCCTCTTGCCGTCTTCGACGGGCCTGGCACTCCTCTGGTCTGCCAGTGTAGGCATAAGAAACAACAACAACATTGGAATGCATATTGAGTATTACGCCGACCAACCGGTATATTGGTTAAGATGTTAGCCTCTAGTTCGGAAGGTCCCCGGTTCGAATCCGGGTTCGGGCATGGATGTTTGTAAGCGTATACCAGTTGTTGTCGTCATCTGAACTTGGTTCAAAATTACGAAGTATAAAATTGTTAGGGGCAATGATGGTCCTCCCACTGGGTGCTCCTTCTCAAGTGGCCATCACTTCCGGCCTTGTAGTGGCCAATGACCTAGGTCAAATGTGCCCGTCATTGGAGAAAAAAAATATTGAGTATTACGATTACTTTTATTCCTTTAACAATACTGCTAAAAAAAATTATTTTATTTATGGAATTTTAGCTTTGATACTTTATTTCATATCTTATTTTTGTTCTTTGCGCAATGTAATTGATTTCCGAATGTTTGGTACAGGCGATATTTTTTAGCCAACGGAAATGAAATGGAAAATCGTGTTGGTTGATCACGTGCAATGATATTTTCTCTTTCTTTTGCTCTGAATTAATTTCGCATTTCTAAATTATGTGAACTTTTTAGTTGTAAGTTGTGGCAACTGCGAGATCAAGAGACAAGAAGGAATCGCAAATTAATATCTTTAGAACAACTTTTTCACGACACCTTTTTTTTTTTTTTTCACTGTTTTCTTTTGTTTTCTGTTTTAAATATTTATTATTTTAATAAATTTTGTTTCTTTTTCATCACACGCAACACCACCATAAAGTATTCGACTTAAAGTGGCAGATAAGTCAGAATAAAGCACATTTTAAGAGTAATTATACCATTATTGAAAGAATAATGCTGTTATTGAAAGAATAACAATGTTTAAGAAATCCAAACTAGAACTTTTCAAACATTAAAAAATTCTTTGTCATAATGACAGGAGAAGATTGCGAAATTCCACAACGTCGCATGATAGAGGCAAGAGTGCCACAAGTAAAAATATATTGTTTTGTTGACAGAGAGCACTCGCCGTAAATCATCGTTTTTATTAATTGAGTTTAACATGAAACGAACTTAATGGGAATTCCAAAGTGAAAGTAGCCTTCCAAATTGAAGAGGTTAAGTTCTTCCCGCCCTAAGAAGGCGAGAAAAGGTCACAGCAAGGTCAAGGCTTGTTGAGTGTTCTTTATTGAGAATGTGTCCATCAAGAGTACTCTATTCCAGGTCAAACAATTAATAGGAAGTAGTACCTCGATGTTCTTCGCTGGCTAAAATATGCAATATGGAGGGAAAGGTCGCTGCTGTGGGCAATCGATCTATAGCAAATTCATTACGACCCTTCGCGCGCCTCTTCATCACGTCTCGAACATTGTTTTTGAAAAAATATCAAGTCACCAGGTGGCTCATTCCCTATTCACCCCATATTCGGCATCCTGCGACTTCTGTCTTTTCCCAAAGTTAAAATCGTCTTGAAGGGGTTAGATATTTTAGAGAGTGGGTGGTGATTCAAAAGAACGTGATGATGGTATAATATACAGGGTGACAAATATTGAGCTATACGAAAAAAAACCTTGATAACTTTTGAAACGTTTGCGAGATTCAGTTAAAACTTGGCGGTTGAATGCAGGGCATGTTGGGATTTTTTTGCGCATGCGCAATGAGCACTCTTATTATTGTTAATTTTTTGGTGAAAATGTCGAAATACAGCGTTTTTGAGAGTGTATCGATCGTCACGGCCTACTGTTCGAACAATAACAGCCCGATTGCGGCTCAAAGGGAATTTCCGACCGAGTTCAAGCTGAAGACAAACTGTCCAAGTGTTACAACAATCAAAAATTTGATTCAAAAGTTCGAGATAGTTGGTAGTGTTTGTGGTGACAGTGTTGGCAATGTTGGTTGTCGCCCAGATTTCGAAAAATGTGGTTCATGCAGGACGGAGCACTGCCCCATCGGACCGGTAGAGTGTTTGAAGTCCTGGAAGAACACTGTGGAGAGCGCATTCTGACTATGGGGTATCCAGAGGTCACTGGAATGGGAATCGCTTGGCAACAACCCTATTCTCCTGATTTCAACCCTTGTGACTCATTTTTGTGGGGCAATATCAAAGACTAAGTTTACGCAAATGACCCCAAAAACATCGCTGAGCACAAAACTGCCATTCAGTAGGTCATCGAAAGCATCGATGTCTCGACACTTCAGCGAGTTTTGCAGAATTTTGCTATTCGTCTGCGCCTCATTATAGCCATTGATGGCAAGCATAGCGAACATGTCATAAACTAAATCCGAATAACTGTAGTTACTTTTAAAATTTGTATAAAATTTTTGAACCTAGTAGTTTTTGAATATATATATATTTTTTCATATAACTCAATAATTGTCACCCTGTATCTTGTTTCATACTACATGGCTGGAATTCAGGAGAACATTACGAGGTGGTGGCAATTTCAACAATGGACTAAGCAGCGTGTTTTGAAAAATGAAAGAGACGCTTGGAGAAATCTGTGAGGTTCCAGTGTGTCTACGCTAAAAGTCCTTGGTACAACATATTTTTTTATACTACGTGGCTGGATACTTTCCGGACTGACCTCGTGAAGTCCCGAAGGAACATATTGTACCGGATGAAATGGTGTGGTGACAGAAATGGTAGCGTAAAGAACAAGATCTTTGAATTTCATAACATTTATTCCACACAACATCCTACAGCTTTACAGATATGTACAGCAAGATTACAGATATTCTGGGACAAAAAGGATTCGGCAGAGGTTAGCGAGCTTGTCCTCGCTCGCTCATGTCTGTGGTCTTCCAGCGTTCCAGGTCGCCTTTCAGCTGAAAACCACCTGTCGATGGAATCTTGAATGTTCTCAAAGGGCTTGAGATTTAGTAGATTGAACTGTCAGTGTAACGTCAGATGAAGAGGGTTTATTTCAAGTGCCCAGAACTTTATGACCGATGTTATATCAAATGGAGTGCTGTAATAGTACTAGGGTTAGTTTTGGACTCACTTGTAAACAGTTTTATGTTCTGCAATTAGGGAATTCTTAAATATGTCTGCATTATGTTGGCTTGATCAGAGAAACTAACTTTAGAGTGTTACAATAAAAAGGTAAAATATTTAGCAGCATTATCTTTCTTGTCATGTTGTTGACAGATTTTAATAATCATTTCATGTTGTCCGATTAACTAAACGGCATTCTTTAAAACGTCAGAACAATACATTTGCTTCGGAAGTACTTTGTTTTCATGGTAACTAACTCCACCGTGTCATTTTAGATTCCATTAAAAAATTCCATTAAATCTAGCAGAAAATATCTCAAAGTTCAACCCAATCAAGATTTTATTTTTAAATCATTATGCCACCGGATGTACAAACGTTTTGCCTTCTAATCTAACTTATTTTCGTTCTTTCTTTTCCCCTGTTACATTTTTCGATATTTTTCTTGGATGTGGACACGTTCCATTAGGATTCATCCCCAATTGATTAAGCTTCTATGTAAAAATGTAATACTTGACAGAACAACTTAAATTCGCTTTTGAAAATCGAATTTGAAACTACTCATTGCATTCGGTTTGACGTATGACCTGTGAATAGTTTGTTTCAGCTTTCATTCGTGAACGGAAAAGCCGGATAAGCTCGCAGATTAAACCCCCCTTAACATTCAAGAGAAACTCTACTTTTTCTTTTCTTTTCATTTGCTGCTCTGTTTCATTGCTGTAGTATCTTGTCAAAACTTTCACTTTTTGAACCTTCTCGCTAACCATGGCTTCTCAAACATACCCGGTCACTCAAGTTGTTTCTTCCCTTTCTGATCGTCGATGCATTCCATCGTATCACTTAAGATGTATATGCAACTTTGTGGAAACACTGCCTTTTCCTCCAGGAAACTTTCTTAACAAGTTCCATTATATGATCATTTTCTCCTAATACCCTTACCCCCAAGAGGGCAAAGTTTTAACTATTTATTCCTTGAAAGCCTCTTAGAATAAGGAGCTCACACCGTTGCAAATACCCAGTACCACACAGCAAGCAGTATTTATAACTTGTTTGGAAATTCCTGCCTCTCCACTTGTTTAACTATCACGATTCCAATTCACTATTGGCTTCTCCACATGATTTTATATGACATTTGTACGGCAACGACTCAACTGAGAATCCGTAAGTAATTCATAACGAAAGGAATCTGAATACCAGAAATCCCATTATCAATAGAATAAAGCACTGCTAAGCTACGTTTGGAGTACATTGTGAATAAATAAAATATGAAGAGCAGATCCTATAACATTTCTTTCATATTATATTAAGGGAAGTAGCCTCTTTGTACAAAATCAGATATTGTTTATGGGGCAAATACTTCTAGCGAGATTAACAGAGCGGAAATATCTCGTTTAGGTATAGGATTTTCGATGGGGCTGTAAAGATATGTTTGGGTATAGTATTATTTGTTAAAGCATTATTGTTCTTGCTACTCAACGTTACGCAATGTTATTCAGTATTGAATAAAGTAGACACGGAACAGATGTTTAATTTTCTATGTAGAAATAACTAATGGACCAAATTCCACCAAATTTGATGCTTTCCTATCCATAGGATATACTATATTTCGGTTTCACTATTCATTTCCTGAGATAATCAACTTACTAAAACCATTTTCGTAAAGACTGTCGAAATTCATTGTTTCATTTTGTCAAGCTTAATCAGGTAACGACAATCAGGTTTTACACCCTGACTGTGGCCAATCCTAAGTCAAGCCTCGAAATAGATTTTTCAATACAGGTGCACCTTGTGCACCTAAGTTTTTAAATTAGGTGCACAGGTTATATTTTAGGTGCACATTTAAAAAAGAACGTATTATAAGAACATTAATGCAATATAAACTACTTTATTAGTTGGGTATGTTTAAATAGGTTAGTAGTAGATGGTAAATAAAAATATTTAAACATCTAAATTCTCTTTTCTCGCCGGCGCACGGCTGTCGTGACAGCCGCTTCAACAGAGCCCTCTGGAAAATGTTTCGATCATCGGAAACTTCTGATGGCAGTGACACAAGTAACCTGTATAAACCCGTTATGGCCCAGCGATTTTGTCTTCGCATAGTGTGTATTTAGGAATTTTAATTACGTTCCTTTAGAGCAAGAGAGGTCGATACTAATATTTTGTTCAAACATCAAAATAACATAAAACACGTTTTCCCCCCTTTTTTTTAACGTTAGGTGCACCTAGCGGGAAAAAAATTAGGTGCACAATTTTATTTTCATGTGCACCTGTGCACCCGGGTATTTCGAGCCCTGACCTAAGTGATAGAATTCTTTTAAACCCAGAAGATTTCAAAGCTTACACAATGCACACATTAACTATCCTGGTAGTTTCTCTTATCGAAAACTGTCCTGTCGTGACCAGCCACTGATACAAAAACCTGTTCGAAATTATAACTAGTTGTAGGCAAGGGACAATTTTGTTTTCTTATATGGATCTTCATTCTTCCCTGATATTTTATATCAGGGAAGTTTTGCTGTTTTTGTCTTGAGGAGGTATCTTGTGATTGTCAAAATTTGCAAGATCTTAATAGACGAGATATCTCGTCGAAAGAACTTTGAGGGTTAATGTGACATATTAATGCCAATTCCCTCTCTCCAATATTTGTCCACGTTTTGGATCCGTGACATTAAGCTAAACCAATCCCCCTCAGAAACGAAAAATGTTTAAGCAATGTTTTATATTAGAAATCCAATTCCCATCGTCAGAAAATAATGTATATGGAAGTGAATTAAATCTGTTTAAAATTTAAAAGGAATTAAATTTTGTCTAACGCCAGATCTCTTAACACTTCCTGTTTACTTATAACACCCCTGCAAATGTTTAACTAGTCAAAATTCTAATAATCGAATTTAGGTAACAACGTATATTTTAATAATGCAACATTTGATAAAAAAAAAAAAGGATGATCCTTGTACCTTTCAAAATTTTCAAAACCTAATTCTTTCATACCATACTTAGTCTACTTCTAAATAGGATTTTTTTAAATAAGATTTCAAGCTCTTGATCAGTTAAAATTCCAAAGTATGAATTCTGAATTGATATGTTATAGTTAATTGGTTAATAGTTAGACTAAACGTCAAACGTTTCAAAAACAGCGATAAACTGCATTTTACGACAACACCAATATGTATCACGCGAGAGAATTTGGATAGCAGAAGTAAAATCTTTACAGACCACCTGGTTTGTTTACACTGAAATTTTCTTTCATAATTCGAATAATCTTTAAAATCTCTTTCAACAAGTAAGCACAACTAAAGATTTTGGACGGAAATGTGATAAATATTTGCAGGGAAATCTCTGAAACAAAAAATAGTTCATACAGATTTTAACTACGTATCAAAATTTTCAGTTCTCTTGAATTTATGATTTGTAGAATTTGCACATGAAGCTGAATAATTTATTTGCTTTATACTCGTGTAAGTATTTCAAGAAGATACGAGGAATAGGAAATACAGGCTAAAAATAAGTACATTATCTGACAAATTGCTATTCATCGATGTGTTTTCTTTCACAAGGCAACATTTTTGTTAAATATCTGTAACAAAGATTTGATGTAGTGACTTACGAATACGAGTCGGATTACAGAAAATGTTTTTTTTTTCTTCCACAGTAATAAGATCCACACGTCTATTACTTATTTTTTACACAATTTTAAAAATAATATCCTTATTATACAATACTAGGGGGCCCGCCCCCTGCTCGCTAAAGCTCGCCAACCCACGGAGGATTGCTTTGCAATCCTCATTGCTTCGCTACGCTAACCTATGCTCGCTTTGCTCGCATCAATGAAGACATGTGTCCTAGCAGAAAGGATTTTTTACAAAATATGATATACCAAAAAAAAATATTTTTCAAATCTAAATTTGCTGTATTACAGAAAATATATATACAATACCCTGGAATCAGAATTCAAATGAAAACTTTGATCAAATGTTCGAAATGTCGAAATGTGAGCGCTGCTTTGGAAATGGAATACCCAGCATGTTGTTTGTGTGTACATTTCCATAAAGCACTCTTGAGTCACCCACACTTTTTCATTCAGTTTGTTGTCGAAAGTTATAGTGCAAGCGTCTTGTCGAACTATAATTGTTGGCCCTGAAAAGGACCGTTTTTTAAATGGCCCTGAAATGATCCTCCGCTTTCTTTGATTTGTAATTTTAATCTGCAACAGCTCAACTAAAATTATTTTTATTTTTCAGTAAAATTTCATCCGATAACGCTATAAATTCAATTGAGGCGACTTCGTGGTAAACAAACAATCGTACAATGTTGCCAAAACGCGATAACAAATAACATCTTTTTTGCGTGCCACGTAAGAGAATTATATATATAGATCACTCACTAGCTACTATTTGAAATTACGAATGGTAGGAAGGTGTTCTTATTACATCACACTGAAGCAGCATAACGGGCTATTGGTTGCGGTCCGGGATAAATTCCCAAAGGAAGGATCCGAGGACAACAATACGTAATTTTGAGCCACGGTCGGATGACGAACGAATGGAACCAGTAGATTTAAATATATCAAAATTCTCATTTGTAAAATTTCATATTTTCTAGTGACGTCCGATACCATTCCTCTTCCAATGTGCTTGCAGAAATGCTATACTGAATCAAAGTATTAAATTAAAAACTAGCAAACATCTTTTAACACACTTAAGCAGGAAACCGTTACAAAAGGTCGGTCCGGCTGTATTTCGGCAGGAATCCCTTACCTCGCATTCATTCGGTCTTGTTCATCCCCAAAGGAATATTGCCATCAGAATACGGGTTAGTCAATGATTAATTGATGTCACACTGGAGCAACACAACGGAATATTGGTGACGGTCCGGGATCAATCCCGAAGGAAATATCCGAGGATAACACCTCGTAATTTTGATCGACGGTCAGACAGATGACGAGGTCAACACCTGAGCTGGTATCCCACTCCCTTATAATTTTCACACCATGGCAACGTGGGAATATTTAAGGCTATGACAGATTTGACTTGCATCAGGCACCATGTGCATGGCGGTCTTTGGCTGAAACGAGGTTCAAACTCACAATCCTCCGGTTGCTAATTCGCTACTCTTCCAAACGGGCTACTGCAACTTACTGGTAAGTCGGAATAAAACCACTCTTTTCTTGTTTGTTAGGCAGCATGAAAGAAGTTTAATTAATATATTATTATTGGTTAAGAAATGGTGAAAGAAGTTCGACCAAGACTCATCGCGGTCTCCGCTGGCCCTTGAAGACATTGACCAAATTTCCTGTCCGATTTCAAGGAGACATACGTGGAGACTGCACACAATTTTCTAATGAAGAGTTAATATCTGCTCTTCAAACGGTCGATTACCATCCTGCAAAAACAGATGTACCGCAAGAAAATAGTTGACATCCCCAAAGCTATCCAAAATAGCACAAGGCGAAATCTGACTCAGAAATCGACGCGTTAGTTTTGAAAATGACGAACAAACTACATGAAATTAATGGAACACTGGATGACATAATACAAGAACATCCTTAGAACGTGTAGTTTTTTTAAAACGTAGATAATTCTTTTCAGATAGGTAGTTGAAATTACACATCGCACTGGAGCAATACAACAGGCTATTGGCGACGGTCCGATTGTGATTGAAAGGTGATGATTGGGATTTATATGGCAGAGAAGGGCCTGATCTGGCCAAGAAATACGTGTTCGTCAAGTTAATGGACACACAATGTATGTTTTTAATAATACAGAAGAGAGAAATACACCCAGAATAATATGAATCGAACATACGTCAACAACCGAGGATGCTGTAGCATTGAACTAACCTACTGAGCCACGAGTGATAGAAAGAAAAACGAAATCAATCCAAAAGTTATTCATAAGTCACCATCTGAAATCTATTCAACAATATTGTCCAAGGAATTGTCCGTTTCAAAGTACTTACTTTCAATCTCATTCATTCCAATGCCGGCTAATCACTCTAAAATGAATGCCAGCTTGCGAATGGGTAGAGAGTTTTGTAAGGTTGATTGAAAAGCATCGCTCTCAACTCCAAAAATGCCATACCGACTCCATCCATACCCAACGAGCTCATTTAGCTCAAACATCAACAGACTTCATATAACAAGCCACTTAGGATTTAAAATTAACCATCTCGAAAACAATTTCAAACTAGACGCAGTGTAGAACTGGGAGTTAGTTATTCCATGAGTAAATGCACTTATTCCCTGCCTACCATCAATTTCATAAAAGTTTACGGCGTTTTTTTAACTGTCGATTGATTGAAAAGTCAAGCTAGTCGATGAGGCAACTCGGCAACTTTAGATCGCCACTTACCATCACTGCTGCATATCGAGTAAAAGAAGTTTTACTCAATATAAATAGAGCATTAATTATATTTAAAGCCGATCCCAGCGCAATAAGTAGACGAGTATCACAGCAATGTGGAAATTTAAACGTGTACTCAAAGCTTAATGAGCGCAAAGTGTACACAAGTTTTAAACATTGACTCACTCTCCCCGTGGTGTATTGGGTGAGTTGGGAGACGTGGGTTGTGTAAGTATTGGCTAATTAGTGTGTAAATGGGCGGTTTTCTATCGAAAGTTATTTTATGGCCGTCTTGTATATTGACGTATATTGCCTGTCATAACTTTTAAAGAACCCCCAACGTTGCTACTGCGCATATTAGTATTTAAAATATTTAGGACATTACTTTTTGAATTGATAAAACACATAATTAAGATGGCTTGATCGAATTTGCAAGCAAGCTAAGACTAAAACTTATTTCGAAAGAAAGAACTCGACATCTTTTGTTGTAATAGAAATGATGATCGGTTGTTAGAATTATAATAAAGGTAATTTTGTTTGAAATACGTAACTACTAAAAACTACTTTTGTATAAAATACTATACTTTATACTAAGTTATATTATTAAAAGAATTTAAATGTTATTCATTGGAAGTATTAAAATATATTTTCTGAGATGCATTCAAATATTTACGATTACAGTTCCATTATTTTGAAAGTCAAGTTTAGAAGCAGTGTGCAATGTACCATTTTATTCGTTTATTTAGAGATCTCAGGGGATTTTAAAGATTATTTGTACTAACACAAATATTTATTAAATGAATGTGAATAAAATAGAATGAATCACTAAGAAACTGGAATACAAAAAAATCCATTCCTTAAAATCTTTACAAAAATGTTTTGTCACGAGAAGGAAAATGAACATTCGCTTGTCGAGTCTGAAACTTTAGAATTTACAAATAAAACTTACACAAAAACACGCTTCCGTTTCGATTAAATTAAAATTGGAAGATTTGTTTTAATTATTATGTTTAAATCATTGATCATTGCATCGATTAAGTTAAATAAAATATTACTAGGGGGCCTGCCCCCAGCTCGCTAACGCTCGCCAACCCCCGGAGGATTGCTTCGCTGCGCGAACCTATGCTCGCTTCGCTCGCCTCAATGAAGACATGTGTCCTAGCAGAAGGGATTATTTACAAAATATGTTACAAAAAAAATGTTTTTCAAATCTAAATTTGCTGTATTACAGAAAAAATATATGCAGTATCTCTAAAATCAGAATTCAAATGAAAACTTTGTGCAAATTTTGACTCGAAATGTGAGTGTTGCTTTGGAAATTGAATACCCAGCATGTTGTTTGTGTGTACATTTTCCCAGCACTCAAACGACCCACACTTTTTCATTGAGTTTGTTGCCGAAAGTTGTAGTGCAAGCGTCTTGTTGAACTATAATTGTTGGCCCTGAAAAGGACCATTTTTTAAATCGCCCTGAAAAGATCCTCCGCTTTCTTTGATTTCTATTATAAACTAACTGCAACAGCTCATTAAAATTTCCTTTTTTTTTCAATAAAATTTTATCCGATAACGCTATAAATTCAATCGATGCGCGAGACTTCGCGATCAACAAACAATCGTACAGTGTTGCCAAAACGCGATTACAAATAACGTCTTTTTTGCGTGCCACGTAAGAGAATTATATATATATAGATTTTAATTAACTTTATATTCAAACACACTCTCTAAGAATTAATTATGTGAAAGCATCAGAAAGTTCATAGTGACGCTGAGAAATACGTTTTTTTATCAACGAAGTTTTTCAAATTTCACTAAATTTTCGTTTAATTTTCTTTTTATTTTAATCGGAAAATGTCACATTAGTTATCGAGTATCTCGGCAAAATGAGACTGGCACTTTTAGGAGATTCGATTGAAAATGATAAATAGCGCAAATTAATTAAAATGCATGGAGCTGAATAGCTTGGAAGAATGGATGATTCATTAAATTAAAGAGTAAAAAAAATCACTCATATCAATTTCACTTTCTGAACGAACATCCCCCACTCAGTGATAATCAAAATTGTTCAATAACAAAAAGTAAAAATCAACAAAAAAAGATATACGCTGCAAAAAAAAATAATGAAACCGAGTATGCTTAGACGAAAAAATTCTTTCGCAATCAGGCGAAACTTAGGAAATTAAAATTCAATTTCTGAAAAGCAGTGATTCGCTATTGATTTTTCACAATCAGTACTTATAAAAAAAATTGTATGGAAGATTAGATCAGTAAATATTTTTTTACTTTTAGTTTACAAAGAAAGTTAAGGGGTAGTGGATTTTTCATCAAAAATACAATTGTTTTTTTCTTAACCGATTCTTAATTTCGACTTCTTTATCCTATCGTTTTACTTTCTTTCCCACAGCACAAAACAAAAAAAAAAAATATATATATATATATATATATATATATATATATATATATATATATATATATATGAAACTGACAGCAGTTTATTTTTTTATTATAGTATCAATGAAAAATATAGAAAATGAATTTGAACATTACTTTAATTTGAAGCGAAATATTTTTCGGTTTGCTACATAAAAAATATTTTTAATGAAAGCGGCTTTGTGTTAAAAATGCAGAATAATGATAAAAGAACTAATTTACTTTTTCAAATCTGCTTTTAATTTAAATTAATTGCTTCAAAAAAATTATTTTGCCCTAATTTTCTAAGGAAACTGTACAATTCAAAATAGAGAGAGTTAAATGCAGGAATTCTATCAAACGTCAAAACCGTTATTTCAGACTGCATGCCATAGTCACAATACTAAGTAAGAGACATTAAATTTTTTTTGCTCCCACTAGGGGGCTCCGCCTCTTGCTCCCTTACGCTCGCCAACCAGTGTAGTGAATAAGGTGTTAGCCTCTAGAACGGAAGGTTCCTGGTTCGAATCCGGGTCAGGGCATGGGTGTTTGTAAGCGTGTGGTGTAGAGGCGGCTGGGGAACCTTAAATCTACCGTGGCCGAAAGTCTTCACGTTGGGTTGGTGTGGAAATTTGGAGACTGGGGTGCCAGCGCAGGTGTGGTCTTGTCATTTGACCGTGGTTCAAAATTACGTGCCGGTGTCCTCGGATCTTTCCCTTAGGGGATTGATCCTGGACCGTCGCCAATAGCCCGTTGACTTGATGTAGAAACGAGGTTAATAAATTATCAATTTACGAAAATATATATTCGGTACGTAAGTATGCATCTTAATTAACGTCACACTGGAGCAACACAAGTGGCTACTGGAGACTTTACGGGACAATCGACAGTGGAGATATCAAGGACACCACGTTATTTTGAATCACGGTCAGATGACGAGGCAACACCTGAGCTGAAGCAACACAACGGGCTATTGACGACGGTCCGGGATCAATCCCAACAGGAAAGATCCGAGATAGGTATTGTAATTGAGGTCATACTGGAGCGACACAACGGGCTGTTGATGACAGTCCGCGATCTCTCCCAACTGGAACAATCCGAGGTAGGTATTTTAATTAACGTCATACTGGAGTGACGCAACGGGCTATTGACGACGGTCCGAGATCAATCCCAACAGGAACGATCCAAGGACGCCATGCAATTTTGAACCACGGTAAGATGACGAGACAACACAGCTACCAACCCAAACTACTAACTATACACCACGCCAACGTCAGAACATTTGAAGCCACGACAGATAACGAACACCAGCCTCTTTGCACACGACGGTTTTGGGTTGGATTCGAACTCGCAACCCTCCGGTTGCAAATCCGCTACTCTTCAACAGGGGTGTGGCGGTCCCCCGTCTCGAATTGAAAGAAACACTTTAGATGAGTGTTTGGGGTATCTGTCCACACCATGCTGCTTCTTCACGGTGCTAAAGATCGTCTGATGTAGCCGCGTTTTGTCTGTGGTATGCCAGTTATTGGGCGATTATTGATTAGTCGTACTCGATAGACGTCAGATCTGGTGAACGGGTGGTCCATGGAAGATGTGAAACCTGGTGGACATTGAAAAATTGTAGGTTGCATTCCATGTGTGCTCGCAGATTGTCTTGTTGAAAACTGGTCACAGGCAAAGTTTAAAGGTAAGGGAGAACAGGATTAAAAACTTCAAAGATGTTACAGTCGCTGTTGAGTGCACAGCCATGTAGGAATAGTTGCGGATTAGCACCGGATAGTTGCGAGTCGATTGATCCAACCCATGACCATCGTATACATGGGGGCGATGCATGTTCAATTTGTTACCAGCGTGTTCAAATATGGTAGTTTGGAGAGTGGGGTGCCTGCTAATGTGTTGATCGCGTCTGACTGTGATTTTAAAATAACCTGTGTCATTCATAGAGGAGATTTATTAGAAGTCTATGGTGTCATTGGTATTAAAAATTTTTAATTAACGTCCGACAAGGGCAACACAACGGGCTATTGACAACGGTCCGGGTAATTTTAGTTAACGTCCTACTAGAGCAACACACGAGCTATTGACGACGGTCCGGGATCAATCCCAAAGGTAAAGCTGGGGATTGATCCCAGACCGTCGTTAATGCCTGTTGTGTTGCTCTAGTACAACGTTAATTAAAAATTATCAATCACCCAAAGGAAAAGATTCGAGGACAAGTAATTTTGAACCACGCGGAGGAGTCCTCGTATCTTTCCTTTTGCGATTGATCCCGGACCGTAGACCTCACGTTGGGTTGGTGTGGAAGTTTGGAGAGTGGGGTGCCAGCTCAGGTGTTGCCTCGTCATCTGACCGTGGTTCAAAATTACGAGGTGTCCTCCTCGGCTCTTTCCCTGAAGGTATTGATCCCGGACCGTCGTCAATAGCCCGTTGTGTTGCTCTAGTACGACGTTAACTAAAAAAAATTCCCTAATTACCCGGTCCGTAGACACCAACCAACTGGTCTGGAGCTTAAGATGTTAGCCTCTAGATCGGAAGGTTCCTGGTTCGAGTCCGTGCATGGATATTTGCACCTTAAATCTGTCGTCATTTGAAAGTCCTCACGTTGAGTTGGTGTGGAAATATGGAGAGTGGGGTTCAGCTCATTTTTGTCGACCGTGGTTCAAAAGGGATTGATCCCCGACCGTCGTATAATGATTTAATGTAATTACTGTACAGATGTAATGAAGTACATATTAATGTAATTACTGTATAGATGTAATCTCTAACATTAGAAAAGGAATTGTGTTTGTGTTTGCTTCTTGCACGCTATGTCCCGACTATATGAATCTATGGCACTTACCGTAAAGGGATTCAGCACACAGGTAATACAAATTTTAGGGTCGCAGCGAATTTTAAAATTCAATCTAGAACATTTTAAAATTAATTTAATAAAATTTAATTATTGCTTTCTTTGGAATGGCAACACCATAAAGAGATGAGATTCTGAATTTATTTTTTCCGTTTTCATTTTGCGCGTAGATGATTTTCCAACAGATAACAAAGTTTTAACTTTAGTTATGTAGTTATTTTTTCTATCTCCTAGACCGTTAAAGATAGAGTTAAAATTTCAACGGATTTGAAAACTGCGGAAAATTTCACATTAGATCGATACCTAAAGATATGATTTTCTTTAAATAAATAATTTGTAAATTGAATATATCTTTTATATTTTCGCAAGAGTTTGTGATGACACGTCAACTTTTGCTTTCCAAAACTAAAGATTCTTTTTTTTTTTAACTCGAAGGGCAGGAAATGCAGATTGCATTTCCTGCCCTCTTCCATTTCAGCGAAGCAGAGGGGGGAAAAAAATTGACTGGCATTGTTTAGTTTTTTTTCGTAAAATCGGAATCGATAGATTGAAAATTTCAAAGGATTTGAAATCTGCGGTAAATTTTACACCATATTAATATCTAACGTCACGGCGTTGCCCCTACTGTTGGTTTGCTTCGCAAACCAGCACCATGGGCACGAGAAACGCCGGGCTAGTGAAGTATATATGTAATGTGCCCTAACATTCTGGGTAGACATGTCACCTCGGTGGCATGCGCTACTCATTCAGCCACTTATTTAAACGGGTACAGTGTCCCACGACACTACGCACGGGAGTGTGTGTGGGTATTAGTTACTTAGAACCGTCATCAATAGGCAATAATAATAATTAGGACCGTCGTCAATAGTCAAAAAATGGAGCGTTGAGTTGCTCTAAGTACGTTAATTAAAAAAAATTACAAAATTACCCGGACCGTAGACCCTTAGTGTTGCTCCAGCGCGACGTTTATTCAACTAACCTCCTTTCGATGTATTTTAATTAACGTCGCGCAACCAATGGCTATTCGATAATGGTTGAATAAAAAAATAGTTCTCAAAACGAATTTTATCAAGAAAGCAGCAAAACCAAAAAAATATAATTATATATATTGTTTTTTTAACCCAACCCCCTTACTTACTTTCCCCTTTTTAAAAAGTTTAGTGTAATATTCCGAAAAACTCAAGTCACTTTTAGATTCCTGAGCCATCAAACCAGGAATACATTATTTTTTGTATATTGATCAGCGATTATGCTCACAGAAACAAGGTAACTTAACATAAGTGTTAAATCTCTATATATTGTAAAGGGCGCTGTGTGAGCGCGAGGAGTGTTGTCTCCCACATACTGGAGAGAGAGCTGTGTGAGCGCGTGGGGGACATTGAGGCTTGAGACACGGAGGAGAGAGGTACTCTCCAAGAGCTTAAGAAAACGCTGCTTCCTTAGCCCTAATTTGTACTAGGCTTCCTTAGCCTAAATGAGAGTGGTCCAACCACGACGTTGTTAAGTTTGTTGTAAATAAAGGTTGTTTGTTACAACGATTTGCATACATTCTAATACAGTCCACTAAAGAGTTATCGGACCAATTCAATAAGCTTGGATGGTTGAAACTTGTTTATGCACTCATTGTATCTCTAACGTAAGATTAGTTGAAGGTTTTCTTGAATTAATATATTTTTCATTTGTTTGTCATCTCTTACGGTGAAATTAACTATTAATTACGTTGAAACAATAGTTTTAAATGTAATATTACTGAAATTCCATATAACCATTACTTAATACAAACTGAAATTGAGTAATGAGATAAAAATCAATCATTTCATTACTGATAAGGACAGCCAAAGATTGGCACATCTGTTCTAGTTTTATTTTTTAAATAAATTATTTTTTAAAAGTACAATTTATAGAAATATTTTTGAAACTTGAACAATGTTTACTTTAATGGTATAAAAATGCTGAAAATTATGTTTAATTCATTTTTTCCCAAAACATTTAGTTTCAGTCTTTGAAGACTCCTCTAATTTTACATAAGCTCTGGAAAGAAAATTGTCAGAAAAGGCAATCATATGTTCAGAAATAACGAAGCCTCATTAAACCACTAACATTTTTTTCTAGTATGGTATTACATAAGCTTATAAGGAACAAAAAAAATAACTCAAAATTTGAACTGCCCAATAATGACGCAAGTCATCTTAATTATTGTACAGTAAACCTAAAGTAACATGACAGATTCCTGCCACCTGCAATAGTAAGTCGGAAGTGCGCTAAAAACATACATGCTAACACTTGATTGTTACGGCTCGTTTTGTTTTAGTTCAATCAGTTGTAACTTGCAATTTACAAGTGTATAATTCTTGGGACAATCAGGGTTGCCATTAAAAAAAACTTATAAAATAGTAGCATATTCTTAAAAATAGAGCTCCTCTTAAATCTTATTTTAGTTGCTAATACAAAATGACTCAGATAAAACACAAAATGTGCTAAGTATGAGTCATTAAAAAACTTGTCAAGACATTTACTGGTACAATGGATCTTGTAAAATTATATATAAACTGAAAAAACAGTCATAAGCATGCAAGATGCAAAAATTTAGTTTTTTCATGTTAAAATTGGAATTTTCACCTGAACACTGAAGTTGGCACACACACACTGCTTATTTAGTTTTTACTCAACGCAAACAATTTAGCAATGTAATAACAGCAAAATAGTCCCAAATTTATGTAAATTGTCATAAATTGCCATGTGCTTGACATTAATTTGGGCAATATCTTGGGAGGATTTTTTGGACACAATTTGTCAAGTAATAAAGGATGAAAAATGGTGAAAATGAAACTTATTGGTTTTCATATTTCAGAAACTTGGTACTGATATAAAATATGATTCTCAACTACTTAAAAGTTAAAGAAATTGCAGATGAACGAAATACAATACAAAGTCCCAAATCCGGACGTCCAAAATTCAGAAGTGTCCAAAACCCGTATGTTTTGCTAACCAGAATTTTTTGATTTTCCCCACTTTTTTACATCTTTCAGACAATTTTTAATAACAAGAAGTTAAACCTGGACCTAATTGATGAAACAACGCAAAATAACAAACATGTTCAGAGTAAATACCACACAAAAAAAATTTGCAGTAAAAATTTGTTTTTTAATTGTATCAAAAAGGTTTTTTCCTTTTTTTTTTTTAATTTTTTATTTGAAATTTTACTATTGCAAACAAAAAATTCGCAAAGGTGTAAAATTAAGGGTTTTTTTTTGACAAAAAATGCAAATAATACGAAATCCGAATTGGCCGAAGTCCGCAGAATTCCGGATTTTGAACTTTGTACTGTATTAAATCTTAGTGAAGATTAATTCTTAGGATGCAGGTTACATGTACAAAAAGGGATGGACACAATCAATTGTAGTTAGTCTGGCAAAGTTTAAAAATTCGCCAAAATTCTGAAATAAGTAGCTTTTGAGACAATTTTGGTTAAAACAAATCCCTAGTTGTCAAGGTTGAAAATTGAAAGCAAAAATAGTCTGTGGCATCTCTGGACAATGCATCATAGCAATACCTGTATGGTCAATCGGGTGTTTGCTTTGAGGCCTTTTTAGGCAACAAATTTATTTTTTAACATTTTATAGCCCATTCTTGCATCTCAATGCCTCCCTGTCTCCTGAAACCAGTATTACCCCAAGATTCCTTCAGCACCGATAGGGGCAAGAGACAACTTTGGGATACTATGTCCTGCGGCCACCTTATTAATTATATTTTTGAAGCATTCTTCCATTCCCTAAAATCCAACCATTTGTAAAGGAAAAATTTATATATTGTGGCAAAGATATTGAAGCCCCACAATAAAATGCAATGAGACAGCTAGTCATGTGAATTATCTTTTTCAATTTTACCATTAAATCTTGAAATAAAATAAAATGTTCCCCAGATTTCACAATTTATAGAAACAATTAGTAGAATCAATGATCCCTCTAAAAGACTAAAATGTGGTTCAAACTTCACTTCAAAAACACTGTACAAAATTTTTTTAATTGGTTTTCAACTTAAGAAATCTTTTTAAAAAATAAATTTTAACAGAAGCAATATCAAATTAGTATATTTTTATTTTTCACATATTTGTAATATTTTTTGAAAAATATAGCAAGAGAATAAATACCAAACATGCCATTCAAAAAACAATATGTGGACACTTCTTCATGACAATGTATTTAACATTTCATGACATTTTAGTCAAAAAAATAATCCAAAACTTGAAACACATGCAAAGGCAAAAAACTCACAAATGAATAACCAGTTTATATTTTGCTTACAATAAAAAAAATTAAACCTAACAATGTTTCATTTAACATACAAACAGCATGTTTAACAGTTAAGATATATATATTCATGCATTAATATAAAAATAATTATTGCAAAGAATGTAATGGCATACAAATTTTAAAAATCTTTGGTCCACCTATAATTTAAATATTATAAATTACATATAATCCTTAACAATTTAAATTACATTTTGATTCATATAGTCTAGTGAATAAATATCTGGATAACATGAAATTGAAGTGCTGTACACTTAATCACAGAAAAACACTTTTCTAAATGATTAAAATTATTACAATGAAGTGCAAAGATGAGATTACTTTGATAAAGTAGAAAAGTCTTGATTTAAAAAAAAAAGAATTCACTACTGAATTTCAAAAATGTATCTAAATATAACATGTATTTTCTAATTCCTACACACAATTTAAACAAGCTGTTCTTCAGTATTAAAAACAAAAAGTTTCTTATATAAATAATAATTGAAATCAATTCAAACATAAATGGAATAAAAATCGTGTGCAAAAAATATGAAAACCGATGTTGACATATTTCTTACTTTTCATTAAAAAAATATTTTAAAGACCAGATTGATATTTATCAATTTCAATCCTAACCTGTATGCATTCATCAGTGTGTAGACTGGTTTGAACAGAAGATTGAAAGCTGAATTATTATAATTCATCTTCAACTATTTGGTACCACTCATATAAGACAAACCCATTTACTTCAGAAAGCCACACAAAAAGCAAATCCTATAAAATGATCAAGTTTATCGAAGTGTAAATCTTTTGACTACAACCTATACAACTTTGTTAAGTAAATTCCAAACTTTATCACATTAGCAATCAGGGTAACCAACAATTCTGAAAATTAATAGTTATATGGTAATAGACAAAAGCAGCTTATGAAAGCATGTTTAAGGTTGAGACATTGACATATTCCTATAAGGTAAGCAATCATTTTTATGAAAACCACAACATATTTCAATACTTAAGTAATATTTTTTTTTAAACTTTTTTGTTAATCCAAAATTTAATTTAAAAAAAGACAAAGAAGTTTTAATAAAATTGCTGGTCCTCATTACCAATTTTGTTTTAAACCCAACACTTACACCTGCTGAGAACATTAAACTTCTAAAATTAAATGCCTTTAATATATATTTCAATTCTTAAATAACTTATTCAATAATTTTGATTTTTAATGTTCATTATATTTGTTTTTATTACATCTCATTTTATTTATTTACAGTACTCGGCAATTATAAATGAAGAGTTTGGTAAAGAAACATAAAACAGCGTTAATACAAATGCAATATTACAAGAAATTATTTGTCATAACTTTTAACGAGATTTTAGTTTAACACAAGTATATTTTTTTTAATTACAGAAAGGGTCTGAAACAATATTTAACAAATTAGTGAACAAACAGAACAAGAAATAATTATTAACAGTAATGTCAAGAATACTAATAATGGGTGCAAGCATTTGAACTCAACAGATGAAATGAGCACTAACAATTTTACTAAAGTCCTGCCATACAGTAAGCATTACAACAGATTTGGAAGAATACAGTTAAAATCTTTTGTGAATAATCTAATGCAAAATGATTAAAATAGAAATAAATTTGTTCAGACAGCATTTCTAGAGTTTCACTCTTTATCCTTCATGCTAAATATCAAACTTACTGTACTTGCAGGTCTGATGAATTCTACAAATACAAGTGTCCTTTGGCAAGCACTTTCTTACTTGAAAAGTGCATCACAAGCAGAAAATTAAAAATGAATCAACATCTTAAAAGCTGTAATATATCACTCAAAATACTTGTACATATTTTTTTGTTTTGCTATAGCTATATAAAAATGAAAAATATTCTTGAACCCAACAGACTGGATGAAAAATAAATACCTTGAAAAGTTTAATTTTGTTTTACTTTTACAGATACAGAATAGGATCTGATAAATCTTTCAAGCCTAAAAAAATTCTGAAAGAAGAGAAATTATAAATTAGTAATATTCAATTGGTCTCAAGATCTTTACGAAAACATTGGAAATATGAAAAACAAATTACATTATAAATATTAAAGACAACTTTGTCACTACAGAATGTTGTGCATATACGAGTTGCATTAATTCACATGCACATAAGTTTTGGAAAAATCACACAATTTTTACAGACTCGTAAACATACATTGACCTGTGAAACATAGTATACATTTAAAGCACCTCAATATATAGAACCAAAATATTCATAAAATAAAGTTAAACAATATGTTATGACATGCCGATTTTTAGGGGAAGAAACAGAGAATCTGAGAAAATGAAACATGGTTTTATGACACTAACTTGGCGTGACCTTTTCTATTTGTTATTGAACACCTGTCTGAAAACGTACAATTTATTTGTCATATGCTGATTCTGAAATTACACTAATCAGCTAGGGGTAAAATTTGAGAATGAAAAATGTATGTACTTTAGAATTTACGTTTACGACAGACTTGTGCAGAATGTATTCCCATAGGAACTGCAGAGAAACCATAGAAGTTAAAATCTCTGTAAACATGTAAAAATTTAAAAATGAATCATATATATATATATATATATATATATATATATATATATTAAAAGATCCTACATGTTTAATTTCTTTTTTAAAAAATTTTTAAGATTCATTTTAAAATTTTTCCAGTATGGAATGTTTTCTTGAAAGAACTGCAGAGAAATCATAGTAGGAATCTCTATAAACATCTGTTGGATTTCTTGAAAACAAATTTCAAATTTCTAGATTCATTCAGTCCTAAATTTTGTCAAAATTTTTTCAATTTTACCATATATAATATTACCATATAAAACAAAGTATAATATATTTGAATAACTAAATGCAGATTTACAGTAGTGCAGAAATTATAAAATATTGATAGCAAATATCATACCATAGGTTAATAATAATTAAGAGCTAGTACAACAATAGGCAGCTTAAGGTAATTCTTTTCCTTCTCGTGAAAGCTGAAAACATGTATGACTAGCGAGGATGTTTATTTTAAGGTGTAGCTGGTGCTTAATTAGACTAATAATTAGAAAAGTAATCGTTTATTCTTTAATTATAATGAACCCAACAAAACCACTACTGAAAGTAGGTTATTCTCTTGTCCTTGCCTGCATTATATACCTGCACATGCACTATGCTTGAGAGATCCCAGCAATGGATCCTCTATGCAAAGTAGGTAGGTAGGTACATATATTAATTAACGGCGTACTGGAGCAACACACAACTATTGACAATGGTCTAGGATCAATATCCAAGGATAACACATAATTTTGAATCACGATCAGATGATGACTCTGCAAGGAGCCAAGATTTTTACTGTGTGCACTCCAGAGTATCCCACGAGTGAACAAGGGATAGTGAAGAACGATATAAAAATAACCTTTTTACAGATTTACAAAAATACATATTTTGGTCTGCAATAAACAGTTTTTGAGAAACATCTTCAAACATTAAGCAATTTTATTACTCTTCAAGTTGCAAGTCTTTAAAATGTCTAAAAATTTCAATATTTTATTTTGGACTTGACCCTGGTATGAAATTCTATCTAAACTATTATAATATTCCTATTCATTGCACTGGAAGATTTTGCTGTCCTTATAATTTACTGTAAGGTGATGTTCTTTGTAAAAAGAGATATAATACAAAGTGAATGGAGTTCTTAAGTTGTCTTTTATTGTTTCGCCTTGCGTAAACTATGTGCTGTTTGTTCCCTGTTCGATATTGCACACTTTCACCTATACTGTACTATGTATACAATCCGTGGTAATTGTCATTGATTGGCCCTAGAACGATCCTCAAACCCATGGGTAGAGGTTGGATGGACTGGGTATGTACTTAATTAATGTCGCACTGGAGCAACAAAACAGGCGATTGGGGACAGTCTTGAATCCATTCCTAAGTTAAAGATCAAAGGACAACCTCTCATAATTCTGAACCAGTCAGGCAATGAGGTCAACACCTGAGCTGAAACCCAACTCTCCAAACTTCAACACCATGCCAATGTGAGCACATTTGAGGCCACGTTAGACTCAACATATACCAGTTCCAAATTTTAAATTCACAACGCTCTGGTTGCTAATTAGTCACTCTTCCAATCTGGGCTACAGCAGCCTGGGTTATTAATTGAAGTTAATCCATTGTGCTTTCAGGAAAATGATTACTAACAAAATTTGCATCAATTATCAAACTTTATCCACACCCTATCATTGATGTAGCAAGTTAGTAAAGAATTCTTTATGAAGCAAGTTGAATGTTTAGCACCACATTATCATTTCTGTATATACAACACAAAGCTTAAAGAGAAAGTGAAAAGTCAAGCTTACTGTAACTAATAGATATACAACTCCTAGGTAAGCAGCAATGAACATGGCAAGAAACAAATCAAATATAGCAGGCTTCACTCTGTAAAAAAGAAAAAGGAACAATCAAAGACATTTGACACTTTTGCAATATATCGTATTGATATTTATCAATTTCAATCCTAACCTGTATGCATTCATCAGTGTGTAGACTGGTTCATAAAACATAAGTTCTGGTTCCCTGCAAAAAGGTTTAAGAAAATAAGAAAGCTTCCTTTCAAATGTAGAAAACCAAGTATTTGAATCATCATAATAACAAATTACCTTTTATCTGGTTTGAATATGGAATATTTTACATCTTTTAAGTATCTGCTCATAGCTTGCTCTAGAGTTAATATTAAGGGATGTTTAGTTGACCCAGAAAGAAGCAACTGGGTGCTACGAGGCTGAGAAGAGAGTTTGTCTATCCATGCTTTTAAATAACCTTTCTGGATATGCTGTAATGAAAATGAGCTTAGTATAAAATACAATATAAAAGACTGGATGGAATTAAAAATCAAGTGTTACAGTAGAACCTCATTATAACTGAATAGGGGTTAAAGGTTATCCGTTTAAATGAAAGTCAGGTTTATAACAAATAATTCTTATCAGGGTGTAATGCAACAGGGTGTACATCAATAAAAGTACAGTAGTTAGTTCAGGCCTCGAAATATATTTTTTAATACAGGTGCACAAGGTGCACCTAAGTTTTTAAATTAGGTGCACAGGCGCGCCTAGCGGGAAAAAATTAAGTGCACAATTTTATTTTCATGTGCACAGTGCACCTGTGCACCCGGGTATTTCGAGCCCTGAGTTAGTTACAAAAAGTGTTTATTATATATCAAATAAAAAACAACCTTCAACATAGGTTGGATTTAGCCTTCAAAAAGATGTGTACATATACGCTGCATTAATTTTTAGAACAAGGTGTTGTTGATTGCTTACATTCATTGGTTTGAAAAATAATTTATTTTCTGCTGGGTTTGTTTGCTTATTTCTTCAGTTAATAACTGACGGAGGAGCTGTAAGTGTTCACAATAAGACAACACATTTTAATTTGCCGATAGTTCAACATACTGAATAACAAAATTTAAATGGTCTTACTTCACTCGCTGTCTGTTAAAGATTCATCGAGTCCAAGAATGTCTTTTTGTGATTTATTTTCGGACATCAAACAAACAGTACAAACGGTACAACAACACAACAAATAATAATATTACGCTGAGATACATAAATTCAAGTTTTAAGAACACGGAGGGAGCTCATCAAGAAAGCTCACACCCGAAGCCGTGCCATTCAGGAAGTCTTTTTTTGTTTTTAATCACATTACTTTACGAACGATCACATGGTCTCGCCGAGAGTGTCAGCAAGAAGCTCCACTCTCAACAACACCCACGTGGTACATTCCTATTCACAACACTGTCCATTATAAGCTACATTCGTTATAATGAGGCTCTACTGTAGTTCAGGAAATAGATTTCAGATGAGATTGGTTAGGATTTAGAGTTTTATGGTGAGATGTTTGGCCAAGCTGCACTAAGCATCAAGTAAATGGACACACACACAATTAAAGCTTTACTGATATACATGGGGATTTCAAATTAGATTGAGTTGGGTTTAATGGCACAAAATAGACATCAAGGAGTTTAGATTAACACAGATGAGAGAATAAATACCTAATAAAAAATAATATCTAATAAAAAATGTCATGGTAATAAAAAATAAACTGCACTTGATAACTTATTAAAGAAATAACTTACTAAACCCTCAGAAAATATCCCTGTACTAAGTGTTTCACCACTTATATTATACATGTGTCTTGCTAATGCTTCAGCAATTATTTTCACATTCCTGGCCAGTTTGTCAACATTGACATTTTCCCTAAAAAAGTGCATTTCAATTAACATCTTGACAATCCTTTTAACATAATTTAAATAAAAATAAAAGGAATATTTCCAGATAGTTTTAAATTTAAAAACAATAGCTTAATCTAAATTGTTAGTATATACGTTTCAAGAATTGGATTGCAAAAAATTTTAAAAAGCATACATATAGCAATAAATTAGTAGACAAGCAGTTTAGTGGAAATAATTGGCATGTTAATAATGGGAAATTTCTTAATCAAACTTGACAAATGACTTAATTCCATTTTTACACTTTAAATTTGGAAACAAAACTATGTAACTGAACTGGCACTAATCCTCAAACAATTTTTAATTTTAATCTTTCAATATAAAGTATCAAAGACAACTTAACAAGCTTGAATTAAAACAGGAGATATGAATTCAAAATATTAACCACAAAACATGAAGTAGATTTTCTATTCTAACAAAGCCAAAAATGAATTTTACTGTGGTAGTTTTCCAAATTAATTAAAAGTTAGCTTTTTCTTAAAAATATGAAAAAATTACTTTAACTTTGTTTTTAATAATTTTTTACCATCATACAACTAGATAATACTTAATGCATAAAATGCAAAAAAAAACTTAACCAATGTTTATTACTTTAAATATATTTTCCAGTCTAAAAGAAGTAAATTGTAAACCTTGTATCTAATATTGTAGTTTTCTTCAAAGATCGTGGTGATTGTAGATGAGATATGGTAAAAGCAGGAAGACGTCTGATACTAAATCGTTCATGTTCCCATGATAACAATTCATCAGCAAGATTGATTCTTTTATGAATTAACGAAATATTAACAGCTTCTTTTGGTTGTGCAGCAGCCCATTGTAGCTCCTAAAGGTATTTTCAAAATCAAAGAAATCAATATCATGCAACAAGTACAATAGAGAAAATATTAAGACTAAAAATATACAACTTGAAATACAATTAATGTAATACATTTGTAAATTAATCATATTTTGTTCCTAATTACCAAAGACAATTCTTCCAAATATTTTCAGTACGGTGAAGATTGCATTCAACAATTAATAAAGACTAAGTCTCAATATTTAAGATCATTATCTCCTTATTTAACGAACTACTTATTTAATAACTGGTGGCACTCACCAGCTTTCCAGTACTCAGAATCCCCTTTCAGTTTGATTACCACACTAAAAAAACAGGAGTCAATTCCAGCCCAGGATACAATATAATCAAATTGAGGATTTCATATGCAGCTCGATTTGATGGACGAGACAGGCAAATGCAATCAGCGCCTGACTCAAATCAGATGCTGGAATGTTGTCGGTACATGTATGCCACCCCAGTTTTCATTTCCTGTCAGAAACAAAGCCAAAGCCTGCATGTGCGAAAGACGCCAAAACTATGAGGCAGTGTCAACTCCGACACTGGTCCCGGATGCAATACAATAGGATTTCCCACACCCGGCTTAGCAGATTTCGTCTTCGGACACTAGTAAATTCCACCAGCGTTGAACTCAACAAATATTTGATTCAATGAATGAACACTTGATGACGGAATGTTCCTATTACATGCATACCTTGCTTACCCCACGACTGTCATTTCATATTGTCAGTATTATCAAAGCAGGCATGTGAAAGATGTCCAAAGTTATGAGGGGTGTTGGCCCTAGATGCAATGTAATCAATGATTTTACAAATCCCAGTTTGGTAGATTGGCTGGTCCAACGACTAAATGCAATGACTTATTGAAAGGGTGACGGAAGAGTACCAGCACCATGACTAATAGTCTATTGCAGGGGTTCCCAAACTTATCCAAGTCGTGGCACCCTTTAGAGAATTAGAATTTTCTCATGGCACCCTCAGCATATATAGATTATTTCATATCTGTACGTCTGAGAAGAAATTAGAGAGGTAAGAACAACTTAATAGGAAAACATAGGTATTTGAAAGTATATAAATGAAACAAATAAAATTACATTCAACAAGCTCGAGGAGGTATATGTGAGTGTTTAGTGGGCCGGGTGAGCCTGCTGCTCAACTGCACAATTGTTCAAATCGTGGAATTAAGCTTGATACAGATACACGCATTTATTTTTCGACATTAGTTTACGAACAATATTCACTCTTTATAACAGCAACTGCTGGGAATCCAGCTTCACACAGATATGAAGTCGCAAAGGGAATGAGAACTCTTATAGCTTTAGCACTTAAAATGGGATACTCAATTTTTTTTAGATATCCAATATTTCATCGTGGATTTTACTTTCAGGCTGTTGTTGCTTGATAGCTCAATTAGATTTTCTGCTTGTGAAGTGAATTCTTGTAGAGGCTTCAGCACGGAATGGATCTTGGATCCAGGCTAACTTCTCGGTTAGGTCTTCTGCGAAGACCTTTGAGAACCATTCAATTGCGATAGATGCTTTGCTGCATCCCTCATCTCTCTACGTGGCACCCCAGGGTGCAGCGATACAGTTTGGGAACCCCTGGTCTATTGTATTGAGACCCTTGCTAATCCACTAAAGTCTGATTGCCGACATAAATTTCAGCATGCACGTGATTGGAATGTTTGACAGATCCCAGGGTTCGATACAATGGTATCCCAGATATTCAAATCGTTGTTCAGAGTAATAATCACACACACAGAACATGTATAGAAATCTCCTCTACCATTCGACAGCCTCTACATAATGTGTCCTCTATAACACTAATAATGTTGTGGAGATGGCAGCCACTATTACCCTTTTCCCAGACTACACAGCGTGCCTGGTTCCCACCAAAGTCAACGAGCCAATCACCAGCAGAACTATGACATCACCGCAAACAGGGTATAAAAGTGCCCTGAACACTTCAGCGCAAAAAGTATTGCTTTGCGATCATGATGTACGATGCCATGCCCGATGTGGCTATTCTCAGTTACCCGTCCCCATATTGTAACTGTCCCCATTTTATTTAATTAAATGTAATTACTATCAAGCTCTGTCTGCCCATAAATGGTGTCAGAAGTGGGATTCGAACCCACGCCCGGTGTCTATTTAGGGTACAGTGGCCAGTTAGAAGGCCAATAGCTACCCTGTCAAATACAAACAGCAGTGAATTCTACAAATCTGATGATGGAGTGTTTTTTGGTAATCAGCACATCAGGCTTACTCTGCACCTGTCATTTTCAGTTATGAATACTCAGAGGGGCCAAAGTTCTGGATAGTCACCCAGAGCAAACTAATTCCTTTAGATATTATCTCCATTCAGAATAAATAAGAACGTTTAAGCTCCTAACTTATAGACCAATTCACTTTGTAGCCTAGTGGTTAGAATGGAACTTTATTGCCAAGTGAGGAGTGCATGTACTCCACAAGCTTGTTTTCCATAACTTGTGTGCATATATGAAACATAAATATTCAATCAACAAAGGCATGAGGTGCCTACTCTACTCACGAGATGGCACAGTGGCAGCGATGTCGAGACCAGCAGCGCAAGATTAGAGAGTCAGCAAGTGCTCGAACTGGTTAACATATGGACACTGGTTTTTCGTTGTGCACTTTTATTTCAGTCATGTATTAACTTATTGATTTTGTGCTTTACGTTGTTTATGTTATGTGTAGAAATAACAGGTGTTATAGTACTAAGAGGTTTCAGCGAATAGTGAATAAACCTGCAACACTATACATGAATTCCTTTAGGCGATGTTACGAGATTAAAACCAGATAAGTATCCCCAGAAGCACAAATAAACCTCAGTCACATTATCTAAACTGTTAGATAAACTGAACTCCAGTAATCCCTATTTTAATAGCTCTTCTTTGGATATAAATATAAAGGTTCCTTACCTTATAAAATGTATCACCTGAGCTACCCTCCTTTGGGGGCTTTGAAACGTGTAAGTACAGGTTGTCATCATCACCAATAGAATCTAGGCACAGAGTGTACAGGGCATCAGGAAGAAGGCTTCCATCTGAAATAAAAATTAATCCCATGGTAAAAAAAAAGGCTGAATTATTTAATAAGATGGAGAACAGGGAATAAATTAGTTCTCAAAATGCAGCTACATTGTGCCGTGTTTAAGGTATCAGTTACTTAGGGCATAAACATTAACATTTTATTAAAAAGGAATACATTAGCCAAGAGTGCAAAAATATTTAAAAATAATTTTTAATTTGTTTAAGGTGTACATACACTAGAATTTTTTTTCTTAATTTTGACTTTAAAAATCCAATATTTTTACAATCGTTCATTGGTTTGTATTAAGACTCATTTCAGTGAGTGAAAAATTTAGAAGGCTAATAATTAATATTATCTAATTTAGATATAATTAGCTAATTATGTTTTTTAACAGTGATATCCCAAATTCGAATTTATTCAGTAAGAAGATTCCTGTTGGAAATTATTCCTTCTATTACCCTTCATGTTTTGAACCTTCATGAAGTTGCTAGAAAGAACAGGTTTTTTTTATAATTTTTTTCACCAAGGAAATCTTTTTTTTTTAAAAAATCTAGATTTTTCATGAATTGCAACATTTAAAAATGGAATAAAAATTCATTTCTAAACTAATAACTTTGATTGAGGTTCAAAACATCTGCTTTCTACAAATTGTAATGACATCCTACTGCAAAAACAGTTATTCAGAAATCAAATTTAACCTTTTGGAAACATGTCTGCATATGGTGACAGTACCTAACACCCTTTATAACTAGAAAACAACTTTGAATATTGACAAGATCTTGGCATCGTTTGAAAGCTAGGATAGTTGGAAAATATTTTGAATTAATAAAAATTACTGATTTTTGTGATTTCTAGTGTGTGTGTGTTTAAATACAGGGGGAGGGGTAATTGTGTGATATGGAGTGTCATTTTTTAAACCAAGTTGGAGGTGTAGTTTGTAATGTCAAACAATATGGATGCAACGTGCAGTAAATATCTTTGCTTGCATTTACCATGCTGTTCAACCTGTATCTGAAAGAATCATCTTAACATTCACTTACATAGACCCAAATGCATTCAATGTAGTTGGGGTTATTTTTCATTACAGTAAGGCTACTTTAACGTTACCAAAAATGGTTACCTTCAACGTGGCCCAACATGCAATACTGCATAAAGATAAGATTTTAAGGATCACTAAATTAAGTCCCCCAAGACAATTCTTATAAGAAGTAAAATGGTTAATATCCCTTTTTGGCATTGCAGAGAAATGAAAACCAAATGAGAATAAACAAAAGAATAGATCAGAATTAGTGAATTATTCAGCATGGGTGCAATTTTTTTTTCTTACAATATTGAGCTGTTTAGTTGACTACACAATACACAAGGAAATGAAATATTTATTTATTATATTACAACTCTAATAACCGATTGCTGAAAATCCAAACCAGAATGCTAACATTTGATAAAAAATGGTACAGTAAAAAAGGTTGTAAAAGCTGAGTTTTACCTGAACTATCAATATTATCTTCTATCCACTTTTTTGTGCCTTGATAGTTGAATTTTCCACCTCCTGACAGAAGGAACAAAAGATTGAACCTATGATAAAATAAGTTTTAAACAATCAAAGGAAGGCAGCAGCAAATCTAAAAACAGTAGAATTAAAATCCTGACTGAAAGCTACACAAAAATTGTGATATTCTGAAAACTCTAAATAAAGAAATATTGTACTATAAAATAAGTCGAAATATTTGCCGATAAAAATTCAAGATAATAAAGTTATCAATACCTAGGGTGAGTTCGGGAATTTGTATATAGTCGTGACAATAATCTAGCTAATTCCAACAATGCAGCTACTCCACTGCCATTTGAATCAGAACCATATGAAAGCCCCTAAAAATCAGATAGCAAAATCGATAGCATTTAATTAATATTCATTCTATCTTAGAAATAGATTTGAACATAATACTCCAAAATCTACAGTAAAAAGAATTCAGCATTGAGAAATTTAACAGGATAAACATACTGGAGCAATTCCATATGCATCATAGTGTGCAACAATGGCTACTGTAGGCAATTGTTCTTCTACACCAAAACCACACAATTTTCCCTGAAAACAAAAGTTAGAGATAAAGATGTAATATTTTTATGAAATATTTTTATGTAAAATAAATTTTTATTTGTTATAAGGAAATACAATTTAACTAAAATTTTATAAAAATATTATACATGTAACCATTAAACATTCATTTTCTGAGCAAATCTTTCCCAAAATGCCATTTTTATTCAAAATCAATTATCGAGTAATAATTATAAGAATTTTTGTGTAAACAAATCAATAGAAGATGAGAATCTTCCAGTTACTCAATATAAAATGCGTGTAATTCTACCACAAAAACATACTAATACAACTCCACAACCATTCACCATGTTCTCAGTAGAACACACATTAGTTCAACGCAGTTATAAATTAGCTTCACAATGTAGCTTTCACTTTTACAAACGTCCTAAAATTAAACTTTCATTTCATATTTGTTGAGGAAATTTTTTTTATCTTAGTAGGAAAGGGGCCAATGTCCTTTAATAAAGAATATTTCAGTAACAGCCTATTTAATAGGTATTATTTTTAACACAGATTACAAAAATATATCCCAATATTTAGACACTTCATAACGTTTTGACAGAGGGACATGGATGCTTTTTATATAATTTTCATTACATCGATGTGATTTGTGGACATAAACTCAAAATCAGCCTTTTCGAAAATTAGTCCCTTTACTCAACCAGGGAAGATTTCAGAGGTAATTGAGAGGGAAATTTTTAAATGGTTTAGATGTGAAAACCTCACAAGATTGCAGGCATATAGCAATAATAACATTACTGTGAAACAAATTCTTTTTAAAAAGCTTCATTAGTTACATAACTTTTTAACTCCATTTGAATTTAAATGCAAAAGTGTACAAAATCTTTAAGAGGAACTGAATAGAGACAAGAAAATGCTTACAATTAATAATTGCTAAAGAAGCATTTTTTTAGCACCATGCATGTATAAATATCAATTTATTGGTTGCCGTAAACAATAAAAAAATAAGGAATGAGCTTGAAATGTGAAGGAATAATGCAAATCTTTTTAGATAACCAGATAGCAAAAGCAAGGCAATATTTTGTAGTCAAACCTAATGAAGATAAACTTGCTTAATATGAATCACTGACAATACAAACTAAACTCCAATCCTTGTCAAAATGTATATTCAAATAATGTAAATTCATTCATTTAAGAAGAATCTGGGTTATACTAATCACCGGTTATGACAAACAAATTTTCAAAAATATAGGACAAACAATTAAAAGTTCTTTCAAATTAAACTTTGTCATTAAAAAGGAATATTATGCTTGATCATTAATAACTGCACTTTTTCTCACTGTAAAATATCTGGACTAAGAACCATAAAAAATTACTTTTTAAACCTCCCGATACCACTTCCAAATTGCAACCATGTGATCAAGGAATCATCCGATGTTTGAAGCTCCATTAGATGGTAAGACAAGACAGACTGTTTTGATAAAGAAATTCCATTTGATATTAATCTATTGGAAGTTTTGATAGTCACAAGTGGATGGACAGTTCTTAGCCAAGTAACAATTTAAAATTGTTTCTGTCATGCTGGCTTGGTTACTTCAGATTCAAGAAAGAATAAGCGGAATACGAGATAATCAAATTTAGGAGGATGAATAAAAATGGGGAATTTTAACTCCCAATATAATACTTGATTACATCATGGACAAGGAAATCTTAACAGCAGAAACATTAAGCGACTCTGAAATTATTTGTACAAAGTTCCCACTCTATTTCAGAAATTAAAAAATTTTGAAAAATTCCCGGACATACTTGAACAATTTACAACATTTTTAAGGTGAAACACCAAGAAATAATTTAGCCATTCAATAGTGAATCCATTTATCTGTGAACCAAGAATTGTACAGAGTAAGGTAAATATATTAATATCTTATTTTATTACTGTTGAAATGCTTTTTTCTAAATTCGGAGAACTAAAGTTATTAGAACTTTTTAAGGTCTAGTGAAATTCCTCTTAACAAGGTTTGATTATTATATATACTGCTAGTATAGCACGGAGATTAAATCTGAAAATTTAAATTACATAATACATGCAACTTAAAATATTAGCTGTGCTTCCATCAACAAGAATAATTAAAATACCAATGATAAATATGAAACAAAAATTACCTGAATACTGATTATTTGAGTGTCCAACTGTGGTTTAGGAGAAGGACCAGACACAACAAGCTGATAACCACTAGTTGTGATAGAGCTTGGGATTTCTGCAAAATTTTCAAACATACTTCAGTATTTCAAATTACAGAAATGTAAATATCGAAATGAATAAAAAAAAATTGATCAACGACCACTAATATATCTGCAATACAAAAACATGAATCATCTTGATTTAAATCAAATGGTTTTCCTTTATGTATTAAGTTTAATATTAAAAATGAAATAACTATGAACAGAATGCATGTTATTTTATCCAAATGAGAGTTAAGAGGCTTTGCTTGTAACATCATCCTCTCTTTGAAAACACTAAACAGTATATGTTGATTGGAATCATAATTACCAGACCAGTATATATTCCCTTGTGGGTCATTGACCAACAGATGTCACTCAGATGTCTGTTAATTTTGTTTTAAACATTTCATGTGACTTTTAATCCCTTATGGCCAATTTTGAACTAACCATTCCCATGTGATGAAGATGCTTGAAATATATTCACTAAAATTCTTAAAGTTATTGTAACTTGTATAATGTTATTTATTTGTTAATTAATGTTATTTATTTTTATTTATACTTAATATAATTTAAACTAGAGGTGCACAACCTGCGGCCCACATGCGGCCCGCGAATCGTCAATTTGCGGCCCACAAACTAATTTTGACTATAAACTTCCAAGAGGATTTAAGTTAAAAAGCAAATTGACTGACAAACATTTAGAATCAGTCTTAAGAGTTTCTACTAGCAGTATTGAACCTAACATACCTAAAATTAGTTAGTAAAACTCAATATCAGCCATCCCATTAGCAAGCTGTAACATAATTATTGTTTATGCTTTAGAAATTTTAATATTAAATATATTTGATGCTGTAATTTTTTTTCTTTCTAATTTTACTGATATCATTAAAATTTCTGATACTCATCTTAATATGCTCATTATACTGTTACTGTTATTAAATTTATAACCTAAAATAATTTGCTGAAGTACATATGACATTCTTGAGACACATTCTTAAAAGTAATTCTAAATTATTGATGCAAATGTTTGTAACTTCTTTTTTTAAACTATTCACACTATCATTCATTTAGCTTTATAACAAGCTCCTCGATTTTTTGAGAAAACATTTGTAAGTTTAATCTTAAAAAAATTAAGTGATTATTTTTTACTATACATATAAAGTGTAATAACAGCTGTACATAATTGGGTTGTAGCATTTTCATTGTGTCTGTGCTGCAACTTCATTTGTGGCCCCCATGTCTCAATCAACGGTGCGAGTGGCCCTTCTCCCAAAAAGGTTGTGCATCCCTAATTTAAACTATTTAGAAACTACATTGTGATTTACATGTATCATGTCTAACAAATTTAATATTATAGGGCAACGAATTTTTGATTAAAAAATAAAAATATTATTTAAATTAAATAAATCTGGGGGGGGGTGATTTTTATTACTCTGCATTGAATTATTTTTAACAATTTTGTAGAAAAAACAACTGTACAACTATAAAATACTTTACTTAAAACAGTAAGTTAACACCATCTGAAATAAAAATCAGTGTTACAATACAACTTCCATAAAATTTATTAGTTATGTATTCAATAACTGATTTCATTCAGTAGTTTTCATTCAAGAGGGTTGGACAAAAAACTTTTGGAACCACCGATTTAAAATATTTGATAAGTTAAAATGTATCACAAAGTTTAAGTTCATACAGATTAAAATAAGGTTGGTTGATATTTTATGGTGCAAGGGATACATATGGACATAACACATATACATAATACATATGGTCAATAAAAATTAAAATCAGGGCAGATAAAAGTAAAAAACATTAAGATTAGGTATCTGTGTAATCTTCTGTAAAATTTTACATAAACTTAAAATACAAGCCACTGAATTCAATATTCTAAAATAATAGTCAATAATACTAATATATTTCAATATTCCAAAATAAGTTTTTATAACACAAGAAGCCAAACCAAATCCTCATTACCTTCAGCTGCTGATCTAGTTTTCTGCTGAAGAGGAGAAGTTTGCTCCATACTAAAGTACATATCTAAAATTTCATCAGTTTCATAAGCAAAGTAAACAGGTATTGTCACATCTTCTTCCAACATGTGCTTCTCCAACTGCATTATCACCTAAAGTGAGACATTTCTAATATATAATAACTAACTTTCACCCATAAATTTTCTTTCAAATCTAGACCTTTTCTGTTGAAATAGCAAAAACGTAGTTAAAGAATTAAAGGGAAATTATTTTTTGCATGGGAAAATAATTTTGTTATAAAATAAGGCACATAACTGTTACTTAAAGTAGCAAACCACTTCAACTTAAATGCACCAAGTTATTATTGACATAAACTTGAAAGAAAAGAATGTATGCAGTGAAACTCAACATCTTAAACCCCTGAGCATCGCAGGATTTCCGAGTAGTGTTATATTGATTTAACCATACACCACATTTGATGACTAATTAACCACATCTATTTGTTGAAGGAAAGAATTTTCTCGACTATGAAAACATTATATTGGTTAAGAAAGTCAAAACTCGTTTCACAGAACAGATGTGTGAGAATGCTTCTCAGAGTGAATCCTAGACTCCAATCAAGTGAACACTTGCTATACCTGTTCTGCAGTTACATGACATTAATGTGTTCCAAGGAATTTTTAAGGCTTTGCAGTAAATGAAGTCCTACTGTTAAGTAAAAGCAGTGATTCAATCCATCAATGTAAATATCGTATTTAACAGAGAATCAACCATTACTAATAGAAAATGTTGCTTCTTACAGTTGAGTTTTTTAACAGGGAGTAAAAACATTTATGTTTTTTTTTTAAATCAAGTAATATTCAGTTTTTTTTTAAATTAAAATCAGATTTTTTATTTAAATTTCTGTTGGCCCTAAACACTGTTTTTATAATATTTATATATAAATTTGTTAAATAGAAAATTGAGTTTATGACATGACATGTAAACCAATATTTAATTTAAGTAAACAATCAGAATTTGTGACATGGGAAATTAATATTTAGTTTACTAAAAATCATAGTTTGTTACATGGTAATACATTTAAAAAGTGAATTTTCAAAATAAAAGCAAAGGTAAAACATTTGTTTAACTTTAAAACACAAGTTGACATCCTACATAGTTTTTCTTGAGTAAATTAATATCACCATGTTAACAAATTTATTAGTAAGTGACAGACCTAAATTATAGTATGATTAGATAAATATTTGTTGTGGGGCACTACTCTTAAAGTGACAGGTGATTGTTTCAGGGACCTACTGCATCATACACAGAGAAGCACTTGGCATCGAAATGGTCGAATCATCCATTGAATCACATCCTAGAATGTGTAATAAGGATGGTAAAAACTAGGCCACTTATAGTCAGACTTTTCAAAAAACTATGCAAGGATTTGTAGGCCACGCACACATCTCTTATATACTTCTGCAGTTCGTGTTGATTCTTACGTCGCAATGTACTATCTCGTATGTTTGAACTTTAAGCAGAAATGTACAATTTTCTGAAAGAAAAGGACCATGAGAACGCTAACAATTTCGCGGATCCAGACTTTCATCATCTGAAACTGGCACTCGTGCAATATATTTGAAAAACTAAATGCATTGAATGTTTATCTGATGGGTTGCAACATACACATATTGAAGCTTGCAGAGATGATTTCAGCATTCAGAAAAAAACTAGATTTGGAAAAGAAAAGTGAGTGATACTGGAGGCAAAGATAGCTTTCCTCTATTGCAGCGGTACATAGTCCGTAGTGGAGATAACTGACTGGTTCGCAAAGCTCTTCACAAAACCAAACCGAGAAGTTAGCATGGATCCAAAATCCATTCCATTCTAAAGCTCCACAAGAAGAAAATTGAATTGTGCTATTGAGCAACAACAGCCGGAAAACAAAATTTGCTTGTTCGAATTTGACGAAGTTTTGGATATCTAAAAAATGAGTATCCCAGTCTAAGTGCAAAAGCTATATGGGTAATAATTCCCTTTGCAACTTCATATAGGTGTGAAGCTGGTTTTCAGCAGTTGCTGTTATAAAGAGCAAATATAGTTAAAAAATTAATTCATACAATTACAATTAAAAGTACTTATATTATCATACAATTAAAGTAATTGTGTGTACCTGTTTTTCAGATTCTGGTAAAAAGCTAATATTTTTAGGAATTAATATCAGTAAACCACCAGCATTCTGTTGAATAAGATCCTGGTAGTGCGAAAAGGTTAGTTCCGATATCCTTGCAACAACACAGCGACGTGTGTATGGGGTGGTATACAGGGTCCTTGCTTCCATATTTAAAACAGAATTTCGGCACCCTATTAAACAAATAAAAATCATAACAATAAATGTAAGTATTATAACAATCCAATGGAATTTAGAAAACAAACATTCAAGCAGTCCATAAAATTAGTTAACAAACACTACTTTAAGAGCCAGTATAATTTCCAGTTTCTCCTCAATAACAGAAGGTAAAGCCAAATAAAAGGTTTCCTGTAACATGAGCAAAAATATTAAGGTTGGTAGGTAGGAAATTTTTTTTTATACGCAAAAGGAAATATGTCTTATCTGAATGTTAATGTTAGATTTAAAATTGATCAGAGGTGCGATCAATGATGTAAATACTGGGGTATATTTATTTTTCGTGTCAATATCACGTTGGATAATATAATAATCGACTACAATCGCTGTGACATCATAAATAAATTAATCATTTTAATGAACTTTTTTTTAAGGCTAAACAAAACTTTAGGGTTGGAATTTTTGTATTGTAATTTTAGGGTCTGTCAGGTTACAAGAAACAAACTATATTTTTTTTTGGCCTAGGACAAAATAATACATCTATTCAAGCATAATGGAGCTAAATTACTTTTTACCACTATCATTAAACAAATCCTAGTTACACACACGTTTGGTTTATATTACATAAAAGCATGTATAAACCAAATATTGCCTGAATTACATTTGTATATTACCCTGTAAAACATTGCTTTAACATAAAGGATAGCTGCTTTTCCATATAGCTATTAGAATAATCTTACATTCAGAAATTTACCGAGTATTATTATCATTATCTTTAAATTTCTACACCACAGCAACGTGAGGACATTTGAGGCAGCAGTAGATTTAGCAAAAGCTCCGTATACAAGGTGGTTTTTAGCTGGACTGAGTTTCGAACTCGCAACCCTCTGGTCACTTTTCCGTTACACTTCCGTCTGGGCTATTGCAGACCAGCTATGATTAGAATCTTTTTACATTGCTAGTCTACATCCCTCTTTCCATTTGTTTTATACCTTGTAGAAGAAATTTACTAAACATTGTAATCATTAGAAGCAAATGTTAATTGTAATCGCATGTAACAAAAGTGTAAATAAATTATTTATTTTAGACTTGCATTTGTTAGAGTTCAGGCAAATAATATAAATACTAAAATAAACACTGAAAATCAGTTTCAGCTTTTGTAAAACATCTCTCAGTAAAAAATATATAATAACACCACTTTGGTTGTCTGCTTTACTTTTATGCAACTGCCAGGACGAATTATTTAGTTATATTCAGCAGATTGATTTGATTTGAAGCTTTTACTGCAATGATTGGTTAAACCACAAGTTACATTGGTGAGTGACCATACTCCCATTTGTGCAAGAGGTTGGTCTTACCAAATATCACTACGAAGCAGATTTTTTTTATAACCCAGGCCACAAGTGACCTGGCTTACAGATGTTGGATAGCCTTGTCTATCATTGAATGTGTTCTCACAAATTACCAGTTCATTTTCAATTTTTTTTCTTTTTTCAAAATGTAAGTTAGCAGTTATTATTTTACATATGTGCAAGCTAAATAGAATTAAGTTTCTGCTTGAAAGAAAAGCATGTTTGGTTTCTGCAACACTTTATGAATGTAGGATGATAAAATGGAGTAGTGTAATTTAAGGTGACTATATGAATGGAACAGTGTGAAACAAGGTACATTATGTGAACTTAAATTATACTTTTGACTGCATCTTTCTCACAAATAAATATAAAGTGCACTCCTAAGAAAAAATCAGTTTAAATCTTTCTTAGCTCCCAAAAAGTCATTCATTACATGCTCTCTGAGAACCAAGACAGCGCATATTTCTGATAACTGCGCTGGCTTAAACAGTTATTGCAAAATGAAACTTAATCGTACATTTGATAAACTAGCTTAGGTCGCCTCGATTTTGTAACCGAACTATAAGCAATTCTAACATTTCAGCTAAATTTTAACAGCAGAAATAGGAGCTACAGATAAGCTTATTTTAAAAAAAACAAAAGAGTAAGATGAGAAATGTTCAAATCTACCATGAGGGGTCCCATGTAGGTCAAAATGCTGCATTCTGTAAACTGTAAATTCCTGAGCTGCGAAAACTGGTGTTTTTGGAGATATGGCAATCAATAGTGGAACGACAATGATAGAATAAATGAAACAGTTTCCTCGAAGAAACTCGAGGAAACTTTCAGCCCATTCAAAACACATGTCCACAAGTATTTTGATTCTAAAATAAACCCCTTTAAAATTTAATGGGATAAATATAAATCCCGCAACTGGAATGTTTTGAGAGTAGAGTTGTCTGCAAGTATTCAAGCAAAACAGGAACCGGAACCTCCTCTGTGCGAACCTCCATGGCTTGGTAAACAGACATCCTAATGAAATATAGTATAAAAATGAATTGCTCTGTACAAGTTAAATTCCTACAAGATGTCCTGGAATAATTATCCGACTGTAAATAAACTAAAGATTTAAACAATTACCGAAAAGCAGCTTTGAATTAAAATTCGGTAGGTAATTTAATTAACGTCCCAGTAGGAACAATACAACGGGCTATTGGTGACGGCCTAAGATCAAATCCGAAGGGAAAGATCCGAAAACAACACCATCTAATTTTGAACCTGAGTAAGATGGCAAGGTCAATCGAGAGCTCGCGTCCCACTACCCAAACTTCCACGTCACGGCAACGTGAAGACATTTGCTGTCACAAAACATTTAACTTAGGCAACCACAGATTTGCTAAACATAGCAAAAATAGTGATGTATCAAATTAATTCCTAACCAGATTATTTTCTCCATATTCAAGTGGAAAGGGATCTTCCATAGCTCACTGGAGCCGACCAACCGGTATAGTGGTTAAGGTGTTAGCCTCTAGATCGGAAGGTTCCTGGTTCGAATCCGGGTTCGGGCATGGGTGTTTGCAAACGTATGGTGTAGAGGCGGCTGGTGCACCTTAAATCTGTCGTGGCCGAAAGTCCTCACGTTGGGTTGGCGTGGAAGTTTGGAGAGTGGGGTGCCAGCTCAGGTGTTGCTTCGTCATCTGACCGTGGTTCAAAATTACGAGGTGTTGTCCTCGGATCTTTCCCTTAAGGGACTGATCCCGGACCGTCGTCAATAGCCCGTTGTGTTGCTCTAGTACGACGTTAACTAAAAAATTACCAATTACCATAGCTCACTGGTTTCACTCTAGCTGGGTTTGCTGACCAACCGGTATAGTGGTTAAGGTGTTAGCCTCTAGAACGGAAGGTTCCAGGTTCGGGTCCGGGCATGGATGTTTGTAAACGTGTGGTGTGGAGGCGGCTGGTGCACCTTAAATCTGTCGTGGCCGAAAGTTCTCACGTTGGGTTGGTGTGGAAGTTTGGAGAGTGGGGTGCCAGCTCAGGTCATCTGACCGTGGTACAAAATTACGAAGTGTTGTCCTCGGTAATTGGTAATTTTTTGTTAACGTAGTACTAAAGCAACACAACGGTCTTTTGACGACGGTCCGGGATCAGTCCCTTAAGGGAAAGATCCGAGGACAACACCAACCGGTATAGTGGTTAAGGTGTTAGCCTTTAGATCGGAAGGTTCCTGGTTCGAATCCGGGCCCGGGCATGGATGTTTGTAAACGTATGGTGTAGAGGCGGCTGGTGCACCTTAAATCTGTCGTGGCCGAAAGTCCTCACGTTGGGTTGGCGTGGAAGTTTGGAGAGTGGGGTGCCAGTTCAGGTGTTGCTTCGTCATCTGACCGTGGTTCAAAATTACGAGGTGTTGTCCTCGGATCTTTCCCTTATGGGACTGATCCCGGACCGTCGTCAATAGCCCGTTGTGTTGCTCTAGTACGACGTTAACTAAAAAATTACCAATTACCGAGGACAACACCTCGTAATTTTGAACCACGGTCAGATGACGAAGCAACATCTGAGCTGGCACCCCACTCTGTGTTGTCCTCGGATCTTTCCCTTAATGGATTGATCCCCGTCCGTCGTCAATAGCTCGTTGTGTTGCTCTAGTACGACGTTAACTAATAATTACCAAGTACCAATTACTAACTGGGTTTGCCGTTTGCCCACTGCCGACCAACCGGTATAGTGGTTAAGGTGTTAGCCTCTAGATCGGAAGGTTCCAGGTTCGAATCCGGGTCCGGGCATGGATGTTTGTAAACGTATGGTGTAGAGGCGGCTGGTGCACCTTAAATCTGTCGTGGCCGAAAGTCCTCACGTTGGGTTGGCGTGGAAGTTTGGAGAGTGGGGTGCCAGCTCAGGTGTTGCTTCGTCATCTGACCGTGGTTCAAAATTACGAGGTGTTGTCCTCGAATCTTTCCCTTAAGGGACTGATTCCGGACCGTCGTCAATAGCCCGTTGTGTTGCTCTAGTACGACGTTAACTAAAATTACCATTACCATTACCGTTTGCCCACTGGTTTTCTCTTTGCCTCAGTGTTCTAACAAGTGTTATACTACTGTATTGCAAGTTAATTTCTGAAATGGTGGTTGCTTTTTATTTTCACCACAATAATCTTCTTAGATAATTTAGAATTCGATAAGTCTGATTGGACTAATTGACTGTCAATTGTGAGAGGTAGGTAGTTAAATGTTGAAATGTTGTACTAGAAAAAAACTATGTGCTATTGACGCCGTATCTCAACACCTCCATAAGGGTAATTTGGTAATTTTTAATAACGTCGTACTAGAGCAACAAAACGGGCTATTGACGACGATCCGGGATCAATCCCCTAAGGGAAAGATCTTAGGACAACACCAAGTAATTTTGAACCACGGTCAGATGACAAAAGGCAACACCTGGGATAGAATGAAAGACAATCTAGTAATTATAAACTGCGGTCAGATAACAACACCCCGCCAACGTGTTAATATTTGAGACCGCCTATTTCACGTGCACCAGTCCTCTACCTGACCAGTTCTCTACTGACTGTTTTTAGGTTAGATCGAATTGTTAAGCAACTCGTTCAACTGGGTTACGCCGACCAACCGGTATAGTGGTTTAGGTGTTAGCCTCTGGAACGGAAGGTTCCTGGTTTGAATCCGGGTCCGGGCATAGATGTTTGTAAACGTATGGTGTACAGGCGGCAGGTGCACCTTAAATCTGTTGTGGCCGAAAGTCCTCACGTTGGGTTGGTGTGGAAGTTTGGAGAGTGGGGTGCCAGCTCAGGTTGTGCTTCGTCATCTGACCGTGGTTCAGAATTACGAGGTGTTGTCCTCGGATCTTTCCCTTGAGGGACTGATCCCGAACCGTGGCCAATAGCCGTTGTGTTGCTCTAGTACGACGTTAACTAAAATTACCATTACCATTACCAACTGGGTTACAGAGGCCTGCCAATTGAGGAGATCGCCTGATCATGGCAACTGTATTAGGATTACGGGTGATCTTCCGAATCCAAGGTCTTGCAATGGATGAGTAGGACGTTCCACTGTCTTTTGTTACCTATAACAACCGACTTAGTCTGCAATCACTCATTTGTTGAGGCAGCAAATAGTGAAGCAGCGATAGGAATGGAAGTTTCTGTTATCTCAGACCTCTAGGTCAGTCTCAAACGTGGCGAAACCGCTTTAGCCAGCAGGCTATCGGTTTGGATCGCAGGAACTGGTACAGGGCAATGCCGCCATTCCTGCGGTCAAGTAGTGACAGGAACCTCCTTAGGTGCCACACGGAGACTAGCAGTGTCGGGATCACTCCCCGGCTGCCCTAAGTTAATACCTGTACGCTAACAAAAGAAGGCTACGCCTGCTGCTCCGCTGGGCTACTCAGGAATGTCGATAGGTTCCTAGGAGATGCTTGGGTGTGCGCCTCTGAACACCAGTCGACATGAATCTATAAAGAAACTTTTCCGGCTCAATTCGGACCTAAGGTTGCTGAAAACAATGAGCCGGACCACATTATCTTCAGCACACACACTCATGTGCGACCACGTCTACTCCCCGCCGCACCCATCCCGGGTAGACGAGGGCTTTCGAACGGCGCGTCACATGGCCTACTTCTAAAATTTCTCCTTAGAGGCTTTCCCTAGAGTGCCTATATAATAAGAGTGGCGACAAGGGACCAAATTTGGCCCTATGCGCATGCGCGGCAGCCATTTTTCTACCAGAATCGTCTCAAAGACGGTTTCTGGGCGAATTAATATATCATTTCAGGGAGAACAAAAAGCATACGATTGTTATAATATGGATACATTCTGTATAAATGAATCATATAAACGCTCAATTACATGCGGAATCGATGAGATGGATTGCACAACGCGCTAACTTAGATTGCGGGAAACACCATGTTGTTCAAAAAAAGCTATTTACTTAAAAAGTCTTCAAATTTATACTGACAAAACACTAAAATAATAATAAATAAACATTCTGGAACACGAAATGGAACATGAATAAGCTATATTTTCTTTTTAATTTAATGTACACACGTTTTTCTAGAACACACAAAAAGTTCCCATGTTAAGCCTACGGGAGCTAGGAAAAGACCGCCTCGGGCGGTAGAAAAGCTCTCTAAGCCAATCAGAAAGTGTTTCCCGTATGTCGCCACTCTTATTATATAGGCACTCTAGCTTTCCCTAGCTCCAGCTAATCCGTTGTGGGTTTTGAATAACTAAGTACGGAGGGATCTGCTTCCATTCGAAGAAGATCTCCAGGAAGTTATTGCGAGTGATAGACATGGAATTGGCAATTCAACTACTCGTGTGGGCCGATTGGGGCGAGCGTTACCTGGAATTTGTCGGAAGCGTCATCTATCATACATTTGAAAGTGCGCGAGTACATATCCTCTACCAATCACACATTTAGTTAGACTTGTGAAAGTGCAACTGTGTACCAAACGGTACTTTTCTTGGACATGTTGTCCCCAATTGATGGTACACGGTTCTAATCGAGGAAAAACTATTTTACGGAGCTCTATAGGTACTATAAGTTCTATTTCAAAAGGGTAATAATTAGATGATTAATATGTGGAACAAGCGAACTAAACAGTTTCCAATTTTTAAATGTATTTAATAGTTTTTAAAAACACTAAAATAAAACTTACATTCCTACTTCAGAGAATACCAAAGTATTCCCCCCACAAATCGTAAACATAAAAATATTTATGTTAATAAAAAGAACTAAACTCTTATATTTGTTCCTTTTCTGGAGGGGCTTAGGCAATTATAGTCCGCCTTGTTGACTCCCATGGTTCTACTATATCATTTTCTACTTCATTTAGGATGAAGAATAGCTGAAAAATATTTTTTCTGAAGTTGTAATGTCATCAAAATAATGCACTATAATCATCTGTTCCCTGATAGAATTCTTCTGTAGATGAGGTAATGAAAATAATTTCTATAAAAACTACGATATAATGCACAATTTTACTAAAGAAAAGAGGGGAAACGAAAATTCTCATCGAATGTATCACACACACACACATTCTGCCCAGAATAAAATAACTGTCTTAAAGAGACCAATATTTTATAACATTTTGTTCAGATGAATATGTAATGAAAGTAAAAAAAAAAGAGTGTTAAGATATTTAAAGGAAGGGACAGTACACATTAGAACCCAAATTTCCGTAAAACAGGCAAAAGCTTTAAGATTCTGTACAATTATTATTTTTAAATACTTTTTTAATTTTTTGCAAAACTTGTAATTATATTTCATTTGATAGGTAACAAATACAAATACAAATATTGACGACCAGCTACAGGCTCAAGCCCAACAAGGCTGGTCCTTTGTTTATGAATTCCCCAATTCCCACTGACTATCCAATTGTGTCTTAAATTCGTACACTCCCTTTGAATTAACTATATTTTCTGGCAACGCGTTCCAACTGTCTATTACCCTATTAAAGTAGTAGTTTTTCCTTAAATCCCAATTAAAATGTGTTTATTCAATTTATACCCATGGCCCCTTGTTCTGTTATCCCTATTGAAATTTAAGCCCTCTGTGTAACGGATCCTGTAATGCGTGTATAAAGTTTCAGTACTCGCCTATGGTTCAATGAGTGAAAATTTGATGCACTGTACTAATAAATTAGTATGCAGAATAAAATTTATTCACAGAATTGACTGAATGAAATTAGAAATTTATATTTTAGCCTGCTATATTTTGATTAGGACATATCCAGCCATTGTTTTAAAAACTGTTCGAAACAGTCTCCAACTGCAGGTAACTTAAACATGTTCAAATTCTTAGAAATAATGCTCTTTAATTCAGGTTTCCAACACAAGATTCACTGCATTCCTGTATTCTTTATTAATTCATAAATCATTTTTAAAGTTCTAGAAAAATAGATTTAAAAATTTCTCAACTGTTTATACACAATCAAATATACTTGAAACTTGATTGTGTTTTATGCAAATGTATACCAACTCTAGGCTAATGTAAGGAGTTACGATTTAGAATAGTTTACTTTAAACTAAACAGTATTGAGTTAGATGTTGTGAGCAGGACTTTTTCACATATTTGATTGTTCCTAACGCAGGAAGGTTAGAAAATTTTAACTATGACAGATAAGAACCAGCTACAGAATCATTTTACTTAGTTAAAAATATATGTAGACATTAAAAAATACTCACATAAAGTTCAACAAAGCAGCCACAATATGTGCAGCATTTGCTTTTCAGGTGTCCTGGATTTGAAAATTCAAGAATATGCCTTCAAACTGATTTTAAAAGATAGGGTAAAACATGGCCAGTGAAACTCAAAGTTTTCATTAAATCCAATCTGATTTTCTTCTCATTTGCTAAGTTCATCAAATCTTGTGATTTTAGTTAAATTTTATTTCCCACTGTTTCTTTGTTAAATCAACTTACTTCTGTCAGACTTTTGTTGTACTTTGTGGTGTGTGTGCATAGTGGAGTTTGATTTAGTTCAACAAAAAAGTAAACCCATCAAGTGGAAGCATTTAATGTTCAGATTTCAGAGCTTCCCCTATGGGACAGTTTGCAGATGTTGCAAAACATACCTTCCATCCTATAGAAACTCATGGTTTTAAAACTGCCATATAAATAGCATCATATATAAAAGCTGATGTAATTTTAAATGTGACGACACATTAAGTCTATGGCATAGTATTTGCAAACCCTACTTATGAAGATCACAATAACTTATCAAAGTATATAAATTTGTTTTAATGCAATAAGGTAACCCTGGATTTAAAATTTGTATAACACAGCTTGTTCACCAATTTCAAATTATCCACAACAGTAAAACTATCAAGTATAAAAAGATAACTTTGAAATGGACTGTACATGCAGGATATGTTTGTAAACCACCATCAACAGTTGATTTAAAGTAGAACCAATTTAAAGAAGTATTTTTTATGTTGCCCAATATATTTTACAAGTGGCACCCATTTGAGAGCCATTTTCTGATAAAATGGAAGTTGGGCTGTAGCAGTGGATTCAGGTGGTCAGCAAATTCATCATCTGGAACCCTATTCCCTTTTCTTATCTCAATCGGAATAATTTTATGGAAAAAGCCATTTAAAAATCCAAAAGTTACATTTCAATCTAATTATGTCAACTTCTCTGTAAAATTATGTTGTTGTTGTTGCACATCCCCCTGGTGTAGGAAAGCCTACACCAGGTCCAGAAGGCCCCGTCGTGCCAGATCCCCATATACCTGCAAAAAGTCCTGATCAACCAACAGCTGCTTATACGAAGCGCCAAGACAGAGAAGAAGGTGATCAGGACTGGCAGGTAGGGAACAGGAACAAGGAGGGAAAATTCTCTCCCCGTTCTGAAATTTGATACTTTTAAGATGGCCACTTCGAAATCTGGCCATGGCCGATTGAAAAGGCCGAGGGCCACAGCATGTGATTGAGAGTCCAGGGTGATTGCCAGCATACCAATGGTGGGATGGCGTACGGCGCCACAAGGAAAGCAAACGTTGTTTTCCCAGGGAGTGGACCTCAGTGGGAGTGAGGCGATTCAAACAGTCCATAGGGAGATCACAGCCATTCTTGGCGAGTACATCGGCTGTCTCGTTGCCATACACCCCGATATGCGATGGAATCCATTGGAGGCTTATTGGTGTTTTCAGGCCAATCTCGCAGAGAAGCTTCAGAATATCCTGGTCTGGGATGTCAAAAATTTGTGGCCAATTTTTGAAATACTGTATAGCACTCCTACTATCAGTCAAAATCCAAATACAATTTTTATCAGTGGACTGTGCATAATTAAGGGCTGCACCAATTGCTATGATCTCCGATCTAAAGACTGAACAATGGTCAGGGTTTCGGATGCTGCATTTGACCTTGTCCTCAGCGCTGTTGATGAAAACACCACTCCCGGTTCTACCGTCTTCAAGTTTGCTACCGTCCGTATAGATGACCAATGCATCAGAAGGGATGCTATTGACAACCTCCAGGGCCAACTGTTTCAAAAGGTCTGGGTGATCCGTCTGTTTATTGGCATGAGTCTTCAGTTCATCATTAAAACTGACATTCTCAAGGGACACCGTCGGAGGCAAGCAGTTAAAAGTGGTCGAAGGAATAACCTCAAAATCAATAAAACCCTCCTTCCTCACAAATTCCATCGGGGTGTCTCTCTTTAAACGCTGATTACTCCTCCACTTCAAAGTGAATTCAGCAGTCCTGTTAAAATCACCAAGACTTGACAATTTATTAAAATATTTAAAAGAACCAATTCTATATCTCGTAGTCAGAGGTAAAATGTCAGCTTCGTATAGGACCACTTCACTAGGGCAGCTATTCCTTAACCCAGTGATTATTCTTGCTGCACTCAATTGTACTCTGTCCAAGATCTTTAAGTTAGAAGCAGAAGCCGTTTGAAATACCTGGTAACCATACTCAAGAATGGGACGCACGAGGGAACAAAAAGTAAGTCTGAGAGTGGAAGCATCAGCTCCCCAGTCTCTACCTGAAATATACTTCAAAATCTGTAGACGCTTTCTAGCTTTATCTGCTATTTTCTCTATATGTTTCCTACAGTTTATCTCAGGATCCAATGTAAAACCCAAGTAAATTGGATATTTGTCACAGTCCAGTAACTGATTAGAAAAGTACACTGCAGGAGAATAATTGTAGAGGTGTCTATTAGTGGTGAAGAAGCTACTAACTGATTTTGAGGGATTGAAGTTTAACCTGTGAGAGTTTGAGAAATCACGGACAGCTTCTAAGGATCCGTTTAGATTAGATTCCAGTTTTCCTATGTCTGAACCACTAGACCACAACACAATGTCATCTGCAAAGATGCCAATCTGGCATGGTGATACAATTTTTTCAATTCCTGCAATAAACATGGAAAACAGGGTAGGACTGAGTACGGAACCCTGAGGGATTCCCTGATACAACCTGTAAAATCCTGATTGGTTATTTTGAAAGTTTACGCAAAAATTTCTGTGATTTAGAAAGTTTGAGATCCATGGGAGAGCTCTACCTTTGATGTTAAAGTCATTGTAACACTTGTTAAGTAATTTATACTTCCAAACCCTGTCAAATGCCTTAGATAGATCTAGAAAAGCCGCCAAAGTATGTTTTGTGGGTTTGCAATTTTGGGCATCTCTAACACTTTGACTGAAGAACAGAATCTGGTCCATTGTGCCATGGCCTCTTCTAAACGCATATTGCTCTGGTGGAATCAAGTTATTTGACAAAAGGTGGTGTGTCAATCTTCTCAAAATTATCCTTTCTATAAGTTTACATATAATACAGGTGAGAGAGATTGGACGGTAACTGTCAACAGAACTGGCTTTCTTGTTGGGTTTACGAATGGGGATGACTATGGCCGATTTCCATTGCCTTGGAAGTTTCCCAGTTGACCAAGACAAATTGAAGAGATGAAGCAGCCTACTTTTGCCTAGAAAACCCAGATGGCTTAGGAATTGATCATGAATTCCATCCGGACCTGGTGACTTGGTCAGATTTTGGTGTTGAAGAGCGTAAGATAGTTCATCTGCTGTGAAATCATCATCAAATAAAGGGTTCTCTGTCCTCAAATCTCGGCAGGATTTCACTAGGTTTCTTGTAATTCTGGACAGCCTTTTGTCCGATCTACTGAATGTCACTCTGCTCGCCTTAGCATAATGCTTGGCCAAAGTCTCGGCTGCCTCTTGGTCGTTTACAGCAGTTGAACCGTCATCCCCAACGATAGTGTTGGTATCTTCATTATTGACCGGCATTTTATCAAGACATTTTGTCAATTTCCACAGCCTTGAATCTGGGGTTCTGTGGTCTAAGTTTCTACATGTGTCCTGCCAGTTAGTACGCTTTATCTCAACATAGCGTCTTTTGATTTCAGCATTTAATTTGTTTAGTTCAATCTTTTTGTCCATACGAGAACTCAGAGCTACCTCCCCATGAAGTTCCGATCTCCTTTGGATGAGCGATTGGACGGGGTCGCTCGCGTGAATAAATAAACGCTTCTTCCCTTTACACTTTCCACGAGGAATGGAGGCCTTTGCGACTTTTTTCATTATGAACTTAAGGCCAGACCATTCTCTCTCCAGGTCCTCTGATGGAGAGCTCTGAGCGAACATCTCCTCTGACAATTTTTCAAATAAAGACCAATCGGCTCTACGAAAGTTCCAGCGGAGCCTACTATCTCCATGGTAGTTCACTTTAAAGTCGATTTCTATAAGTATTGGAAGGTGGTCACTTCCCACCTCGGCTAGAACTCTCCATGATGAATAAGGAAACAAGCCGGGACTGATCATAGAGATATCTAGAGCGTCAGTCGAATTATAACTATGCGAGTGATAGGTATGGCATCCATCATTTAGAAAAAGAAAAGCTTTGTCATTTGCCAAATTTACAAGCTCAGTCCCTCTATTGTTAGTGGTAGGGGATCCCCACTCAGCATGTTTTGCATTTAGGTCTCCGAGAACAAGTGTGTTGTCTCCAAGAAAACCTTCAATCATATCAGTCGGAAGTCCTAAATTATTGGGAGGGTGGTAGGTATTTATAATGTCTATATTACGATCCTTGGAGAGAATCCTCAATCCCTGATATTCCAAGGCACCTGATGGCTCGATGGCGTCGGGAATGGTTTTAAAATGCACATTTCTCGCAAGGAACATAAGGCCACCACCTCCCGCAGTTCTATTTTTTCGTAGTACACTATATCCCTTAACACTGAACTGCCGCGTCTCTCCGAGCTTAGTTTCTTGGAGTGCTATTACATCTACTCGGTATTTGTCTGCCAAATCTAAAATCTGATCAAGTTTAAGCCTAGTTGCAGGAGTACTAAGACCATTGATATTACACTGGATGATACGAAGATTCTTTGTAGAGTTATTATAATTGTGGGGAGACTGTAACCTACTTTTCGGACGAGACCCTCTGCCTAAATCCCGAACGCGTCCCGGATTATCCTGCGAGACGGACGATGCAGTATGAGAATCATAATACGACTGGTCCATCTGGCTAAGGGTGATTTGCAGCTTCTTTTTGTTTAGAGGAACCACTAGGGCAGAAGACTGACTTGACCTCTGAGTACGCCTGCAGCCGTTAGCTGAGCATAATGGAACGGCCTTCACGCCTTGGGTGACCCTACCAGGAGAAAATTCTCCCGACGTACTTCGCCCGTTCCGCCCAGGGGCACCCCCTCGCCACTATGAGGCCGACTGCAGGACTTGACTTATTCTTGACAGAAATGAAAGAAGACATAAAATTTCCAGATTTTCTCTCTCTCATTGTTCAAAGTTACTATTCCAAGTACCTAAAATAACTTCAATACCCCTAATTATTAAGGCACTATATGGGTGGATCTGAGAACTACTTTGTTTCCCTGTTGGACCATGAGTTCACATTACATCTCACATTCTAGGCACCTATTTACAGAGATCACACATTTATTCTAAATGGATAAGCATCTGTACCTTACTCTGGATATGGACCAGGAAATTTTGATCCAGAAGTCAGCTCTCTGAACACAAGACCAATTGGTTCTTGATTGTTGAAATGTTTAAAAATAGTATGCTTTTAAGTGTAACAGACGGTTAAGTTTGAGGTTCATTTATAATATTCTAGAGGATTTTTCAACAAAATAAATGATTGTCTGGAGCAGAAAGTACAGAGTTGATAAGGTTGATCTACCTGTCTGAACAAATTTATTTTCTCACTACTGTTGCATTTAGATTAATTTGATTCTATTAATAGCTTCCTGGAACATAATCTTGAAATCAGTGGGATTTTCTTCTTTTAGAAATAAAATTTTTTCATAAGAATCAGTTGAAATTTCTAAAAGTTACTGTTATTACACCACACCAGATTTTTGCAACTGTGCAGGTTTAAAAATGCAATTATATAAAATAGAATGATAGATACAAAACTGTGTCATCTATGAAAAAAGAAAGATGGCTATCATTTGTATGGATGGCAAAAATACCTGTATGTATAAAATATAAGTTGCAAAGAATATATAAAAGCCATCATAGCACTAAGTTGTGAGACTGAGCTATGAAATATTTTGTGTCCAATTCTTTTGCATTGATTTGAATGTTCTCCATATAAGATGCAAGCTTACAAACCAGAAGTTGATTTATTGCAAGTATGTGTCACTTTCACATTCAAAAATGCGAATTACATCAATGAAAAAAAAATTTCAATTCATAAAAACAAAAACAATTTCAAATAATCAATACTTTATTTAGTTATGAAATTCCTTATAGAAATAAATTTACAATTAGCTGAAAACACAGCTCAAAATGTGCTCCCTAGTTATTACATTTGGTTACAGAACACCAGAATGGCACTAATAAAAGAAACCACAGCACATAAGGGCACATGGTGACAGCTAGCAGTTCTGTACAAATATTTACAAACCAGTGGCATTACACAGGATTTTAAAATATATAAGTGAAATATTATATAACAGATATATCTTATTGGATTGTCTGTAAGTAGTTTATTGCACATACACAATGTAAATATTTAAGAGAAATTGCACTTTTGTGTCTCTGAATACATTCCTTTTTGTTTAGACTGTGCACTTTACAAAGTGAACACAAGAAAGCAATTGATATACATTTAGTTTTGTACAGAGATGCTAAAAGTATCAATTCAAGAACATACATTAATGCCACTCTAGTGAATACAATATTCTAAAACATAAATCACTACGAGCAATAAGTATAAAACTGCGAGTAATGAAGCATAAGTTACCACTACTCTAAGTGTTGAATAAAAATATGCAACACAGGTTGTGATATACCTTCACATACTAATTTTGATTCTGAAACTTTTCTATGATTAATAAATAGAGCATAATTTTAACATAAGAGTATTGTGTTATGTTTACAGGAGTTACAGGACAAGGAGGTAGTATTTATCAAAAGTATAAGACTGTACAAGAAATGCCAGAAAACAGACATGATATAGTTCTATTAGAATATATTGTTGTAAAACTCAATAAATTAAGTTCTTAAATTCTCTAAACCCGTGCTTACACCTCATGCACATGCTTCCAAGTTACAAAAGTTTAGGGTATAACAAAGCTCTTGGTTCTCAGTATGGCACTCATAAGTCATGCTATGGACGACATCAAATTCAATATAATTGATAAAATGGCAGATCATAAATCCAGAATAAATAACTCGGAAACACTTCACATGGATGTGGTGAGATTCTGAAAGGAAAATTCGAAAATAGAATTAGAGGCCTGGATTTGTCTTGCAACTTAGAATGACAATACTCTACAACACATAATATAACAGAAGTACAATATTAACTGATAAAACAATTACCAAAAATGTCACTGTTGAATGACAACACATAATGTAACAGAAGTGCAATGTCAACTGACAAAACAATTAGCAAAAACATATTCTGTTACATTTAAAAAATGCACATAAAAACACTTCATATTACTTACCATGCATAATTTTTTATTCACCAATAAAGCAGATTTATTACAAAATACCCATAAATGTTATTGATTTTTATTTAAAGCTGTTGGATATTCTCCTGTTCTACACCGTTTAAATATATGCAAATCCATCATATGTAAATCAGATTAGATTTGCATATGAAACGCCATTTTATTTAGAGTTGTATATATAAACGAAGTCTGTTTTATATTTCTCTCTCACTGATCCAAATACTGGATGTTCTGTATGTTTTCTTTTATGAGTTGTTTTATCTGTAAAGTCTTATATTTTTATTAAATTTTAAATCTCACCGTGGCTGTCTAACTGTTATATATTATACATCCTACACTTCGCACTTTGTCTAGATTTTTAGCTTGTTAACCTAACAATGGTTATGGGCCCAGGTACGAACAAGGATTGCATGCACAGTCAGCCGGTGAGTGAAAGTTCTAGCCCAACCGACGGAAATATTTTTCCTGCCATTTGAGAAGTACACCTGTGGCCGGGGGCCACACGCCGGGTGGTTTCTGTTTTCTGAAAACCCGGGTTCGTCTGCTGGCATTGACCATGATGGATTCAGTGCAAATAGAGAAACTGAATGCGGGGAATTATTTCTCGTGGATCGACGACATCAAGGCCGTGCTGATGGAAAAGGGCTGCTACCAATTCGTTACAACGCCTACGAAGGATCTAAAGCTTGAGGAATCGGCTACACCTAAGGAAAAGAGGGATTTCGAGACCAAGCGAGATCGAGCCTACGCCACCTTGTACCTCAGCATCGACAAGGATTATCGTCTGCTAATCTCTGGTGAAGACTATCCGTACACCGCCTGGATCAGCTTGAAAGACCACTTTAAACCGGACTCGAGGAGTCGCGTGATTGCACTCTTGGACGACTTCTTCGGAAGCAAGTACTGCGATGAGGAAATCGGAATTTACGGTGCGCGATTGAAACTTATAGTTTCTCAGCTAAAAGACGCCGGTCATCCACTGGAGGATCTATATCAAGCTTTCCAACTGATCAGGTATCTACCAACTGAATATCAAGGTATTGTACAATCGTTATATCGTCTACCCAAAGAGGAATTCACTTTTAATAAGGTATTAAGTGAGTTAATATGTGAAGAAAGTAGAATTAAACAACTTAAAAAAGATAGTATCGGGATTGATAATTCTGCGTTTAAAGTTAAAGTAAACAAATTTAAGCGGAATATAAAATCGATAAGGGATACAAAATTAGGGCCATGTTTCAAATGCGGTAAATTAGGCCATATTAAGGCTAATTGTATGCAGAACCATAGGACAAAGAGTCAACCCTGTACTTCGACTAACAATATAGTAGAAGCATTTATTAGTCAAAATGATGGGTACCATGACAAGTTAGCATGGGTTTTTGACTCTGCAGCGTCTACTCATTTCTGCAACAATAAAAGTTTATTTACGAAGTTTGAGCCTGTTTCTGACATGAACATGTCGTTGGCCGTAGGAGACTCAACATGTCCAGTTGAAGGAATTGGAACAGTAAGGATTTGTTTTAAAAGAAATGACCAAGAAAAATTAATTGATCTTAAAAATGTCATGTATTCACCAAATTTAAGAAGAAATCTTCTATCAGGAGCAGCTTTTGAAAAAGGGGGAGCAACTTTCATTGGAAGTAGGGGGAAAATTAAGGTTTATAATAAAAGTAATGAACTATTATTTTATGCAGATCGGGTTAACGATCTGTATTATTGTAAACCAAGTTACCCTAACCACAATCCTGTATTTGCGATAGGTAGTGGGGAAAGAGACCCTGATACAAACTATGATACAAACACTAGTCGTGAGTTGGAGCTTTGGCATCAAAAGTGCTGTCATATAAACTGTCAGTATATTATTAAAACCAGTCAAAAGAATGCAGTGAGCGGTTTACCAACATTTAAATCACAAAAGGTGGAATGTGAGGACTGTAAAGTCGCTAAAACTAAAAGAGTTTCGTATAAGCCAATAGCGCAAGTTAGGTCCCGTAAACCACTCGAACTGCTACATATGGATTTATGTGGTCCGCTGCCTACAGTATCCAAGGGCGGGCATAGATATTTCTTGTCTATAACAGACGATTTTTCACGCAAAGTTGTTGTATTTCCTTTAAAAACAAAGACTAATGTATATACACCGCAACAAAACGGTGTAAGTGAAAGGTTCAACTATACTGCTCTTGACGCCGTAAAAACAATGTTGAAATCTAGCGGGTTATCGAATAGTTTCTGGTCTGAAGCTTTATTATGTTTCGTTTATACCTGGAATAGGATTTGTCATGGTAATCAAGATAAAACCCCTTTTGAACTGTATTCGGGAAGGAAACCATCTGTAAAACATCTAAAAGTTTTCGGTTGCATAGCTTATGTGGGAACTCCGAGGCAGTTGCGTAGTAAGTTAAATATGAGAACTAAGAAAGGGATAATGATTGGGTATGCCATGCAAACCAGGGGTTATAGAATTTTCATTCCTGAAGACAATAAAGTCATAGAGACTATAAACGTTACTTTTTCTGAGTTAAATAATAAAAACCAAAGTACTATCGAAAACCAACATTGCTTTAATTTTATCGAAGTATCTGAATCTGATTCGGAGCCGGAAGTAGATACACCCGAAAATGAATCTTCTGATTTGGACCTTAAAATTGAAGATTCGGGAGGTACCAAACGTAACAAGTCTCCTCTAAAGGATTCATTTAAGTCGTATTTAAAAGACCCAAGGGATTTGGGATGGATAAGATCAGCTTCTTTGAGAAAGGACGAATCGAGATACGATATTTATTATGGATTTGAACATTCTAAAACCAGATTAAGATCGTATAACGATACTGAAAATTACTGTAGGGCCAATAATATAAAATATGATCGAGATTTTTTTGATTTCAGTGGTAAAAATCATTATTCAGGTCCAATCCCTAAGCCAGATTGTAGCAGTCAATCTGAGGCTTGTTTTGTTAATGTTAAAATCCCTTGTAATTTTAAAGAGGCTTTAAAATCACCCCAAAGAACTGAATGGCAGAAAGCCATGGTAGAAGAAATGGACATGATGCATAGCAGAAAGGTATGGACGTTAGTTCCCAAACCTGAAAGGGCAAGTGTCTTAGGGAACAGATGGGTTTACACTTTCAAAAAGGATGACAATGACAAAATTGTAAGATTTAAGTCGAGACTAGTTGCACAGGGGTACAGGCAACTAAAAGGAGAATCTTATGATGAAGTTTTCAGTCCTGTCGTTAACTTCTCTGTTATTAGGATGTTTTTTGCAATTCTAGTTTGTTTATTAGGTTGGTATCATTGCCAATTGGACATAAAGTGTGCTTATTTATATGCTAATTTAAACGATAAAATTTTTATGCATCAACCACAAGGTTTTGTGGATTTAAATTTACCAGATCATGTATGTTTATTAAATAAGGCAATTTATGGCTTGCATCAAAGTGGTAGGGAATGGTTTTTTTGAAATTCATAATGTTTTGGAAGAGATAAATTTTAAGAAATTGGAATGGGTCAATTGTGTTTACATATTTAATAATGAAGTTGTATTGCTACTGTATGTAGATGATATAATATTATTTGGGAGATCTAATAAGGTAATCAATAGTGTAATTGAAAAACTAAAAGTAAAATTTGATTTAAAAATTTTGGGTAAAACTAAAAGGCTTTTAGGAATTGAATTTGAGGAACAAAAAGGAAAACTTTATATACATCAACATAGTTATATAAGCAAAGTTTGTGATATGTATAGAGAGTACAGATTTCCTCTTTCCTCACTTCCTATTGCAAAGGGCATAATTATGTCTAAATCAGACTGTCCAAGTACTGAACAAGAATTTTCTGAAATGTCTGTGTTACCTTATAGAAATATTATTGGTTGTCTTTCTTATATTGCTGGTCGAACAAGACCTGATATATGTTTTGCTGTGAATATATTATCTCAGTTTCAGGAAAACCCAGGTTATAAGCATTGGAATTGTCTGTTAAGATTACTTGGATATGTTCAAAACACAATACGTTATAAATTGGATCTTTCTAACATTACAAATTTTAATATTTCATGTTATTGTGATTCAGATTTCGCTTCTAATAGAGACGATAGAGTGTCAATGGGTGGAATCATCTTGTTTATGGATTTAGTACCTATTTTTTGGAAAACCTTTAAACACAGATGTGTCTCATTATCCACTATGGAGGCGGAATACATTTCATTAACAGAAGCAGCTAAGGAATTGATGTGGTTTATTCATATATTAGAAGACTGTAAAAATTTAAATATATTAAAATATGAAAACTACAAATATAAATTATTTTGTGATAATGAGGCTGCGATAAATTTTTCTAAATCTCCTATTGAAAATAGTAGGACCAAACACATAGATGTCAAATTTCATTTTTTAAGAAATCTTGTGTATGATAAAATATTTACAGTTGAACATATAAGAAGTAAACAAAACTTAGCTGACATTTTTACTAAAGCATTAACTAGAGAAAATTTAAATATATTCACATCAAGGATTTTTGTCTGAACTTGATTTATTTTGAAGAATTTGTTTTGTCAATCTAGATGTAATGATTAGAAGGTATTTATATCCACCTATTAAAGATTTTTAGAAGTAAGGATATATTTTGCTTCGAATGTCTCATATTTTTGAACCCATTTTTTAGGATAAATATCTTTAGAACATATATATTTTGACAAAATAAACGAATTATTTTGAAAATGTAATATGGAACTTTCATGGTTATTTTTGAAAATTGTATTTTTGAATGTTTCTAGGTTAAGAAATATTTCAGCATTTTTGTATCAATGCAATTGATGTATTTTGATTTGTGTTTAGATATTCTAAGTTTTTCGTGAACAGGAGAAAGGGGGTCAATTGTTGGATATTCTCCTGTTCTACACCGTTTAAATATATGCAAATCCATCATATGTAAATCAGATTAGATTTGCATATGAAACGCCATTTTATTTAGAGTTGTATATATAAACGAAGTCTGTTTTATATTTCTCTCTCACTGATCCAAATACTGGATGTTCTGTATGTTTTCTTTTATGAGTTGTTTTATCTGTAAAGTCTTATATTTTTATTAAATTTTAAATCTCACCGTGGCTGTCTAACTGTTATATATTATACATCCTACACTTCGCACTTTGTCTAGATTTTTAGCTTGTTAACCTAACAAAAGCACTGAATCACATACATATAATCCCATTCAAATTGAAATAATAAATGATTTTCTTCCAGTCAAATTACATTTTTTTATAAACAATCATTCTTAGGTCAAGAGTGAAACACTTAGGATGCCATTGAAAATGTAAAAAGCCCTTTCTAACTAATTTTAATTGACTTATTATTGTAGACTACTTGAAAATATGTCTAGCAGGGCAAGAGCAGTCTAGTTGACTTTTTATTTCTTTTTTAATTATGCTGGTTCAAGTGTTCTAAAATTACAAAATAACTTATTGTTTATCACTGGAAAATAGATTTTTAGAATCTCAAATCTTATTGTAAATAAACCAGGAGATCACAAAAAATAAAAAAATTTAGGAGCCAGTCCAATTTTTTTAGGGGGGGGGAGCCAGTCCCCTTGCAAAACATATATACTAATATTTTTTTGAACGCTGAGTATATCATAGAACTCATTACACACACATGCACAGTAAATATTCTGCTATTTATAGTGTAACTAAGGCAATAATAAATAACATTTTTATTACCTACATTAGACATTTTGCTCCATTTTTAACCTTATATTTTGCTGTGCCCTGGGATAAATAAAAATGGTGCAAAAGAAAATCAGATCTCATTGCATATGTTGGTGGGTTAGGCCACTCTTGCTGTGACAGCCTCATAAATTTTGATAATGGTTCGGCAAATATGTTTGTTGACAGAATAAATTTACTTTACCTCTTCTAGTGACTGTTCAAGCTTTGAAATACATGGTACTTCAGATGGTGACACATTCGTTGATAAAGAATCACTGGACAGAAGACTATCACTTCTTTCTGCTCTTTTATGTCGTGGCTGTTCATTTTCGGGACTATCACCGGCAGTGCTGACATCGGTACAAAATCCGCTCTCTACAAATTATACAGAAATACTGCTTGTAATAGGTACTCAAAATATAGTTTTAAGATAACAAATTTAAAGCAAATAAAATAAAGTTTAATACAATTCAACATCCAGCCATTTTTCAAGTAAAAGTGACTGCGCACAGGGCTGGTTAAAAAAAATTAAGGAGTGACAATTCATGTGTGGCAAAAAATCTCACATTGCACTTGCGTCGCGGCAGCGATGCTGCACAATGAAAAACCAGATGTGTTCACTGGGCCTTAGTCAGAACATAAAAGATGAACTGATATAAAAAAATTTAGTAATTTCAATTTTAGTACACTCATTAGGTCTGGTGAATGAAGACTATTTAAAATCTTCAATACAAATACATTAATATTTAAATACAAATAATATTTATATACTTAGCCTTAACCATTTCTAGGAAGGGTGGGGCATCAGATATCAAACTGGCCCTAAATAGGTTAAGCCTTAAGCAAACTAATTCCAAATGAAGGGGTCAAATCACTTTATTAGCAATGTGACAAAATAAATTTTATACAAAAATAATTTAAATTCTCTGCTTTGCAGAGATAAATCGTTTATATTATTTGTTGTGTACGTTCTTGTGTGAAATTTTCTAGTCTTTTGGTGATGCATACCATAGATATTCTACACATTGTATCATAATAATATTTTAGTTCAAATGTCCATTAAAAATTTGACTATAACGACAAATACAATTTTGAGATATTCAGACCATAATGTTGCAACAACTAATAATATTCATTACCATAGTTAGTTTCTACACTACTTAAGAGAGAAAAATTTACCTGTTGAGCACTGTGACTGCTGAGTAAGTGACCTGTGCAATGGCCTTGGACTGTCGCCAGGTTCAAAACCTAGATTCAGTGCACCATAGAATGAAAATGAGGATTGGCTGCTGCCAGAAGACGATGATGAAGTGACAGAAATGATGGAATTTCTGTTGTTCCTGACATCACATGGAGACACCGCAATAGAATTTCGAAAACGAGGAGCTGCAACGAAGAAGTATTTTTACAATGTGCTTCAATTATGAAATAAAGTGCCAAAGTTTACAACAAAATACAACACACATGTATGATAATAAGATGGAAAACTACTCACATAATGTGTTTTTTTTTTAATATTTAATTTCCAATTAAAAAGCATTTTTAAAGTAAAGAGTTAAATGAATGACACTATTTGCAAATAAATGGATTGTCGATTACAAATTAGTTATTCGTTCCTATATAGTTTATGATAAAAAAAATAATAACCTCTAGCCAGTTGATGAATGCTAATCGATCGATCACTTATCTGGTCTTCACTTGGTTTGATGTCTAGACAAGGTTTATTTCCAACACCCATCGATGACAGTTCAGCAAGGAAATTTTCTGCAAAAGAAATTGAAATTTACATGAGTTAAAAAATAAAAAGTATTCAAATTAAAAAAAAAAAAATAGGAGGAAATATCACATTAAAAAATTCTATTTGCTCTATGCAAGGGTGTTTAGTAAAATATTGTTATCTGATATAAATATTTTTTAATTCAATTTTAAACAATTTTTAAAAATCTACAGAAGTTAAAAAGTGGTTTTAAGATTCGCAATTTCAGAATGAAGCATAGGAACCCAAGAGTCAAAAAGTTAGGTACACAATGCTGGCATGAAATTCCATCTTATTTGCAAAAATAATTTCACCATTTATTTCTGATTAAAAAATTAGCACTCAAATACAATTTTGCAACTTGCACAATCTATACACAGATTTCACTATAGTTAATGGCATTGAAACTGGCGAAAATCGTATATTGGTAAGAAGCAAATATGGACAAATATATATATATATATATATATATATACATAAAATTAACTACTAGGATATTAATTCAATGATTGTGACGCAAAGTTTAAATGATTAATTTGAGCTAGGAGTTGCATAATATTACTAGAACACTATGAAAGTACTCTCGTAGCTATGATAAAATTCCGCAACAGTCTGATTACGTAACACAATGAGAGAAATTTGGAAGACAGAAATTAACCCAGAAAGAAAATATGAGCCAACTTGAGAATAGATTTAGAGGTTAAAAAAATATTGAATTGCCTTTGAAAATGTGAATGAGATGTAATTGAAGTGTTCATTCTGAAGCTAATTGTGGTGACAAGTCAGAGGTCAGAACTTATCACCATGTACATATTAAAAATATGAATTAATACCAGTAAGAGTACATTTGAAAAATGTAAACAAAATACTATTTTATATTTGTGACTAATTTAATTTGATTTGGAGGTAGAAAATATGCATATCACTGCTTACATTCATCATAAATATATTTTAGAAATGTGAATAAGGACAATTCCATAAATCTATATTAGCATTTAAGAAACTTAAGCACAGATTTTATATGAGGGTCTGTTGGAATCAATAATTGATGAAGAGATGAAGCAATGAATAGGCATGTTTCTTTGTAGTTTTTATAGTTAAAAGCAATACATTTGATTCATAACTCTTACTTTTGTTATTTACTGCCTGGTTGAAGAGTATTCCTCTCAGTTCTGTAACCCATGCAGCTTTAACTTCAGGATTAGGGGCCTGAAGTAGAAAGGTGTCATTGAGCTTCCTTTTTCGAAACCATATTTCGAATTTGGTCGGACTATCTCCAATTTGTTCAGTCATTCCCATGTCAGTAGTCTAATAATAAAATAAAGGTTATAGTATTTATAAAAATTAAAAAGTTACGAAGTACAATATTCAAACATGAAAAACAATAGGAAAAAAACAATTTTACGAATTCAAATAATTGATTTCACAAGAACTAAATAGGAATAAAGTTACTTTCCATTAGAAATCATTGGCACAAATTAATTTAGATAGTACATAATTAATTTGAGTGGTCAGAGTAGAAGAAAATGGATGAAACCAACTATGCACTAAAATGCTTTTAATTTATTTGATCATGCATGTAAAATACAAACATAACGATTTTAAATATTGGTTTATGTAAAACTATTATTGTAGGCGGAAAAGTTTTTTCCCAAGATGATTTATCAGATAAAATAAAATGTAAGAGTTTTTTAGCATTGGATCAAGAGCATTTAACCCAAATTTATAACATAAAGTCAGGAAAAAAGCATAAAATATAATTAGCAGATATTTGTTGTAAAATGCAATATTTTAATCAGGACGTGGTACAATAAGGTTAAAGCATGTTTTAGTAGTTCAACGATTTATTATATATTACCTTAATGCTATGTTTGTATTGATACATTTCATAGCCTTTGCGCTGAGGATCTCTCCGAGCTTTGCTGAAGAGAATGAGACCTTCAAACAAGAAAACATGCCGCATACATTTTCTAGATCTACCTTGCCATACAATAAACTCATCTTGACGCAAAAGCCATCCCTGTTCTTTGACATTCACCTACGATAAAGATTTTATTTAGCAACAAAAAGGGGACACATTCACACATTTTATAATGGTCATTTAAATATGTGCAGTTATACTGAAGGTTATCATTACATAGTTAATTAAATTAGTATACAATATATTAGAGAGAAATATTAAAGATAATTAATTCATGTCGAGGTGTAAGATTAAAAGTAAAAAGTCTATGGATAAAATACTTTTTTTACATTTTTGAACATAAAAAAGAGGAAAAAAAAAACACACAATCGTAGATTTCAAAAACTTCTTAAACTAACATAATTATTAAAACTTGAAGAGAAAATAAATATTAAGAACAAAAATAACAGAAAAAATTAAAAATTCATCTCAAAATTTTAAAAAATATGCTTTGCTTAAGAGATTTTTAAATTCATTTTATGTCTGATCCAAATGAGAAAAAAAAAAAATGAATATTAACTCTAAAAAATTTTATTACATTAAAATCTTCAAAAGTAGAACGTTTGCACCTTGAAAGCATATACATGGTTCCCACACCTTTATCTAAAAAATTTTCAAGGACTTGTCAAAACCAAAAAAATATTTTTCAAGGACCTGAAATTTTTTATAACGACCTGAGACAAGGCATACAAAAAAGTTGTCAGTTAAAAAGTAAAATGTAAGAAATATAAAAAAATACATAATTTGTTCAAACTATTGATAGTTAAAAAAAGAAAGGTTGCCATCAATTTTGGTTATAATTTGGATTTTTTCTTTCTTTTTATGCAAATTGGGCTTCTTGTCTCAATGTTAACTATCAGACTACTTGCACACATTTCAATTTCGGTCGTGTGATAAAATATCGCACGATAAATTCTATTGAGAGCACGAAGAAGAGTATGGGAGCTTGCACACACAATTCGATCTACATGACACAATCTCCATTTTGCTGTCGTCCACTGCCTACAGCGGATGGCTGTCATGGTTTATTTTATTTAAGAAACAAAACAAATCAAAAGTTTTTACTGGTGTAAGGGCTTTTTAATTCTCTAGTCTAAGTTTCTATCTTTGCAATCCTTAAAGACAGTAAAAATTTCAACGGATTTGAAATCTGCAGAAAATTTTACAACAAAAAGATACTTTAAATGTGATTTTCTTAATTTTTTTTTTAATTGTAACTTTTATATTTTTGCAACAAGAATTTGGCTTTATTTCTTTGGATGCATGCCAAGTTTTCAATTATGTCCTGACTACTAAACCTACGGTTTCCTAAGAAAGTTGTGCTGGTATTTAGTGGCCGTGATACGTCATGATGTGGTGGGCATAACAAGGCAGCCGTCTTAACGAAGACCATAGGTGTCAACTTGGACAGAATACTGTGGAAAATGGACGATCTAGACGTAGCATTACTTGTATATCACGTAGTGTCAAAGAGCAAAACACCAGTCTCATTCAGAATGACGCACCAGCTGTGGAGGAAACTAGTCTGGACAAGTTCCAATGCAAGACGAAATTACACAATTATGTACTAGTTAAAAAAATCAAGTACTTTCAAGGACTTTTCACCAAGTTCCGTAATTTTTAAGGACTTTCAAGGGCCCCTAGTTAGGAAAAAATAATTCAAGGACTTTTCAAGGACCGTGGGAACCCTGATATAGAAATTAAAGTGGTAATTTTAATGTCACCACTATGCTAATCAGAAACTTGAACAACTACACAATACTTTTAAAAGATTCATCTAAAGAGAAGACATACTAAATGTTTACTTACATCACAGTCTTTTAAAGCATCCATAGCTAGTAAATCGTTTCCATGCCTGAGTTGAAAACGAACCATTTCTTCAGCATCCTAAAATTTAAGCAAGGGAATTTCATTATCCAAGCATATATTTTTTAGTTTAATTATCAGTCAGTTTAAAAACACTACCGTTTTATTGTACCTTTAATGCTTTGTGCTCTTTTTCTCTTTCAGGGCACTCTTTTAACAACTGTTTCAGAAGCAGAGCATATTTCCCCATCCTCTGCACTGGCTTTAGAAGATAACTAGCTAAGTCCATCTTATCTTGAAGCTCAAGTTGTTTTTTCTGAAATATATTTATTGATTACACTAAAATTTTGCTAAGTAATTAAGTAATACAAAAAACAGGAATCTTATAAGGTTAAAAGGAATGTTATTCTTAAAACACAGAATTCAGGAGTATTACTTACCCTGAAGAAAGCATTTCCATATTCTGACATAAGAGCATCTGACTTTGGTTTGTTTTTATTATACAAAGCATACAGATAAAATTGGGGCCGCTGTAAATAAAAAGATATATATATCAAATAAAGTTTTTATATTGTTCCTGCTTAACGCTACTAATTTTCATTAAAAGTATGTAACTTTTACAACAAAAATACAAATTACATATCTTAAAAAAGATTATATTCACATCATTAAACTTTGACCATTAACACTTTTGGTCATTTGTTTCAATCATTATTTGTGAATTAATTATATGCCAACAAATATTTGGAAATAAAACTTACAAAATCAAGGAAACATTGCCCCACTGTAAAAGGTGAACTCTCACAATGCTCAAGCTCAGTAAGAAAATACTGATTATGAAATTCATATGTTTTTTCAATATTTCCAAAGACAACATTTCTCTGTCCCCTTAATGCTTGGGGAATATCTTCTCTAAGCAGTTCAGGAATATAATTCTAAAAATAAAAAGGAAAATAGAATCACATATTTAACATGTTATTTCATTTAACTAAAAACCTCAATAACATGAAATCTAAAGTCTTATTACCGAAAAGCTAAAACCTTTCAAACAAGAATGCAGTTGAAAATTCTACTATAAAATTATGATAGTACCACCTTGAAATAAATTTTCCTTCGAATATTGTATATGCTTACTTAATAAAATTTATTTTGCACATTATTTAAAACTGAAAGTAAAGTTTTTTTATAAAATATAGGTAATTAGGATAACGATCAATTTTGAAATGTCTAGAGTTAATTTCTTTTGCAAATCATGTTTATAAAATTAAAGTAAAGCAAATTAAGTATTTGAAAGAAAAAAGGTCTAGAAATAATAAAACTTACTTCAATAATGTACTCCAATGACTTTACATAATCTCGCTCAGTTTGAATCAGTTCTTTCATAATTAGCATGAGAGTCCTAAATGCAATTAAATACATAATTAAAATTATGAAAGTACAAACTATTTCACAGGCATTATAATTTTAATGGTGGAGCTGTAAATTCTACAATTGTCATTATTAAAGCCATTTTACAACATATTTTGTAATATGACATGATTCAGTTAGTTAATGTGCTTTTCAGCACTACAAATACTAATATTTGACAATATTACAAGATGGAAGAACCTTTCGAATGTCCAAGAATTCAGAAATCGTTCATTCTAAAAGTGGACAAGGCTATCTAATTCGATAATCTGTAGAACTATCCTTAATGGCACAGCTTGAAGTATGTCAAAGTATTAGGTTGTTTGGGTTTATATGGCTAATGGTTATATTTGGTCAAGCTGTACTAAAAATGACAGACAGTAACAAGTAAATGGACATACACATACAAGGAAAGTTTTTATAGACACAAAAGTGTGTGAGTAATACAACCTGAAATAACTCAAACCTGCAAATCCCTACAACTTGCAGGTTGGTAGCATAGCATGAAAACTAACTGAATCATGTCAAAGTAATCGATTAGGGTACAAAGTACTTAGAAAATACATAATACTTCAATCTCATGATTTATTGAAAAAATATAGTGTAACTAACTTTGACATTTTTTTTATGGCAATAGTTTAAAATATGGCATTATTTTATTCAAAAATTATTATGTTTTATGATAACACCTGACCCTACATTATTCAACTATGCACCAAAATCAAATATAAATAAAAAATTGGTACAGTCTCAGTCTACGTTTATAGCTGTAGCAATGGTCTTGGGGCTTTTTTTTTTCGGTGCACTTCTAGTAGCGAGTTATGGCAGGTTAAGGCAATCCATCTGTATTACAGTAACTGCAATTTACATGGCAACCTCAACAAGCAAAAAAAAATTTAATTTAAAAATTAAAAAAAAAATTTAATTTAAAAATTTGTTAAATTGTTGCTTGATTTCATTGGTTCATTTGAAATAATTAATTCCTTGACGACTTTAAGTATCGCGTCAAAAAAAGCGCCAAGGCTGTTTCCACCAATTGTAGACTGAAGCTTTACCTAAACATTCTACAAAAATGTAATAGCAAGCAAAAAATATCAATTTAAAGCAACAACAACAAAAAAAAAAAAAACATGATTAGTTACCCAAATTTCAAGTACTATACCACAAGTTGTATCGTCAGTCTCATGGCCATGAGACGCTCTGGCCGCCAAAAACCACAGTGGCGGTTTTCACGGTGTTAGAAAATTACGACGCCAGTGTTCTTTATTCGAACTACAGTTTCGGAGAATACGATTTATTTGATTCTCAAAAGTACTTGTAATTGTGCATCTCTAAACAGGACAAATGATAATAGTTGCTGTTTTTATCAAAATTTTAAAAGTTCCATGATTTATTGTGAAATTTTCCCTGAGAATACCAGAGTTAAAAAGTTCTCTGAGAATTCCCTGTTCTATTACCACCCTGCATAATGCTTTTATTACTGGAATTATAACAAAATTAAAGTCATAAACAGTGAAAAATACAAATTTTGCACACATGTGCATATACTATAATATACACCGGATGGTCATAAATTAAGTAGCCCTCAGCGACAGACATTTTCAATTAATCAGAATAAAACTTAAGGTTTCAAGATATGAGTTTGAGAATCATCTAAGTAACAAGAATTTAGCTTTCACGGATACAGTTAACATATTTAAAAAAAGCAGCACATACTTTATATTATTGGAATGAGATTGGCAAAGAAAAATTGAAAATGGTGTACAACTTTACCTTTATCTCCAAAACCAACTACAAAAACACCTTTATTTTCTCTTTTGTCATTCACTCATGATTGACAGTGCAGTTTTCAGAGTAAAAGGCAAAATTTTAGTGTCATTTTTTGGTCTTTCGCTGTGCTAAGCACATTGAGATATAAAAAGTCAGTGTTGCTATTCGAAATTTGGTAACTGTATCCATAAGAACTTCTTGTCATTTACAACTCTTGGGCACATCCGTTGAAAATTGCAGTCACTAGCAGCTCCGAAATAGGGAGTATTTACTTCATGACCACCCGGTATAATCCATATAATACTATCTATAATATACTACAATGCTATTTTTTATTCCAATATTTAATTTTCTACCTTTCGAAAAAGAAAGTTGGTCTGTGAAAAATTATCCCATATACTTGCTTGTAATAACTCTAAGGGAATGTTACAAATTAATTGCAATGACTCACTTCTTCGATTTAGCCTCTGCATCATTACTGATTTCATTTGAAGAGCCTGTATCTGGAGTATCAACAGGAGTAATGGGTGGTAGCAGATGTGTATTAACAGGAACAGGTCCACGTGAACAGTCAGAGCGTGGTTGAGGAAGTGATTTCTTTGAAAGTTTGTCTGTATTTGGAGTTTCAGATATTTCAGATCTAGAACAAAAAGATTTTTTTTAAACAAAAAACAAACAAGTACTTTAAATAATAATTTTTTTTTAAATCACTGAGTTTTAATAAGTTTTAGGAGAAATTTAAAAATAAATCCCATCAATACACTTTTAGCTACAAAAATGTATTCACTTTAGTAAAAAGTTTTCAAGATAATCCAAAGAAAACAAATACAATTAAATGAAATCTTTATTTTTACACATTTGGTATTAAATTTATATATGGTGTGTAAAATTAATGTTCATAAAAGAACTCAAATTTCTCTTGTTTGGTTTTGCTTGGTAAAATTCAATTACAAATCAAGAAATACTAACAACATTTTATTATGAGCATGTGATTAAACCTGATGGAACTTACCAAAAACATGATTAAGTAATTTTTGTACTGTGAAAACATGCACAATTTCAATACTTATTCACAATTACTATTCTTACTTTTTTATTATGCAGTAATTGCTATTAAAGACTTTTAGAAATGAATTTGAGCATGACGGGAAAGTCATGTGTATTCAGAGACTACTCATTTCATGAACACTTTCTAGAAGAAACATAACATTGTCATGCGTAGGATTTATTTTATTAAAAAAATTGAGAATTAGGAATATTAAGCATGGAATGATTTTTTCGATAGAGAAGCTTTTAAATAATTTTTCAATTCATAAATACAGATCTTCTGTGAACCGAGTTTTGTAATTTAGCAAAACTACAAATACTATACTACTATGTTTAAAAATAAATTTGCAATAAAATTGTTTTAAATGTCAGTTTTACAACTCAATAAGACCCTAACTTGAATGTAAAACTTTCATGAGAGGAAGGATTTAAGAAATTTTCTAAAAACTAGAAATAGGTCCCAAACAGAGGAACATCCGTTTTAGATAACAGTTTGTTCTGATAAATTAAAGGTTATAACATGATGGGTAAAGTTCATATTTTTTTTTAAGTAATAGAAATCATCACCGGGTTAGAGAAAAGTTGAAAAATAAGGTAATAATAGACATCCATACCTATTTGTATCATTGTCTTTTTGACAATCTCGCAGCCTTTCAATGCGTAATAATGCAGTTTGTTCTCGAACTTCAGCCTTTACCTTTTCAAGGGCATCATCTCTCATTTGCCACAACTGGCATCGTCTAGTAAGCTTCTTGGCAGATTTAGATTCAGATCCATGTGTTGAGTAATATCCACTCCTTCGAGTTGCATTCATAATATCCTGAAAACCCACATTCGAATATTTGTATATTGTACAACTCTTTCAATGTTTTTTTGTAGCACACATAAAGCATCATTCAAGAGAACTCTGAATATTACATATTAGTTTTTTAACTTAACCATTTGGTTCATAAAGAATTCTCCAAATTAAATTACATTTATTTTTTATGAGTAAAAAACATCAACTAGTTGAACATTGAAATGGAACAGATTTCTGGGATTCACGTTCACCCTGATTATGCATGAGGGAAAATGGTGGTAAGACCAGTAGAGAAAAATTTAGCATAAAAGATGTGTTCTATTGAAGAATGTATTCTGTTGATATTGGAAGATTTAAACAAAAGAGATGTTTGATAAATATAATTCTTTTTAATGTAATTTGATGATGCAATGTCATCCAAATTACATTTAAAACTATTTATGATATTGGTAATTCCAACATTTTGTTTCCTTTAAAATATAGTCAATTCAGGATGTCACCATTAAATGGATTTTTTAGTTTTAAGACAGAAATACAGCATTTAGAATGTTCCATCTTTTAGTCTAAAAAACACGTGTCCAGAAAATATTACACTTTTTATACTCAGAGAAATATGTTTATAAGCCAAGAACCTCAAAAAATATGAAGACCAAGAGGGATTGGACAAAAACATTCATTAGACTATTGAAAGAATTTTACAATACTCACTTTGCTGACCCACACGATATTTCTATAGAATAGCAAAGAATCAATCATAGACTTCATAGAAAAATTGGAAAGAAGTAACCATGGGGATAACTGTTTTTCTTATATGTACTACCAACAGGTGAGGCAGATGATAAAGCTAGCCTCGCCATCTGAAGGTACAATTCAAATGTAACAACAAATGACTACAGCTGCGCGATAAGAGGTGCATGATCACAGCAGCATGATCTGAGTAGCTTGTTCAACTTCCAATCCAACGAGTTTCAGTAAATACATGAACGTTATCGTTGTCGATATCTTATCCTTAGGACTTTATTATTCTGTAGTTCAAGTTTCTATCTATGCGATTGTTAAGAAAAAAATATTTCAAAAGAAAATTTCAATGGATTTGAAATCTGCGGAAAATTTTACACCAAATCAATTTCTTAGATGCGGTTTTCTTTAAAAAAAATATTTTTCAACTGTAACTTTATATTTTTGCAATACGAATTTGGCCGTATTTGGATGAAGATATTCATGACAAACAAAAAAAAGGACTGTTTATTTCATTTTATAGAAAAGATATAACTTGAAAGGAGTATTTTGTTTCCTTAATGCCATTAAAACACAATGAAAATTTCACCCTATTCTTCGCTCTAAAGAAATTTATTGTGATGCTACAGTTACACGGAAATAGTCATTTCATTCGTCACATTGGAATCACACCTTAAGATTACTTAACAGAAATGCAATGTTGCATTTCCAATTGTACTGTCTAACATAATTTAAATGACAAAATCAAAGGTGCGACCATTATGCAATATAAATATATCTTAAATTGCTGATCCCATTTTTGAGGCATTTGTATAGGTTTGAGTTTCTCTTAGGGAATATTGCTGAAATTCAAAGTTTTCTATGATCCATACCTACCCTCACCACATTTTAAATAGATTGATTAATTAATTAATTTTTGCACTGGTGAGTAACAAACTTATAAATGTTTGATTTTTGTGAATTAGTATTGGTTTACAGATATTAAACTGTTTGGGTGAAATACTTGTGCAAAAATGCAGACTAGTACTGTTCTGATCATTCACTGTGTTACTGTAGGTATTCAATACTAAACTTTATAACCTAAATTTTTAGCCATTTGGATGTAATTCGTCATATACATACAGACACAAAGAATGACGGATACATAACGAAGAAGGCATTGATTGCCACTTTAAAATAGCAGAAAAAATAGAAATTAGATGAAAATTTTCGATGTACAAACCAACTTAACTTCATTTTTATGAATATAGAAAGTCATATCCGTGACTTGAGAAATAATCATATGAAACATCATATACGTCGTCAAGGTTAAAACTGGTGATTAATCATTCAGGTTGCCCTATGAATTAACATATGCATGACCTTCAGATTTATAAAGAAGGTTAAAAACTCACTTTACTACTTGTAGAAGATGTGGAAGATGATGATGATGAGTGACCACTTCTGTGAGTGCCACGCAAGTCTAAGAGAGTTTTAGATATTGATGCAATGGGTCCTTGAGATGTTAAATCCTCAGTGATCAGTCCATGATTTAGAAAACTGTCTTCTTTATCTTGCATAAATGTCTCTAAGTGATATGGCTCCTTTGTAGAAGGATAATAACTACTTGGAAAAGCTGTATAAGATCCTATGGGAGATCCATAGCGCTGTGATGCAGATACACCCATGGGGCCTCCAGTTGAGCGGCGTCGCTGATGGCTCGAGAAACCAGGGTAGGGAGTACTTGCACCAACAGGTAACCATGTGTTCATTGGCTGAGAATGAGACCGCAAAGTACGGGGAGTTTGAGAGGCATCCTCTGCTTCCCAGAAAGGTCCTCTAAGAGAGTCTATTTCAATTTGTTGCTTAACCTTTTGGAGTGTAGTTTGGCGAGTTTTAATCAGATCGACTGTTTCTTCACAACGCAGTTTGACAACCTGATATTAGAAAGAGAAATTATTTAAATTAGGCTAATTTAACTATGATACAGATTTAAACAATATTGATTCAAAAGCTAAACAATGAAACAACTGAGCACTAACATAAAGAAAGAATAGTAGATTTGTACAATTATTATACAGTTGTATATATACGGTACTTGGACTGACAATTTTTGCTTTGCTACTACACTATATTTTGTCTGAACAAAAATTTTAATTTTGTTCTAAAGTTTATAAAAAGGTTAGCATTTTAAAACATGAAACAAATTTTAAATGAATTAATAGTTGAAAAATATTAATTAATTTATTTTCTATTTACATAACATGTTAACAATGCAGCATGCAAAAAATGCATGAATAATTCTGAGAGAAAAAATTAAAGGAAATTAAAATGTGTTTACTGATAAGTATGTTTAGCAAATAAAAAATACTTTCTAAAAAGTAATTGATTCTTTCCATGGAGCAAATTACTTAATCAAGCTCATATTGGGTTAAAAAGAAAGGAGCATCTTCATTTGCAAATTCCATAGGAAAAATTAGAAACAAAAACACAGTGTCATACATAAACACAAATAATTCTTTCTAAAAGTTCTCTCAATAAAAATAGCTCAAACTCATTAAGTTCAATTAGTATTATTTTCTTACTTTCTCCCAACAGTTTGAACATGACTTAACAGTAATAAAACAACATACATTAAAAAAAAATTTTGTACATGAACAGATAAATGATACATACCTTGCACTGTTCAAGGAGTTTTTCATTTCCTAATTTAGCTGCTAAATCCAGCATTTCAGTAAATGTATCTTCTGGAACTTGCAGATGATTATCTGCATAATCCTGCAGACACCTAATTTGCCGCAAAACCCCATCTGGACTTTCAGTGTTAGTGATGCCCAAGTGTGAGACGAATCTCATTGCATCTAGAGCCCACTCGTAAGACTAAAAAAAAAGTGGTATTAAGTAACTATTGGAAAGCAGTAATCTTAGGAAAAGGAAAACAAAAAATTCTTCTTAAAGCAGTTTTTGAAAGGTGTAATTGAAGTCATCAAGAAATGAAATTGATTTACTTGCAACATAACATTCACATATTGATACACTGTATTGTTACGTATTTGAAATTTCATATAAAAGAAAATCTTTTTTAAATGGAAAATTCTGAATACTGGTCAGTATTATTTTTTCCTTTTCATTTTTTTAACGGATTGTAAATGGGAAGTGTTCTGTTTAATTTGAGTCACAGAATCTATATTTGTTTTTTGCTTTCTTCTTTCATTTTTATCATTTATGCACTTATTTTGTTTATAAATGTTTAATTTGGTTTTGTTGGAATCGGTGAAGTTTAGCATTAAGACTTTTTAATTTGGTTTGGTTGAAATCAGTGAGGATGATTTTTAAAAGCATAACTTTGTCACGGGCAATGCCGTGTGGGTAATGCTAGTAATTAATATAACCCACTATGTTAGTATCCATCTTGACATTACATTTCGACTTTCATGAAATCACTAGAACCAACCCAATTTTAAGGAAACAAAATATTTCATTTAACAGTAATATCTTAGTTTATATTGGACAATAAGTAAAACTTTTGTTGATGTAAAATCAGTTTATTATAGTTTAAAAATACTAAGCAGTTGTTCAAAGCATGAAAATACAGCAAATTTAAACATAACACATTGAAAGCTCAACTCAGGCTGCACAGGGGTGTTTCAATGCCATTATTTTGAGTAATTAAAAAATTATTTTGATAAAACACAGGAATATGGGAATTGCTAAATTGGCAACTCAAATTTTCACCAATAAATGTCTAGCTGCTGGGCTTCTTTGGCTTTTATGGTGCAAGGGCCATATTTGATCGTGCTGTGCCCAATATAAAACAGATAACGTCAAGTAATGGGCATACACATTTAAGGAAAGTTTTACTGCAACGGAAGAGATACATTCAGGACCTACAATACCTATAATTTGCAGGTTACTAGAGCAGTGGGTAAACTCACTGAGGTACAGCTACAGTCTATGTTTATGAGCGGTGGAAACGGCATTGGCGATATTTTTGACAAACTTCTAAAGTCGCCAAAGTAAGAATTATTTCAAAACGTGTTTTCTTTCAAAAATAGTTTTCTTCTTACAACAGAAAATGAAAGCTTGAAAACACAGTTGAGAACGTTTTAAAAAGTATACTATATTTTTTAAACTTTTGCAAAAAACAGTAAGTTTAAAAGCATTTCAGAACACATTTGTGAACCAGCAGAAAAAGTAAACTGCGAATGTTGGGTAAGAATACCCGGAAACTTATCAATTACACGAAATACAGTAGTCTGTTTGAAAAGAAAAAGATTTTAAAAGAAAAAAAAGCAAGAAATAAAACAACCTGATACATCAGAACTGTACAGAGAAAAAAAATTATTAAACAAGAATGTTCCACAAATGGCAAAAAACAATAGATGTCAGAACTCTGCTGTGAAAAAAAAAATTATAATAAAATAAAAATTCCACAACCATTGTTATCAAAGAAAAAATTAAAAGGACCAATGCAATCAAAGGATACTTTAAAATCAAAATAACCAATGGAAGCAAAGAAAAAATTTCAAACGAACCAATGAAATCAAACAATTTTTAACCGATTTTGGAAGAACTTTCCAGAATATTCAAAATGAAAATTGAAAGTTACCATTTGCCGAGGTTTCCATGATAACCACAATAATTGTAAAGACATATGGGTTGCCTTAATCTACTGTAACTCACTACTAGAAGTGCACCAAAAAAATTGCCATGACCGTTGCCACCGCTCATAAATGTAGAGTGTAGCTGTACCCTCACTGAACCATAGTGGCTATACCAAAATGGCAATTTGGATAGGTTGCCATGTTAGTACCTATCCAATGCTTCCATATGCATGGAAGTAGAAAACCTACAACAGGTTATAATTTTCCAAAAGCATTGCCAACTGGAAATGATGCTGTGTTCTTGAGTCTAATCTGAAAATTCTATAATGGCATTACTTGTGAACCAAATTACACTTACCTTATCCATCAATTGATAGCATTTTGCAGTATCTTCGATTCTTTCCCGAGTTCCCTCCAGTCTTTCAGAAAATGATCCCAGATGTTGGCGCAGTGATGTCGCCAAATCATGAACTCCCCCTCCTTCATCAACTGCTTCTGAGGGATTTTCTTCATAGATTTTAGGGAGACAAGATTCAGGGCTGAAAGTTGACACTTCCTCAAGAAGATCATTACCCTTTTCAATTTGTCTCTGTTGAGAAAATATTGAATGTCACAGGAATATTGATTTACACAATAAATAAAATGATGATTTTATTTTTAAAAAAGTTTATAAAACATGTATACAAATTAATGATGGAACCAAATAAAAACTAATTTATTGCAAAAAAGCAGTTTGATAATACGTTCTTAACTCTTAAAAAGAGAATTTGGGATTGACATTCATTAAAATTATATAAACTTAAAAATACATTAATAATTGGTCAGAGGCAAGAACTCGATACAACATTTTTCACCAATTTGGTGAGAGACTGATGCCATGTTCTTTAATTTTATCAATATATTTTCATTCCCACGTTTTTACCAATAAGGGCAATAAATGCTTGAAAACATTCAGCTGAGAAAATAATTCTATTCTAGATGGAAGCAACCAAAAATTCCATGTTTTGAAAATGTTCAATTCAACAATACCGAATTTTCGCACAATTTTATACACATGTAAAACAATACCATTTAATTTCTTTGACGAATTTACAAAATTTGAGAAAAAAGCTCTATTTGGATCACAAAGAGAAATATTTTCGTCTCACACCAATATTTTCAAATATCCCTGGCAAAAGAAATGTCTTGTCTTGTAATGGTGAATTTTGCTCCAACGTGATGTTATTTCATCACGCTTGATTAATAATTAATAAAACCTACGAAAAAAAAAACTCGTTTTGTGACCACTTTTTAATTCACCAATGTTTTTTACTATCAAACATATTCACCAAAATATCATTTCCCTGAATTTTGTTTAAATTGTTTACAGGGGTGAAAAAAATGTCGAACTTAATGAATTAAAAACAACTCCACTAACTAAATTGATAATTACATTTGCAACGATTGTATCCATTGTATTTAGTGAACCAAAACAAAATAATGATAAATTGTTTTCTATAGAGAATTCAGTTGGGCTGGTGTGGATGTTTGGAGAGTGGGGTGCCAGCTCAGGTGTTGCCTCGTCATCTGATCGTGGTTCAAAATTACGTGGTATTGTCCTCGAATCTTTCCCTTAGGGGATTGATCCCGGACCGTCGTCAACAGCCTATTGTGTTGCTCTACGATGTTGATTAAAATCTGCCATTACCAAAGCTTTAAAGAATTTACTATAAAAAATGTAAGATTAATTCAATTATTTTTCTGGATGGCAATACCGGGAAATCATAAATTAATTTATCCGCTATCATAGCTACATGATGTGAAAAACGTTTTCCACAATTCAGTAAACCTTGCACCAAAAGAAATTTATCCAAAGCAGAGGTAAATACTGTTTGTAAATTTTGAGGGAAAGAAATAAATCCATTATAAATCATTGTAATCAGTCTCATTTGCAAAGGATCACAAAACGTCCAGCTCCGCCTCTATCGCTTGTAGAAAATTTCGGGGTGTGGGCACCCTAATTAATAAAAAAATTGAAAGAATGTGAAAAACTGTCTTTTTCAGTATGAACAAAAATTATTTGCTTCAATATAATATTATTTCTACACTAGCCACTGCGTAGCCAGCACGGCGTAGCCCGTGACAATTCCAAAAAGGTCGAAAACGTTGGTTACGGGGAGAAAAAAAAACTAATAAATTCATTTTAAAATGTTCTAAATTAAATTTAAAAATTCGGACTGGACACAAAATTTACAAAAAATTAGGGCTACCTGTGTGCCAAATTTCAAAACAAAAAACAATAACGCTCTCCAACTCCCGATGATTGTTTGCTACGCAATTCCAAAAACGATCGCAATAGCCCATTGTGTTGGTCCTGTGCGACGTTAATTAAATACCTACCAAAAACAATCGCGAAGACGATACCAAATGACGTAAAATAAGCCCATATTTGTATTGCAAAAATAAAAAAGTTATAATTGAAATAATTTTTACCTAAAGAAAATTAAATCTGAGATATCTGTCTAGTGTAAAACTTTCCGCCGATTTCAAATTCGTTGAAATTTTCAATGTATCTTAAACCATCCCAATTTTACAAAGAACTAAACAATGTCAGTCAACATTTTTTTGTTGTTGTTTTCATTCCTTTCGCTCGAATCGTTTGAGCGTTGGAAATGAATGTGTGATCTCTCGATCCCGAAAGCCAAATTTCGTATTGGAAAAAATATAAAAGTTACAATTAAAAATTATTATTTAACGAAAATCCTATTTTTAGGTATCGATCTAATGTAAAATTTGGAACCAGATTTCAAATCCATTCAATTTTTTTTTATTTCATCTTTAACTATCTAGGGGACATACAAAAAAGAACTACATAACTCCAGTTAAAACTGTTTATTTGTTTTGTTCGTCCGCTGAAATCGTTGCCCGGAAAATGAAACGGAAAAAATAAATTTAGAATCTATGATCTATTGTATTTATACTGTTACCATTCTAAGGAAAGCAATAATAATTAAATTCCAATAAATTAATTTAAAAATGTTCTAGATAAAATTTTAAAATTCGGGCGCGATAGGAAAATAGCAAAAAATTTGGACTACCTGTGTGCCAAATTTCATTATTGTAAGTTCCATAGATTCATCAGGACACTCCTCGCAGACATACAAACACTTAAAAAAAGTAGAGATAAATTATTTGCTTCTTACGTAAAATATGTTATTTTGCGCTGATACTTCTGCAAAAGCTGAGAGAACTGTTTAACCAACGTTATAATTAAGTGACGCAAAAATTGTTAGAAATCTTTAATTCAGATTCAAGGATATCCGGTTCGCATCGCTATTGAAAGAGACCTCATAGCTCATGTATGCAAAGTGTTTCACACATTCAATTGATGTCACGTTAGTCATACCGGAACGGAAACAGATGACAAGGAACGCAGAGAAGAGTTGGTGTAATTTATGGATTGCAGTGTTTTCGAACTCATTTGGTCTTCAGCCAAATAGCTTCCATGTACAACTAGGACAGGAAAATGGAAGATGTAAAATTCAGCTTTCTTAAATAATATGAATGAGTGAAGGGGAAAACAGACTGTCTTTATTATTGCGCAAATTTCAAGCGTGGTTCGTAACGTCCAACACGAAAGTTAAGTAGCTGAAGTCTGGCGAATTGCGAGACGATTAATGTTTGATTGAGATACTAATTAGATAACTGTCAGCCAAACAAGAATGCAGATCAACATGTTTTCATGACGATGGGAAATGAAATAAAGATTTCTTGCATTTCCATGTAAGAAGGCAATCTGATAACAACGAAAATATTTATTGATCAAATGAAATTCGCGACAAGCTCAATGAGTTATGTGACACAACTTTAAAAGCTATGTTGTGTTGTATAGGTATTACATAATATAGCTTTCACGGTTTTCAATTTTCTTGGATAGTGTTCATTGTGTACGCAGTACAGCTTTTTATCTAGAAACATTGAGACCAAGGAAGTCTAACATCGCACTTCAGAGAACAACTTTTAATACTTGTCTCAAGTGTATAAACAAGATATCAATGTTTATTCGATTGTTCACAATGATAAAGACAGCAAGCCCTTTTTGAAATGTGACAAAAGCAGTTCCTATATTTGATAAGCTGTCGTAATTATGGTCTTTGTTTACTTTCAAATGAAAGATTTCAGACACCGATATAAGTGAAAGTTTAAGAGCTTAAAGTGTTATTTTTTCCGATATAGAATAACTGTTACCACTTTTGATACTTTAACACACAAAAGAACCGATGGGTTGTCCAAAGTCAAACAAACAGCATAGCACAAACACACAATCCCTAATTCACATAGAATTTCGGATTATGTGTGCAACTTATAATCCGAATTTTGGTCTATAAGTTGTTTAGTGTAAGAGAGAGAGAAAGTTCATTGTATTAAACATGGCATCGCATGAAATAGAAAAACGTTAGTTTGAATACAAAGAAGCAGTCTTATTCAAATACAAATTACATTTATATCCTAAGTATCATGTTTAATGGAAGGGGACATTACATTAATTAGTAAAACAATCACTGTTGGATTTCAGAAGTCGAAACACAAGATTATTCAATTTTTTTAAATAAAATTAATTTTACATTTTGCTGGTTGCCTTACTGCCAGGCTTCTAAAGGAAAGGGTTCAAGGTTTTACTTTCAATCATTTGGTCTCCAGATGTTTTGAATCTCGGAAAGACCATTGTTTTATTTTGTTTTTTCTAATAATTGTATTCAAGAAATGTTATCCTGATAGTAATAGATTTGGTTAAATGAATTACAAACAATGGTCTGCAGGTATCTTTACCTTTTACCTAGCAGATAATTGTCAGATTTTGCTATCTTCAACTGCTGTATGTAGCTTCTTTTTGAAGATCTAAATGGTATCTAACAAAACGTTCAGAGAAGGTTATCTGACACCACGTAAAAAACGTAATGTTAAAACTTCTAAAATTTTGGGACACTGCATTACCATTTTAGAGAATTTACGTCTCAACCCATAGATCGCAGTGCTTACAAATTATTTCAGTGGCGAATGAAAGGGTTATTTCGACACACACGCCTACAACTATAGTCAAAAACACAAGATGCCCAGATCTGAGTAACATCATGGAAAGAACACCCAATTGTGGCTTGCCTGATATGAATTTCTATTTTCTCTAAAATTTCGATGCAATGTGGTCTTGATGTAAACGACACCTACACTGTAGCGTCCCTGAAATTTATTAACAGCGTAGGACGCAAACCTACTTGAATGTGATTCACGCCACACCTCAATATCGGCGCCATGCAAGGACGGTCATCGCAACGCAGCCGAATCTACAATAGATTTTCTATGTATAAAAAAGTATGAATATTCATTTAGGGTTGAAGTTATCGAAAAAATGCAGGGTTATCTAACTTGGTGAAAGAAGACTGATTGCTTTTTTTGTTTTTATCGTAATCAGTTCCAAAGAGTAACTTGGAATCACAGTAGTTTAAATGTTGACCTGATTCTTCAAGTTCAGAGCAGCGACCTCCCCACAATAATCTCAACATAGAGAAAAATTAAAATTCCTGTACTTATGGAATGTTTTCTGTTTTTGAGTTTTACTTCTAATGCTTGGAAATTGGTATCGATTCTCAAGGTTAAAAAGTACTTTCATAAGAAAAACTTAATCAGTTGCGAGGTAGGACAAATTATTATTTTAATAGATGTAAATTAAGGTTATGTATCCCTCTAATCTACATTAAGTAGAATAAAAAACTAATTTAGATGTATTTGTATTAATTTTCAAATTGTGTAAGGAGAGTCTGCGCGCAATTGGACAGAATAATAAAACAATCTAACTATCAATTTTTTGCTAAACTATTCATGAATAATTGTGACTTCATTTGTTTTTTATGCATTTTCATTGCTATTTTGTTGTTATGCTTTAATCTAATACAACAGTTGTAATAAAACCAAGAAAGCTATTTTGCGCAATCTGTCCTTATAGAGTCGGAGAGATTTCGCACATGGGTAGGAGAGATTGTTCTTAATGAAAACTACAATTAAATTGTTAACAATAATAACTACACTTAAAGGGGGATAACATCCACCATGGCGCTGGTGTAAGCGATATTTTAGTGGTAACAAAAGTTAATCTGCCGCACAATAAAGGTTAATGACGACTTTATTATTTTTTACAAAAATATTTTTCAGCAAATTAATTTATTACCAAAATTGTTTCAAATTTTTTTTTTCTTTCAAAAATTGTTTTAAAAATTATGTTTTTTTTTCTTCAAAAATTGTTTCAAAATTAATTCATTCTTGTTTTACATATAATTTGCAATTTAAGCAAAATTTCCAATAAGCTGCGTAATCTCTCCTAGCATGAAAACGAATGGGAACAAAGCGCCATCTCTCATAAGTAGCACATGCGCAAACTCTCCCATTTCGGAAGGAGAGATTGCGCGGCCTTTTATTTAAACATGGCCGCATCTAGAAAGAACCGTTGGTGTTCGCAATGCTCGTTTAGGTTAGTACTCATGAGAAACCGTTTAATAAAAAAATATTTTGTACTATTGCCATTCTAAAAAAATTAGAGAAAAAGGTATGAAAATTCAAGCGCTTATCTTGGGAAAACAATGCAAAATAGCAATGTTTTATTCTAAACGCTCGGAACAAACAACCTGCACTTTCAAGTAGACACTCCACAACTGCTGTTGTACAACTAACAGAAGTCGCTGCGCGAGCACTCAACTCTTCGACCGCGCAATCTCTCCTCGCTTTACCTTAAGTTTAATTTTCGTTCGCAAAGAAATTAGCAGTTGTTTTAGACCGAAGAATAATTTCTATATTTTTCTACGCTATAACAAATTAAACCATTTTACTAAAATCGCAGATAAAAAATAAAATTCTCAATTTTTGGGAATAAATGACGTAATGAAAGAAACAATGTGTAGAAAATATTCGTTATTTCCTTTAACTATAATTGTTACATACAGGCAGTCTTTTCCCTGACTTATTAAAATGTAATACAAGTTTAAAAGAAATTAACATTGACATTCGCGTATAGCGGTTACAATACATCTCATATTTCCATAACCCATATAGCCTTTCCTCTCATATGGTTTGCGTGTAGAAATTAATTTAAACTAATTGACCAGAGTGAAATTTCATTTCATATATAAAAAAAAAATGACAAATAAAACATCTCATGTGGATCATCAAAAGTTTAGTTTCGAAGGTGTGACCTCTTGTGAACAAAAAGATAGAGAACCCAAATCTGGAGCTTTCTTACGAATTTACAAACGGGAAGGATGTAGGAATTCGTTTACTCATTGCTCTTCAACATCACAGATAAAAAAAAATTACGACAGTTAATCAAGTCCATAAAAAAAGTCACTTAGAGATATCCGCGTGTTTAGAGAAAAATGGTATTTGGAGAAATTCTGCTTCTCCATTTGATGAAATGCGACGCTTCCACGTGCAATACTAAAGCAAATCCTTCATTTCACGATTTCAGAACAGATGGCAAGCGTTAACTTAAAAAAGGATCAATGTCAGCGAGCATAAAACATTCCGAAAGAGAGAGAGAGAGAGAGAGAGAGAGAGAGAGAGTATAATTCCCCCTCCCAATTTTTCCCTTTACCAAAAATAACCACATCATCTGTCGGCGCCGGAAACCGTCTTAAAATAGACAGACAAGCACCTTTCCCCTAGTTTCCAGACACAAGGATTACAACGGGGCAGGTTGATGTACAAAATGGTTTTTAAAAGGAAGAACATGGGAGGGAAAAGGCTTACAATCACTCAGGAAGCGGATGATTTCCTTTTCGGAAATCATCAAAATACAACGACTGAATTATTTTCTGATGTAGATAGATGACTTCTCTACCTTACATGCTTGATACTTCCAACAAGATTTTTACTAGGGAGGTTCCAACATTGTGGGTCCCTGGTTGGTAAGGGTTTTTTGGCCACAAGTTCAACAAATGGACAGTACTTGATGTTGCTCGTCTTGTGTTTGGCGCAGCTTCGCTAAATATGACTTTTGCGCCATAAAATCTAACCAACAAATAGACAAATTGCGCCAAACACAAGAACAAAATACAATAAAAATATATTAGAAAATTCAGATCCGCAGCAATACAAACAATAAAAAGCTTAGTAAAAATATCCATGTACCTTTAACCCAAGAAATATTAAACGCTTTTGTATCAGGATTTTCACTTTGTGTAGTAAAATTTACAAATTTAGAATTTGCAAACATTTCTATTGATTTATAATGTAACCAAACAATGAGTATGCAAGAGAAAATATTTCTGTTTCATGTGTGTTCCTTCGTCTAATCTAGAGTTGGGTTCCATCATCTAACTTGGTACTGAGGGCATGACTATTAAGCACAAAATCTATTACAGTATTCCTATTTTACGTCTTTTCATGTATGCACAACATGAATTTCACCAACTTAAATAATTTTCAATTTCCAAAATTTCAAATACTGGCATTGCAAAGAGGCAGCTTACACAGATAATTGAAAAAATATACAGTCTTGATGAAATCTAAAAGAACCGATTTCAAATCTTCATATTTCATTCCAGAAAAGACACGAAGAAAGAAATTATTTTCAAAACCGTTCACAAGTGACTAAAAATTAACGTTGAAATAATTATATCAAATGATGACTAAGACATCTGAAATACGGAAAGTTTTTTAACATAGGTAGGGGCAATTCAGCCTTGTATCTCGGCATCATTTTATCTCTCTATCTTCCTCACATTCCGAAGGAGTTATAGTTTTCAGAAACCGAGGAAAGGCCTCACTTTAGCTTCCAAACAATTCTGAAGATCATTTGTCACTTCGAGTTGGCAAGTCCAGTGGACACGTCCCATCATTTATCAGGATGAGGCTAAATGATCTTAGTGTTTCATGCTGCGTAGACTGATACAGCAGGTAAATTGATGATTTCTCTGGCTTTCTGTTTTGATTGAGTATTTCTGCTTACGCACACAGGTTTCTGTACATGATCCATTAATTTGATTGCATGTGGTACTAAATCAAAGGAGGATCGGTCAATAGTGAGACTCTTCTTTCATTTGTTCAGATGTTTTAGGCCGGAATAAACAGAAACATTGTAAGCACAAATCGGACTTTTCATTTTCAGTAGACGTTCGAATTTCCAGCGGATTCAAGTGAAGTCTAGTTCTTAAAGCAAAACACAAACGGCATTGGAAAAGGAGTCCGTGGATGAACGAATTTCACAAAATGCATACATCATCAAAAAATGTTGATCTCAATACTATATTTTCTAATTTACAATTTTTAAAGTCGTCCCCCCGCAAAAAAACGAAAGGTATTATTTACATTTGATTTGTATTACTCGATGGGTAGTGTAGTGCGTCGTAATGAATACGATCTCCAAGATCCTATCGGAACATATCAAGTCTCTAACTTCATTACAAAACTAGCTAGATTACTTTTGTCGCTTTTCGTCATTTTAATTATTTAAAATCGTGGATTGTACTTGGTGTGAAACTGGGAATTTATTACAGTTGAGGAGGACTCCAAGTAACATAGTAATAAGTCACAGAAGTATATGCCGCAAAGAAAAATATTACGAACAAAATATTCCAGATGATAAAAATAATTTTGGATTGTTTGAATGCGTGCTTAATACTTGAAAGTTTAAGATAACATAATGGATGAACCATTATATTTTTCGTTTTTTTTTTTTAATATTGAAAATTGCTTGTAACAAATGAAAAATTTCAAAACGATGACTAATAAGGATTAAAAACCATTTCGGTGGAGTAAGACATCAAAAATCATCAGAACTAATGTTGTAAGTTTTGAGCCACCAAAATGACGATTGACGATTTTTCCATAATTTTTTAATCTGTATTAGTTGTTGTTTTGAAATTTTGCACTTTTTATTGCCATTTTGAGTAAGTTTTAATTTTGTTTAACGACATAAGAATTGCCAGTCTGAAAAATTTGAAAAGTGGTTAATCATTATCCGAAGCCCTTCAATTGTAAATCGTTTTCGGCCCCAAACCCAACACCGCAAAAAGAAAAAGTCTACACCAGATGGCATGGAAAGGGAGAATAAGCCTTTATGTATCAAATGGATTATTAACTTTTACAGGGTGTGGGATCAGAACAGATGAGTGTTTCTACCCCTCTGAATGTATCCCAGGGGACGGAGGATTTTACGTAACTGTAACGTTCCCAGAATTTCCAGTATCCGAAAGGATTGTGGGAAGTAACACTTGTGGGTGTCTCTAGGGGAAATGACAACATGAACTCAAAAGACTGAATGGATTTAAAACAGTGATGATGTTCAACTTCCCCCGGGTACTATTTCAGGTTCATAAAAAATGTGTTCCGATAAATTTCAAGGGAAAACGTTCTTTTACGATAAAAGTGCAGGGTTAAAATTAAATGATGCGAACTACTTATTCCTAGATTGAGAGCAAGTTGCACCGGAGATATAATCTTTAAAATTCAAAGTTTCATAGTGTTAAAAAATATTTATTCGATTTTAAATGAAACAGTGAGTTTAGGAAAACGCAAAATTAGGTATTGATATTTTTTTAATCTCCAAAAGATTTTTCGTTTTAATATTCAGTGGAACATTGTTAGATCACAATGCCAAGAATAGGAGTTATAAGAATTACTTCAGCAGACGTAAATGAAATAAAAATCTGAAATAAACACTTTCGTTGCATTTAAGTATGTTGGAACATTGTAATTTAATAATAAAATGAACTTTGATCTTTGATAAAATTACTTTGAAGCAGAATGAATACTTTTCAAAGACTAAGAATAATTCTTGCAAATATGTTATATGCTTATTTGTATTTAATTTTAAACATAACATCAGATGAAAAAGGATGTTGAATGAATATTCACTGATAACAAATTAAAGGGTCCCTAGACAGTCAATATTATTGTCAATGTGATTGACGGTTTCGATTGATAGATGTTTCAATATAGTTTCAATCAACCCGTCAAACTCGTTCGACCAGTGTTTTTCGAAGGGACGTCACGTTATTCTTTTTTGAGTTTCAAAAGGGTTTCAAATTCGTATTTGGGCTTTCTTGCTTTGACTTTGGTTATCTGCATTGTTTTAACACATTGACCATTTTTTGCAAAGCAATACTTATTTTGTTTTTGTTTAAATATGCATTTGACTTTACTTTCCAGAACTCAGGATAATCACGATGGAAAGTAATTAAAAGCGTCACAAACTCCCATTCCCTGCAGAATCGCTTTTCGTGGGCTCGAAGCATTCGTCATGTTTGCTGTCTTAAGCGAAACTGCCCGAACGATTGACGATTGAGTATTTTACACGATCAATCGGTTCCTTCAATGTCCTTCAGTAAAAATTTCTGTTAATGTCCGTCCATCGATGGAAAATCGCCTACATTAATAATTGATTGCTTCAATGAGCATAATTGACAATATTATTGACCGTCTGGGGACCCTTTTACTTTCAAAAATTGATACTATTATCTCGAGCTAAGCTGATGGAATATAAATAACAGATTTTTTCGAAATAGAATTTGGTAATGTTTATGTTTACTTAAATTTCGTGCTAAATTAGCATATTAGAAACAGTTATTTTGTGCAGTAAATTGTGCATGGCTAAAATTTAGCTATGCAAACTGAAACACGAGGGAATATATCTGTGCTCAGATAGCAAAATGTTAATGTCACTTTTTTTTAAAATTTTTTGTGACAGCAATTTTAAAATTCAAGATTCAACATGTGGTTCTGTGTTTTGGGATTCATTACAATTTTCCCACCTTTGTTTTCTCATAAACTAAAAGAAAAAGACTTACGACATTTTGCCACCTTCTAAACATTACCAAACCAGACTCCAGGATGGGACTTACTCAATTTTTTGGGAAAAGTGACTTATAACATTTTGCCATCTGAGCACAGATACTATATTCAAAACATTTCTTCCGATTCTTTATCAAGGCAGTAGAGCTAATTTCAAATTGAGCCCTTCTTTATGTGAGTTGGACAACTTCAACTCAATTATTAATGGAAAAAGGGGTGGAAAATTGAAGGACACGTAAAAAACTTTCCCCAAGTAGAAAATAACCCTTGAAATAATAAGCCTATCATTACCTAGCATTGTGGCAAAAGTAGAACTACCGCGCGCTCAGACAAACGGCTACAAATTAGATTGCTCAGCTGTTTCAACCGCGGCATACACACAAGAGTACTCTGTAAGCAGAACATCCCGAGTTCCGTGGACGAATTGTAATTAACAAAGTGGCCACAGCGAAGGTCAGCGAACTATTCTTTATTATTTTTCATCTCAACCGAAAGGGTTACTTTATTACGCGGCATTATCACTGAATGACGTCACACACACACACATACACACACACACTAATACGATACAAGAACGGCTAACAACATATTCGTTCATGGAAGGGGAGGACTAACTTGAGGAGATAAAAATTGGGAATACAGGAAGTGAGAGTCCTCAAGGAATAACCCAGTCGTTAAAGTGAATTATTTAAAAAGTCGTTTTTACTGTTTCCTTTATACAATTAGTAGATTCAAGGTCGGTCGGCGACGCTAAAGAAGATTATTATATGTTGCAGACACCAGTTAGACAAAAGGAATAGAAAAAAGCAATCAATACTGAACAATTGGAATAAATCATTAGCTTAGAGAAGCCGTACTTCGAGGATGGGATGCATGTAGGATTGTTAGTTACAAGATAGTTTAATGCATACATGCTTGGAGATATTTTGATTTTTTTTCTTCTTCATAATGAAAAATATGATGAAATAAATTAATTCCATTTGAACAACTTTTTATGGTAAATGTAACGCAATATTTGTTTATGTTGAAAAAACTATTTGACATTGATGCCTGAAAAGTGGAATGAAACGGATAAAATAAGCTCATGTGATTACAAGAACTCTATACAGCAATAAGGAGAATATAGCAATAAGGAAATAATAGTAATAAGGAGAATATTAGGAGAAGTTTTCTTAATACGTAAAACTTCTATGTAGTTCAAAATAAAATTTTAAAACAAGTTGTGCATTATTCGAAAATTAATTTAACAACGACGTGAAGCGGCATTTGGAAGAAAAAAAAAACAAGTTCACATTAAAATTAGGTAAAGAGAACAAGATGAATTCCTGGGTTTTTCAAAACCCTCAGATGTACAGAAATAATTTCCAACACACAAATTAAAGACAAATGCAAAGAAAATATTACTAACAGAAAGGATGCATTCGAATTTCATTTTTATTTTAGGAGCTTTTCCCAGTTAAGCAAACAAAATGAAGTTAATTTTCTTGTAGAACTTTTACACTTACCCTGATTTCTCGGAGTTGAACCATTCCCACCTTCTTCAAAAAATGGTTCAAAGAAAGAGTTAGAGCAAATGTTGCAGAGAGCACTTGACTGCGAAATTTAAATCGCTTGTCACTGCTTCTAAGTATCTGTCCTCTGTGTGTTTTAGAAGGCGCACCTGCCATCATCATGGCTAATCTTTATCTTTAACTTTTCTGATTGAAAGATCAACAAGCTTCCTGTTTATTGAAGCTTTGTCCTCAGTTGGAACTTCTCTAATGCATGGCACAAACGCATCTGTCTACCTTAAATTTGAAAGCATCTGGATCTCTTAAGTAGCTCATGTTGGTGATGTAAAACTTGCACTGATAAACCAATTTCAGGAATAAGTTTATAACTGAACATTTCAGACGCAATCATTTCAAGAAATCTAAATACCTGTATGCAATATTAGAATTCAGGAGAAAAAGAACGATGTTTAAAAAGGCAATTTCAATGTAAATTGTTCTTTACCTTTTCTTCTAACTGTAGAAAGAATCTCAAATTAGAATATAGTAGTTGACTTTTATACAAAGTATTTTGAAAAATAATGTACTGGTACAAGCTGTTTACCTAAGAAATGCATTATACACTAAACTTCGGCAATGCAAAATGCTTATAATCATCTTTATAGTATCTTTTCTTCAACTTCAGGAGATAACCAGTTTCGTAACTCCAGAAAAATGAACCCATCACTTGATGAATAAACAAATCGCATTGCGTTACATTACGCCACCAAAAATATGCATTCACAAAAATTCAACGAAGTTATAATTCAAGTGGAAAGGAAGTCTGGTACTAATTACCAAGCATATAAATAACAATTATCAATATAGGTTTTCCAATTCTTTTAAATCCAAATGCATTTAGCAAAAACTTATCCGATTCAGTCGATGCAACCAATGGTCTTGCCACCCACTTAGGGCCGAATATAATCTTTCCTCCATCTCAATATCAAAAACACGCTGATACTCCTCGTTTTTCACAGTTATTGATGCAATGGAACTTGCTGGATAGTGTCTTAAATCACGGAACTTGCAAGAAACTTCATGTGTTACAAGGAAAAACAAGATTAAATCTACCAGACATCGGGTCGCCCGTAAAAAAAAAAGCAAGCTTCAAACACAATATCTATCTGTAGAAACACTCGCTGATGACATCGGTGTTTCGAGATCTCTGGTACTACATAACTCAGTCGCCGCGGAGTACACAGACGAGATATTTACAAAATAGTGAAAAGCGCACAGGAACGGAGCGTATCAGGAATCGTTCTTCACACCGTTTCTGGATGAACGTGATTAAAAATAAACATATGATTCAGATAAGAGTTTACGTGTACCTACGCGCAATGCATCTCCGCGAAGACGAAAGGTTTTGTGTCTCTTGGCTCTATTCATAAACTTTGAAAAATGCAATTTTAGTTTTTTGCCCTCTTTCTCTTGCGAGCTTCAGCCAAGAATGTTAATTTGAAGTAAATGATGATTACTGATGGTGCGATAAACGGCTGGTTTACAGCATTTTTTTTTTGAGTGAGTATTTCTTTTAGACCTTAGTGTTATTCCATTCTCACTTAAGATAAATGTAAAGAGTTTTTGAGACATATTTAATCAGAAACATGTTTAACACATCTGTTAAAATTACGGTTTTTAGGGAAAAAAATATACCTATGTGAGAGGTATTTTAAGTACGAAACCGACGGAAGAAGGATATTTTACTTCCTGTTACCCAAATGCTCTGGTATGATACATACCTGTGTTTCCTTAAAATGTAGTTTATCAGTTTGGTGAACGTTTAGTGTTGACCTATTAGCCATTTTTATCAATTCATCAGATCAATCTTTGGAGTTTCTATATGCGGCGTTCTGAAATCGTATTCGAAAAGCAGGCCGTGACGTCACCTCAAAAACAAAGCATCTACACTTGCTCGACAGAAAAAAAACACTCAGGATTTTTGTTTGTTTTTTCATATCGAAAGAGCGTATCACGAATAAATGAGAAATAGTTTAAGAATTAAATTTGTTATCTATTGGAGCCATTCTATCAATTCTTTATTAATTCAGTCAGATCACTTCGCTGGAAGTTAAAATTAAATATTATTATTTGAGAGCATTTTCAGTATAAGCGAACCACAGAAATACGATTATTTCTGTATACCCAATACAGAATATGTGCCTGAAGCACGTTCTGCCACAAAAAACTAGCTCAATCTACATATAGCATGAGAGCAAAAAAGGACTTTCATAGTGAAAACTTAAATTGGAAAACTAATCGTTTTTTAGATATTTTACAATTTTGCAGAATTCACCCACAAAAAAAAAAAAAAAAAAAAAAAAGATTTTTTTGTGTAGAAGACTAAGATAAGCAGAAAGGGGAAAAACAGATACTAGTAAATAGAAATCTGGAAAATACTTAAAATAATAGGATATTTTTTAATTTATAAAGGATTTTTCAAAAGTTATAAACTTTTTATTTTTGGGATTCGACAATTAGATATTTGAATTTAAAAAAAAAAAAGCTCAACACTGCAGGCTATAAGGCGTTAGTTCACAAGATTTGAGTAACGAATTTCATACAGCGATAAGAATTTTATTGGAATAAAAGAAGTAATAGCTATTTGTTTCTGGAGTTCTTTTTCTTCTTCAGAATACAATCATTCACTCCAGATGCATACATTAAAAAAAAAGTTTTATTTCCAATATCAAAATAAGCATCAATTACTGAAATCTATGCAATAGCAATAAATTATATCCACTATGGAATCTTGGTATAATAAGAGGGATATCCAATAGGGCTTTTGAATACATAAAAGAATACCAATTCCATAAACTGTAACTATAATAGTAGGTATTAATCTATAGAAATACTTCCGGATTTTACGCATGTAAAGTTAATGATAAAATGGACATAGTTTTGGAAAACAAAGCATGGACGATGACAACTTCCATCAATACCGATTCATCACCCATTCTAAGGAAAATCAAGGAAACAGAAAGTGCCTTCATTCATTCTCAAGTTCATTTCCTGCAAGGATCCGACGCGGATATTCGACAGGACAAGTTCATGAAGCAAAGATTCAAGAAAACAGCATTCTCATTATTCCCTCATTGCTTTTTTCTCGCCTCTCGGAAAGAAAGGACTGAGCACCCATTGAGAGTCTGACTGTTGCTTGACTCTGCCTTGGCCCATTTGCCCTATAAACTGCAGCAATAGGGACACGCTTTATTTCCCTGGCCATACATGGTCCGGAGACAAAACTTTTTTTTCTTCTGGTCTCTCGTTCTCTTTCCCTATCGGACCTGTTCCTTTTGTTTATTTTCGCCGTGCACGTTTTCTTAGACTTGACCTCCGATGGCTTAATCACTCTTTATTTATTTACTTTCTGAGCGATATCGAGAAACAAGCAATCGCTTTCACTGGATCGGCCCTTGGATGAAAGATGGCACCTCGAGATTTCTTTTGGACAGTGGACGTCTGTGGGTGACTTTCGATTCGAGGAACGGAGTAACTAGAGCATAAAATGGCTGGAGCCTGTCCTTTAGATAATGCGACAAGGATTAGTGTATCATTTACAAGATGCACGTCATTCTGAACTTTTTACCGAGTTGAAATTTTTTTTTATTTTACTGACAATGCCATGGGCGTTTCACCGAAAACCTGTCGTGTTCGTCGGTAAACTTAATTGTGCATTCTTGCTTTTTGAAATCGAAGGAAACTATTGGTTTTTGATTAATGGTTAGAAAATTGATACAAAAAATTTAAAGAACGCAGCACGATTTTAATACAGGAGGGAAATATGTACATTTGAGAATAGTTAATAAAATAATTTACTTCAATGTTTTAATCAATTGTTCAATTATGTAAGAAACACAGAATGAACAGTTTGAGTAGAAGAAATACCAAATTCACAAATGTTAATAGAACAGAATTCAAAACCGTAAAAATTTAAAGTTTCGATTATTGAACGACTATACAAAAAAGTTTTTGAGCAGAAAAGTGGGAGGTTTTAGTCTATAATTCTGATAGTAGGAAGAAGTCTTTGAATCAGCTTTTGTTAGTCTCTGATGGCATTACAAAAGCTCCTATAACAAATGCAACCAAAGAAATAAGAATTCCCTCCAAATTTATTTGTGGAGCCATCGTGGCTAGGTTGGTCAGCGCTGCAAAAAACTATCAGCAACACGTTTCTTGTTCTATCCATTACTTAACAGAAAAACATTTGTTTCCCACAGCCTGGCCAAATCTGTCCCTTATGCAGAAAAAAAAAGCGATCAGTCAAATGTATTTGTCCAGCGAATAGATATTTTTGTATGCTTCAGAAATTCTACGTCATTCCGTCACACGAATTTTTACGATTTAAATTTACCTAACATTCATTTTTGCATTAAACTGAAAAGAAAAAAAATTGACATAAAAAGATCCACCTTAGTCCTGTAAAAAATATCATGTAAAATATAGGCTTTTATATTTTCGTTACCGAAATATTTTATTTTACTGTCCATAAATTTCATTTTTTTAAATTCAAATGTTGTTACTTTTCAAAATTGCTTCCGAAACGAAAACCTTTTCATTTTGAGTTGACATACTTTACACATTGCTTAGTGCCATTACAATCTAGTTTAGAAGAATTAAAGGACGATATCACACTCCCATTTCATTTGAAATCTGTCAATCTGAACAGCAAAGATAATATTATAACTTCAAGTATGCAAATTAACCTGGAAAAGTTAGAATAAAATCCCTCCTATTCAATATAAATTTGTTGATTGGGTACTTATTTTTTTAGCTTCTTAGAATGCAAATTTGAAATACATTTGAATTTTTACAAGTCAAAAGAAGGAAATTTAAGAAAAAATTAAATTAAATTCAATGCGACAACTTATCGATTAGTAACTATAATAAATGCATAAAAGTCATTCTTATTTTATTCATGTGAAAATGAGAAAATATTCACTGCAAATCGATCTATTTTCGAATACATTTTTATTCTTTCAAAATGTAATCCGATTTCATTAAATACTATTTGAAACTACTTAAAATGAAAAATCCTTTGCCAATTCGTATGAACATATTTTTTGCTCCTCGACCAAAAAAAAATGTGATTTTATGTGCTGAAAACTAAATCCCGGAAAACAAACAAAACTGATCATACAAAATGACGTATCTAGTAGATATGTAAGACATAATTGATACATCAAGACACATTTGAACTAACGGTGAAAGGTATAATTTTCACTCATAGAAAAAGTAAAAGCAAACATCTACAGAAATGAATTCTCAGGGGATATTGAATGAAATCGAACGGGGAGAAATCCCTTCCTCTTTAAGTACTTTTTTGAATAAGCATGGGCATAGATCGTGTTTTACCTTCATTTTTTTAGATTTCACTGCCTCCATCTCTATAAATCTCTCCACTTTCAAGTAAATGGTATCAACCCACAGTTGTTGCACTTGGGAATAATAGCCGAGGGTAAAAAATCCCCTAGTGGAGGATGGGCTGGAAATTTAGTCGAATTCTGGGGAATCAGAACGGATGTGGAAAGGGGATGCCACATCTGAAATGAGGGTGCAAGGGGTGCTTGAAGTGCGGCACATGTGCCAGTCTGGAGCAGTCACATGTGCAGGGCTCGTTACACTTGGCCGATTAGTTTCGGCATCTGCTGCTGTCTGTCACGTTTCGACGTTTATCAACATCTGACTCGCGTCTTATCACTTCCGAGAATCAGAAGAGGTGATTTTTCGGGTTAGCTACTTGAACCTGCTCTGTGCGGCAGAAGTTTGGAAAACAACTTGATTTTCATATCAAAACAGACTCGTTTGTTTAGAAAATTAGAGTTCAAGCTTCAAGACATCTGTTGCGGTATGAGGTAGCTGAATTAACGTCACACTGGAGCAACACAACGGGCAATTGGTGACGGTCCAGGATAAAATCTGCAAGGTCTGAGGAAGTTCGATCGGTGGACAAGAGACGATTTCAGTGGATCCTCATTTTTCATCTGATATAACTTCCAATCACGTAATAAATTTATATATGGCGATGATAAAAAACTTCGGTTTTATTAAGAGACAGTGACTAGAACTGCTATATTTCAGCACAAAGATTATTTTGTTTGCTTCACTTTCCACCTGGTGCACCAATGTAACGCCAAGTGGATCTCAATCCCGCCTTTGTAGTGTCGTGACTAAAACACTTTTAACCAGTTCAAATTCTCCGGGTATTGGAAAAAAATTATTTTGTTTGGAAGTTTAGTATGTTATAAATTGTGGGAAAACAATTAAATACCTGTCAATACCATGTTGGTATCCGTATATACATTAGATAATAACTCCTCTTCGCACATACAGTAGCCATTTATTTGGAATTTAATTTCACTTTACAATAGTAAAAATAAAAAAAGTCTCGGATATAAATACTTTTACCAGTACAACTTCAATTTCGATATAAAAACCCTAGTATATTTTTTATCACCTTTTGCTTATATTAAAACACGGTTAACCTGATAACTGCTTAAAAATAATTTATTAATTTATACTATGTATATAACTTACAAAAATATAAACTACCAAAATACATCGTCGTTTCGCCATTGATTTCCGTAGAAAGCTATCTGAGATAACTGAACTGTTGTAAAATTGTCGAAAATTTCATAGCATGTGTATACCCATACAATAGCTAGTGTAAATTCACTATACCACGGCAAATTGTTTATTTTAGGATTATAAATCTGCGGATTTTTTAAAATTGTTATATCTAAATGCTCTTATAAAATAAAAAGGTTTCTTTAAAATTTGAAAACAGACATTGAATTAAAAAGAAATGATAGAAAAATTACTTTTTTTGCTATCGATATTACCTTTTTTAAAATATACGAAAAAATTTTCAAAGATAGTTTTTATCAAATGTAACCAAACACAATTCATCCAGAAGTGTGTTTAATTTATGGCATAGAATATTCAAAAATATCTGGATTGAAGTTAAACATTAAAACTTAATTTTGTAACTCTTCCATGCTTTCCACAGGGTGTTGGTTGAAATTCATAGCATATCTGTCAGAAACTTAATTTAAATTCAAGGCGTTAGTTTCCACAAACAATAGAATAACATATACAATGGTAAGGGATCCACATAGAAGGATGAACGTAAAATTGGTATCCGTAAAATTTGACAAAGAATAGCAAGCATACGTTAAAATAGATATTAAATTATTTTTTTAATTTTAGGGTAAATTACACTTCTTTTACATTCCTTGATCGAATCCCATTTTTTATGTTTTAAAGACATGTAAATTGAAATGAAAGGTGAGGAAAATAAAGCTTTTCTAAACTTTTCATAGTATCTATGTATAAAAAAATATTATATGTATTATAAATTTATGACATAAATAAAAAGGAAATTGATGAGTTTATACGTGTATATATATTAATCCATACATTTAATTAGCACAGCTTAATCTTACATTTTACTAGCAATATGATTTTTAGGCACTTAAGATAGCATATAAATTTTAAATAACACTTATGAAAAGACAGGAATATTTATTCAGTCTTTTTAAACACAAAAATAGAGCACTTCATCCCCACTATATTACTTCATTGCTTAGATAAAAACATCTACTATACATATTTCATATAAATAACGATCATATTTACAATTCGTCTTCCCACTTTTTTAATTACATGTTAATTTCAGTTTCAGTGCGAACTTTGCAATAAATAATAATAAATAAAAATACACATTTTTATATCTTACAAGGTACTTGATACCAGACATCTTACAATGTAAATGAAACTGTTATGCTTTTTTTTTTACCCGTTCTTGCTTACAATAAAACACGGTAACTGTTTAAAAAAGATCTTACTACCATAGCTTGCTATAGAAGAGCAAAAACCAATTGTTAGTCATTTCAAAGTTTCTTATGAATAGCAAATATTTTGAAAGCTTTACGTATCTGGTTCATAAGTTGCAAAAAGCAAGTTATCCTGTAAACAAGTGAACGTCGAATATTTTTTTAACAGCTCATGTCCTATAGTATAAGAGCGTGAAACGGGTATGAAAGGGACTTTATACATTTTCAGTAAATTATTACAAATATTTTCAACTTTGAAACAATCTAAATACCAACCCGTGACACGGGAAGAAAGAGTGGATATCTCCTTAACAGCACTGTACACAAGTTTCCTTTTGGACCCTGGTTTTAAAAAATTCTCATTGGAAAACGTAACGCATTTTTTAAAAATATCACGAGTAGTAGAAGCTCTTTCTCCAATTTTCATTGACGGAAACTTTGTCCCGGGTAATTCGACACACAGTAGTAAAAATTTCCCAGTTCGAGTGTACGTAATGTATGAAAGCTTAATGCTTTTGGCAACAATCGAACTGGTAGAACAACATGCAGATAAAGTTGCAGGCCGGAAGGCGAAATTCCAGGAGTTGGATATTAGTTTGTTCAAAATGTCCCACGACGAAGAGCTAATGTCAGTAACAGTTTCGTAGCTGTTCTCTGCAGAAGAACAAAATACTTGCCAACGCAATTTCGAATTTTCAGACACTGTTAACCATACTTTAGGTGAAATGTTCAAAGTGCATTCCCACGCCATAGAAGATAAAGGAACCACAGCATTCCACGTTTGGGAACAAGTTTGCAGGTATACATTCCAAAGGCATTGAATGACATTCCGGTTGGAATTCCATAAAACTGGCGCAGTAGACGAAATGAATTCCCATACACCAGGAGAAATTTCGCATGTCAGAAGCCACATTTTTTGACATAAATCTTTAAAGGCACACCAAGCGTGTGGCGAATTATCACATATTAATTTCCATATTCTTATAGACATTTGCTCCAAAAACGTCCACAGTTCATCTGTGACATCACATTGAGTTTTCCATAACTTGGAAACAGCACTTTTTAAATATTTCCACAAATTTGGAACAATATTCTCATGAAGTTCAGAACATGCAAGAGACGAATTTTGTTGAACAAATGTGATAGCACAGTAAACAAATGAGGAAATTATACCCATCAAACTATCATATACATGAGTTGCAGAATGTTCACATTTAAAATAATCTATAATTTTGCGTAACACAGTATAAAAAAAATTGTAGGTACTATCATCATCACCAGAACCAGAACCAGAAAAATATTTGCTGAAAACGGTGTAAAACTTTCTTACTGACAGAAAGGCAGATTTGGTTGCTAGGAAATTTAGATAACAGAAATAATTAAGCTTATCAGTTAACATTGACATTTGGCCTCCCTCTTCAGTAAAAGCTAAATAAAAATATTGCACTTCAGGGTGATCCTCAATAATGCAATTAATTTCAAGCATCGCTTCATAAAGGGTAGAGGCGAGTTCCTGTTCTGCTGATTTAATAGATGTACCAACCAAAACACCCGCTTTTTTCAAATCGCCCAAGACTCGCGATTGAGCTTTCAAAGAGGTATTAAGTACCTCACTTGTGGCTGAGAAAGTTGAGACAGCCACTTCATCAATGGCACAGAAAACTACAGGTAAATGATGGGAGATATCTTTTGCAGCTACTCCCAGGTGGCACGAAGCCGTGTATGACACAGTTGCTACTTCCACAAGCACCTTATTTCCATCTTCCAGAACAACTGTCAGGGATCTGTATATGTCTGGATGAATAGCTACAGCTGCTTTTCGTAAACTAGGGTACACAATGACAACTGAATTTTTAGATGATACAAGAAATTCGTTCATTGCATACAATGAGTGCGGAGTGACTGTTTTCACGGCATGCCAGATAGATGGAACTGCTTTCTTCATTCCATGGAATGAAGTTTGGACAATTTCACTGGAGGTACTGGCAATAGTACTGTTCAGTTCGCACGCAACAGGATACAAGTGTGGAGATATTTTGCTGTGCACTTCCATAACATAGCTTTTTAACTTTCCTGAGATTAACGGAACAAAACGCACGATGTACTTGAATAATATCTTAAGCACCGCAATAATAGCTTGAAATACTTTCAAAAATGAATTTTCTAGGGTAGGATAAACTCGTTGGAGAAGGTGAAAGAAGTCACGCGCTGCATTATACAGAGTTAAACTGTGTTGAATTAAAAATACAGTGCACCGTATTAAAGTTCTCGAAAGATGTGAAGCAGCTTTTTGGGTATAAGGTAAGGCTAAAGGTCCAAATTCAATAATCTTTGTTCCTAAACGCAACACTAAATGGTACAATTTCCGATAGTACGGTTCAATCTTTATCAGGAATGAACTAAAAATAGGTTTGACATTGTAGATGAAATTGACAAAATTACGTAGATTGAATTCATCGAATAAGCAAGACGCAGACGTAATTAAGTACCGAATAAGCTTCTTAAGAAATGGAGCAGAGTACTTTACATATTCTATGCTTGCGTTCCAGAGAGTCAAAAGAATATTCTTAGAAGCAGGTACGTACCGCACCTTAACATATTCGCACAAGTGCTTAAAGTATTGGAACGCGCTTCCAGACACAATAAAGGCAGCAAAGTGTTTAACACTCACGTACAACTGTTTCAGAATTTCGTGTACAGAAAAGTCAATAGACTTTTCAGACAGAGCAAACTTTAAGTTCGTCACAAATCGTTTCATCGATCTTAGACCAGCACGGACAATTCTTCGCACTAAGAAACTGAAAATCACTAAGCCTTTCGCACCAGCAAAAGCAAATGCAGGCAAGTTCTGGGTAAGATATTTCACAATGTCACGATTTTGAGCGCATATGGAACGAAGCAAAGGTCCCAGATCTTCCATAACAAAATGGAAAGCAGAGGTTAGTCCCTTTCGCAAAACCTTCATTAAGCATCTCCAGGTTTCTTTACCCAACAGCAAAGCATCTCGGCTAAGCGTAACGCACAGAGTGGGGTAGCACATCTCAAATCCTTTCTGGATAATGACGGTGGCTGTGGTCACAGATGTCAGCAAAGACTCCATATCCGCTTCTCGGAAAAATTTGATGTACTCTGCAACCTGCTCGTCCTCCAACATTCGCTTGAATTTAGGATTGGCTTTCGACAGCAAGCTTAAAAGGTATGGAACCGAAGCACAGATTATTCTCAGGGATTGAGTTCCGGAAGTCTCTATCACGATACAGTATGCCTGGACGTTGTGGATGATCAGTCTCTTCATCACTGGATTCGTTGAGCAGAAATTGGATTTTCGAAGGATATCAGCAATTCTGTCACTAACAGCACTTTTCATTCCACCCCGGAGGATCGGCACAATAGCAAATCTAGACATTCTAGACTGAGTTTCCATCTTGTCGTTCATATTTTCCTTCATAGTGTACGTACTAGTAGGATAATTGCAGTTTATAACTGGAGTACTCCTAAGTAGCAAATAACTGTTTCGAATTTCAGTTTTCAATTTAGTCCTTACGAATGTAGTCGGTATTGCTCTTTAGAAACAGGCATCGTATTCACCATTGTTCATTTCCAAATACAAGGGTCGCTGAGGCTATTCACATGGCAGGAATATTTAAGTAGCTGTAAAACAGTTAACCAAGCGTAGTAAATCTTACTGCCTCCAGGAAGGTGGACGATGGATCTCAGAGTAACAGCTGTTGTCAGGACCGCTATGAACGGGCAAACTAATGAGTCAGGCAAACAGGGTGAAATTCAAAACACGAAAATGAGACAGTGAATCGTACTATATTAAAATATCACAATCTCATGTGGAGAGTGAATGAACAGGATATGCTTAAATACGTCATACCTTTTTATCATAAACGAAATCCAATAGCATTTGCATCGTTCATTGACAGATTCCAAGGAATAAAGTCCAAATATCGTGTGTATACGCAGTTAGAAAAGAACAATTCGAGAAATATCTCACTTATCAAGACTGTTATCTTTTTAGCAAGAGTGATCGCATTTGTTCGTTTTTGAAAAAGTAAACAAAAAACACATTGGAAGATGCTAAATATAGACACGATGGGTGAAAGGAGTGTTAAAACATTATCTATAGCTCACGTGGAAAACTTTCGATGGGACGAATATCGCTTACGTCAGTGAAGATAGTTCAAACATTTCAAACTCATAGTCAGATACTGGAAAAAGCAGTTCCCAATGACGGACTGACACGGGCATTGTTTTACTGATATTTCTCATCGAAACCTTTCGTGCGTAAAGAAAAGACAATGAGAAAATGTCTCAAGGTCGGAATAGGGGATATTAAAAACCAGACATAATTTACAAAGAAAAATAAGTATTTGATGAAAACAACAAATGCGAATGTTTATTCACTGTTCATGGTCATTTGTTCATACGTTATTCATATTGAACAAAATACACGAATTGATTATTATTTTACATATGTTTATATTCAGGGTGATCGTCCATGTTCAATGTTTCGTAACGCTTATACCGGAGCGTTACGAAAAATGTAAACACCTTAGATGCTTTTACCTCCAAACTTAATAAACAAAAGTATGAAAATTATATTTGTTTGTAGGAAATATGATACCCATTTACGAAGGCATAAAATTTAGATGATATTCTAGATCAAGATCTAAAAATTTCCGGAGCACTTTAAGAACTCTACAAGGATATGTAGGATTTGGGATCGGGATAATCTTTTTGAAATATAGTGATCTCAGTGAATAGAACATAACCCGCTCAATAGTTGGAGATTTTAAAACATAAATCCATATATCAGGAGGACTCCCGCTGCTCTATCAACCTGCTAGTTGTAAGCGACGTAGGTTCGATTCCTCCCTGAGTGAATTTCTCTCTCCCGTGTCAGTAGAACATTCCTTTCTCATGTGTCCATCAATTGAAGTTGTCTGTTGTGTCCACAAACCAACCAAGGAAATAAAAAAGACTTCTTAAAAGATTGAAGTGGCGTGAACGAAACTTTTTTCTTCAGTACAGAAATATAATTTGCCATTGGAAAAGTCTGAGAGCTGCAATGGGCTGCATGAACAGACACACTTCCCTAAAATAATATGTGCTTGCAGCAACACATAAAGATAACTACCATATCAACTCCAGACGTTTCTGGACACATTATCTACTTGTTCTCACAATACATCAATAGTTCTAGAGGAAAACCTAATGCGTTCATCAATTTTATGAGGACACGGTGCATTAGACGACTTTCGTTCGATAAGGCTCTTGCTGTTACCGTTCTCTCACACGAAGATGACATTACTTTTTTTTTGACAATCGAGTGTGCATGTGGGAGACATCAAATGTTTTCGTTTGCTCATTACTTTGATGTAAATGCCGAGTTCATTTACTTCTAGCACTGAAACTTTGTGAGTGAATTAAGTTTATAATCTAATAATAAGCCGAGCAGCTTTTGTTAGAGAATCGATTGAAAAATTCCTGAATCCTGAATTTTATTTCACGAAAAGTTGCAGATTTTGACAAAATTGATTTATTTATTAAAGCAAACAAATTTATGTAGTCAGATGGAATAATTGCTTTGTTTTCAACAGACTTTTTTTTTAATATTGAGATTTAATTTTTAGTAATTGTATTACTAGTAAATACTCTCATTTTATGGAGGTTTCTTTCTCAAAGTAGGCGCATGCATTAAAAAAGGATGTATTGCTTATTATAATTTTTTTTAAAAACTAAATACATTGATTACAGGGGAAATTTTTATTATTTAAAACAGTCAAATACGTAAAAGTATGTGCTTACTCAAATGTATAATTCTGCTGGATGCATTTCAAATCTCGATCAACAGACGTTGTACTTTAGAATCAGAGTATTAAAATATATTAGAGTTGAATACGAAAAACATCTATTTTTTGTCATACTTTTGACAAAGTACAGAAATAAGTTGCTGCGAATTGACGATAAACAAAAATGTCATCGGTTCTTCACAACATGCAGCCGTAATCGAGCTACAACTCACAAAAGATCCGCATTCTAAAGCCAAGTTTGTTAAAATGACAAGGGGAAACTTCGAATACAGTTTTTCTCCACGAGATTTTCTGAAGCCCAGCTCTTCGTACATATCTTATCCAAGCGAATACCATCCCAAAAACAAGAATGCGGAAATAATTCCTTAACCTTTGCTGCGAACGAGACCTCCATTTTAAATATCTGTTTCAAAGTTAGTAGAATAAGAAGCGGGCACCACAATGCACAACACAAAAAACTGAAATTTATGACCCCAGCCAACCGAGATAAAAGCAACGGATGCAAATATTTGAGAGCTTAGTGAGCGTTTTATACGTGGTGTTCAACGCGACATAATTATGTGGTCACGCGATTTACGACTAATTGTTTAAATTATCAATTCATTGTCACCAGTTTCTAGGTTGACACATTCTGAAGAAATTACTTTTAATGAATATTACACAATTTATATGTCCTTATATCAAGACTAACTAGATTTCATTAGTAACGCATAATTTTCTTAGTTTCTCACTGATTATGTAATTATTTACAATTTATAATTATAGAGCGACTTATACTTATAAATATACAATTTGGAGAACGGTAGAAACACGTCTAAGTGACTTAGTTAAACAATGATGTCAACATAATATGAGATTTTGCGTTTTAAATGTACAAAAAAGGTGCCTATTGGTACACAATTTTGCTTTTAACCACGTAATAAATATAGAAGAGCATTTAATGTATATAAAGTGGAATTGAAAAAATGAGGTGTTGATATAATGTGTGTGAAATCAATTAAAGCAATGACTAACATCTTCTCTGAAAAACACATTGTAGGCTAGACTGTTTAGACTTCAAAAATAAAAGTCATTCACTGGATAGAAAAATATTTAAATTTTCAGAAACATTTCTAAATTTAAAATATTGAAACTGTGACAAAACTTAATTTTTACAAATGGTTACTTTCTTGAAATACAGTAACGGACTGATTTGTATGTAGACTCGCAAAGATAGAATCGACACGAAAATTGTTATTGGCATTTTAGGCAAAGATTTTCGAAATAAATAGTAAAGTGCCATCTAGTAATCCGCTTCTGTGCTCTTATTTCCAAAAATGTATATTTATTACTACGATCTTTTTTCTGATATTTTTCCTCAAAAGTACGAGGTGTTGTCCTCAGATCTTTCCCTTCGGAATTGATCCCGGACCGTCGCCAACAGCTTTTTGTGTTGCTCCAATACGACAACCATCAATTGACATCAATTCAACTACCTAGTTACATACCTCTGATATTTTATGTACAAATTTCATTATTCGCCGTTATATGACAGGTGAAAATTCGTAATCTTTCTTGAGAGGGGGGCCATCTTTAATAACTCCAAATTCATTTATGTCTACAAATGATAAAAAAAGGTAGTACGCAAATGCTAAGAAAATTGCTAAATACTACAGATCCTCATAACATAAGATGCCTTGTTTGTTAGTCCACTGCTTTAAAATAAGCGTCCCAAGGTCTCTCCTAAGCATTTCTCTGGAGTAGCAAAATATTGAGCTTACTTTTCCATTTCACTTTCCTTTGAGTTTGAATTCCACTTTAATCTCGACAAATCATTGCGGATTCAACAAGACAGCAGTCGACCTTGGATCCCTTGATTTTTTAAAAGGTGTAAAGCTTTGTTAGAAGGCTGCCATACGCAAAACCATGAATGGCGATCTACGTGGCTGGTTTTTCCCTCCGACTACGTATTATTACTGCTGCCTCCTTCGGCACCGAACAATGAACTTATAAATAGAATTCATGTTCTACACGCCAAAGTGATTTGTTTACGTTACCACCAATCTCCTACCTAATAGGCTCGTTTAAACCCATCTGATGGCTGTCATTATTCGGGAGCCGGACTATAGTCACGAAGGGGAGTGGGGATAGGTTCGGCACGTTGATCGCGGGTAACATTATTGTAGAGACACAGTAGGGAAGCGAATGATTTTGGAGCGCCAATTTGAAAGTTATTACAAGTTGAAAGAAATTAAAATGAACGTTTGGAATTTGCATCATAAAGGTGAAATAATTCTGAAAATTTAGATGTTGGAAATGACGTCTGGCTTATTGAACTTAGACTTCAATATGAAATTTAAATGTGCAAAACACGAAACTGCTGTTACATTCAAGGGAATATGGAATATAATTGGATTATAATGTCGACCAATGACCATTTCAGCACTACAAGAGGAGAATTGAAGGGAGCACCCAAAGGGCAAGCCCTGTTGCTCCCAACAGGAATAATCACTATGTGTTTAAAACCGGGATTCGAACCCGGGACTTACTGAGTGGCAGACAAAAGCTACGACCACGCCAGTTAGGCAGATTGTGCTAAACAAGTTAATACACGAGGGTAATGGGTGTTCACGTTATCCAATGAAATATTGTAAAATGTAATTGAATGCCTAAGATTTCCTTCGCCCTATCAAAATCTTACGAACTACGAAAACCTACATTTCGAATCAATTAGTATTTAGAAATCTTTCCAAGTTTCGAGGAAAACTCAAAATGTGACTAGTCTTTCCTTAAAGGTAGGTATTGGAATTAACATTTCTCTGGAGCAACTCACCGTCTATTGGGTCCGGGATCGATTCCGAGGACAACACCACGATCGGATGACGAGGTCAACACCTGAGCTGGAACCCCTCTCTCTCCAATATTCCACACTAAGCCAACGTGAGGACTTTTGGTGGCCAAGACAGATTCAACGTGCATCAGTCCCTACTTACACGACGGTATATGGCTGGATCGAATTTCGAACTCATAACCCTCTGGTTGCTAAATCCACGACTCTACCACAGGGGGGCTACCGTGGCGCCGTTCCCCGTAGAAAATGTTCTCCCACCCTCAAGTCTACCATTGTAGAAAAGTGGCCAAGCGAAGCTGGGGATTTGGTGGGAGGATGATTGGTATACACCTTTGTAAGGGAGAATTCTTGATCATAGTCGAAGAATCGTATAAAAGGAGGCGGAAGCCCTTTGTGCAGGTACACACTCCAAGACCCATGCATCAATGGTCTTTTGTCCGACCCCCATCCTGAAAAACGGCGGCTTCCGTTTGACACCAGGCGACGATAACTTCCGTCGGTGGTCCCAAAATGAGGCGCACCCTCAACTGAGGGGAAGAACATTCGCCCATCGCTGTGTAAGACGATCACCTGTCTGCAGACATTCAACTGACAGGAGACCAGGAAAGATCTCGACTTTCAACGCAAAATCCACTGTTACATCGTGTTAAATACCGGAATTCACTACAGGCGCGTTTCGAGAGAACGGGAGTTTTAAACGAGTGATGTAAAGATTTGTATCTGTTTCGTCTGAAACTATCTAGAATCCTCAAACGCAGTTTCAATCGACGTGCTTCATGTAATAGTAGGTAGGTAGTCGAATTTGCGTCGCAGTGGAGAAACATAAAAGACTATCAGTGAAGGTTAATTCCGATGAAAGATCCAAGGACATCGTAATTTTTGAACCTCGGTCATCTGACGAGATCGACGCCTCGCTCTACATACTTCCACACCATGACAACGTGAGAACTTTTGAGGCAGACATATTTAACGTGCACCAACTCCCATATACACGAGGAGTTTCGAACTCGTAACCCCTGGTTGCTAATCCTCGACTCTCTAGTTCAAGTAATGGATGAGCGTGAATAGATTGATTTTTGAACACGAAATTCAATATGGTGGATGATTATAACATCGTTAATTATTTACTCATTAAACCAAAGCCATGAACATTTTCATCATTTTTAGTAAGTACTATAAATACTTCTAAAAATGGAAACAGAATGAGAGAAAATATCAGATTTTTATAAGCCAGGTTAGTAGAGTGGTTAGGATTTTCTTTCTCTGGGGGCCTTAAGTTAAAAGTGGAATTTTTACGAGTTAAGACCGTATCAGATCTTTAAGGCCTTTCCATGTCATTTTGGTTACCAGATTGACTCTTACAAAGATTACCATAAACACATAAAAAAAGACACACCTCGATTGATTTATGCAATCATATACAATAGTTGTTCCACAAAATTAACAAATTAAATAAAATATGAAGCACACAGTCAAAAGCTGTTTCTGGAAATTCGCTTTTTACTGTCACTGTAGGAGAACTGATAGTTTTGATTGATTGGTGTTAGTGTCACAGATGAAGATCGATACGTCAAATATATGTGAGAAGATGGTTGAATCAGCGTAGGAAAATGTGTAATGGATATTAAGTCATTAGGCTATTTTTTTTAATGAATATTAATTCATAAAGTAATATTTTATTTTAAGAATTAAAAAGCCATTACTTTAGAAGAATATAGAAATATATTTCAATGCACATATAAGGATAAGGAGAATTAGTTAAAAATCGGAATAACTAACACTTTTATTGGGGTGTGGGAAGAGCTACTAGATCTCCGCTCCCTCTAGTCATGCCATCGAATCAGACTAATCCGTTAGATTAAATTTAATTTAACTGTCCAAAAAGTAGCAATTGAGATCACAACTTGGCAATCTTGAAAAACATTTAAAATTTTTGGAAATGAATACAAACAAATCAATTCTTAGTCACATTTAATTCTTTTAGCAAAATATCCAGAAAAATGTATCGAGACAAAAATATTTAGCTGTTTACAAAGCGTTCAGATATAAGTCATAAAATTACTTTAAACTATTTTTTATTTCATTGACAAAATCATAAGAGTAGAGATTCGGAATAAAAGGCTTTAAAATAAAGTTATCATAAATTGCAAAATAATACAAATGGAATGTTTACTACACCGAAGAGTCTTATCAGGTTTGCATCCAGAGAGATGCGGTTTGCTGATTCGCGTAAACTATCTCAGGTTTTATCAATTTGTTACACCACTAAAGTAAACAATCATTCTCGTTTGTATTCAAAAATAGAAATAGATACGCAAAATAACTCTACATCGTACTTAAAAAGGTAAACTTTAAATTTTCGATGAGCCCTATACATCACACTCCACAACTACACCGTTTAAAAAGCCCAGTAATCTAGTAGATTATCAGTGGACAGTTGATCAGCTGACATAAAATGAGACTGCTTAAAAAGCTTTTAGAAATTAAAAAGAAATATTTCACTCACCGAAACCTCCTTCAATATGTTCTCTTCAATATCCAATCGAGATCGAGAGTTCATTCGCTCTTCCCCACCTTCATTTGCATCGTTATCTTGGGAGATTAAAGGATATGCAGATAAGGAGGCCCGTCTTTCGCATTTAGCTACTGATTGATGAGAAGGGATTTCGGTCTGATCTACTTCCAGAGCTCCTTCACTCCTTGCGTTAATCATCTTTGAACTAGTATGTCTCGCGAAAGTAAACAAACTGTTGAGACTCGAGACCAAAGGGTCCAGGACAGTTTCCTTGTTCAATGACACCGTGTCATCTACGTCTTTTAGCGTATCTTCGGTGAGAGTTTCAGCATTCGGGAAGGTGTCTTCACCATCGGCTTCTGTCAGATCACTACGGAGAGTCATGGCTGGGACCAATTCTTTCGGAAATTGGTTTGAAATTGAGTAAAAAGCTGGCGAGCATAAAAGTTAAAAACAATCTCAATTTTTTTTAACTGCAGATAAATTATTCTTTTAGAAAACAGAAACGTTTGTTGGTTTTAAAATTTTCAAATCATCGATACAAACTCTAAGATTGGTTAAAACAGTTCCACTGGAGCAGATCTCGTGAACCAGAAATAAAACAATGACTCAAAAGTATTTCTCCAATTTCGAAAAATGCTCTCTATTGAAACAATAACATTTGTTTGCGACATAAAATTAGCCGAAAATCAATGTCACACGAAAGAATATCCGTTCAAATCACCTCACGCTTAGTCACTAAAAGCAATCTTTGATCTCCTTCAATGGGTGACACAAAAACAAAATCAGGTAAAAGAGAATCCAAGCACAGTGGCAAGTCCAACACAGTAGCAATGTTCGGCAACTGAAAATTCCCTCGCCAATTACAAATCAGTCCATAGCGGCCGGCGTGCCACCTTCAGCACACAGTGAACCATCTCACTTTGCAACAGTAAAAATGCCATCCGCATCCATCCAGCATGCAAACGGAACTGGGGTCAGGCCAGTCGAATCCCGTGAAAACGAGTTAACCGAGTGAAGGCAGCGAAGGATCAGTGAAAGCAGCAACCAGCGGAAGTGAGTGAAGTTGGAAAACTTTGGCGGCCAATGTCGACGGTGAGCGGGGCAGTAGAGGTAGAGGTGGCGGGGACTCGTGAGGTCCCGAACTCCCCCCTTTTTGTTCCTTTTTTATTTGTTGTGATTTTTTTCCCCTCGGCCGACAGCCTTGAAAAGGGGAAGCCCACATGGCTGTGATAGTAATCGTGTGGAGTTCAGTGAATTTCGGCTGGATAGTTAATTAGCTTCCCCGACCCGGATGGTGAATGTGAGGTGGGATTTCGGGACTGTTATGTGGTGGCATTTTGACTCGCGAGTCATTGACAAATCATAATGGTGCATACTGAGGTACATTGTCAATGCCGTATTCTCAACGGTCTGCGGCTAGAGCAGCAAATTTCAAGGGTGGTAAAAAGAGTGGATTTTTTACAGTGAAAAATAAATTATTTAAAATATTTTTATTAAAAATAAATTATTTCACTGCATTAAACAAATCAATTCATCGAGTCTATAAAAGCGGTGGTTAAAATTTATTTATAATTTTGTAGGCAAACGTGGCCAGAGTAAAGATTGAGATGAGGTTCTACAAGTCTGTAGGCAGACTTGAGACCTACCAGCTTAGAGTAAAAACAAAAACAATCATAATCAAATTAATGATAATATTACTTTTATCGCAACTACAATCGCAAACTTATCTACATTTACAATGCATGTGCCCGAAACATAACACGTGCATTGCATGTTTACCCTTCCCTGTAATGCTAAAAACCCATTTCTTGAATTTACTTATCATCAAGATAAAATGGCGGGTACACTTTTCATGTAAAACAGTGCATTTTTACTTGAAAGTACAACGCGCAGACATTTAAGGTCACGACAGATTTGACATCCACCAGCCCTCCCCCCCCCACAGCGGTCTTTTGTTGTATTGAGTTTCGTACACGCAACCCTTCTGTTGACAATCCGTGACTCTACCAATCAGACTACAGTGATCAAAAGAATTACTTGGAAAAAATTAGTAATAGTATAATTTTTAATTTACGTCGTACTAGAGCAACACAACGGGCTATTGACGACGGTCCGGGATCTACCCACTAAGGGAAAGATCCGAGGACAACACCACGCAATTTTGAACCACGGTCAGATGACGAAGCAACACCTGAGCTGGCACCCTACTCTCCAAACTTCCACACCAACCCAACGTGAAGACTTTTGGCCACGACAGATTTAAGGTGCACCAGCCGCCTCTACACCATACGCTTACAAACATCCATGGACTGACTCGGATTCGTACCAGGAACTTTCCGATCTAGAGGTTAATACCTTAAACACCAGCCCGTTGGACGGCTAAAAAAAATTTAAGCGTATAAATTTGGAATTTTTTTTAATTTTATGAAAAGGATGGAAAGATTAAAAAAGATGAAGTATTCAACAGAAGCTCATTTCGTCCAAAAAAGCCAAAACGCGCAGAAGCATTTATCCATCTGTACAAAACGGAATAAGATAATGGTACGTTTTTTTCACAGATATACCTAAGAATGAGAAGCCCTCGTTACATCAAGCACAGTTCAAGCAATAAGTTTCAATATCAAAAATTATTTTTCAAAAATATTTTGTCCTTTCGCCTCTACGGTTCACTGGTCTGTTGATTGCTATTCAATCGTAATGACGATACCTCTGAGTCATTCCGGATTCCCTGCAGATTCGTAATACATTCATTTCCATCTAACAACCGGATGACTCGGCCAGGTTATTTTTCGAAAATGCTTTCATAAATTCTGAGAAACAATTTGAAGGGAAACTTATTATTTCGAAATAATAGTACACGTTGAAGACAACCACGGTTATGCTCTTAGTAAAGATGTTCGTATTTTTATTGTTGATAAAGCTTTTCTCAATCTCAAAGTGCCCTGGGTTATAAAACATTGTAAGTATTAAAACTCAGTTTGCGAACTGTTTTTTCAATTTAAATTTTCAGAGGGTTGAAAATTTAATGAGTTTCCAGAAAGAAATATTGCGAATTTAAAGAGGTGTTAAAAAGATTGCTTAAGTTGACTGTTGGCATTGAATAAATTTGCAATTACAATTTCAAATAAACGTGTTTGGTTTTCGTAACATAGACTTCTTGAAAATTCTCTTATAATTACAAGTGAAGGGTATTCCCATTAGCATTGCTTAAAGTGAAAATACCTACTGGAATAAAAAAAAAACAATTAAGAGGAAATAATTTCAACCAAAGTTTTAATATACCAGATTGAAATACAATTCTCTTTAGTTAAAGGGTTACCAGGATTTTGAAATACTATCAATTATCAAATTTACCTAAGATAAAAGTAGGTTTTGACAAGGTACAAAGAATCAAAAACAAGAAACTAAGAACAATTTAGTTATGCAATAATTAGACCAAAAACTTCGAAAATTTACTAAATTTAGAACTTTTGTACAATAAAACACTCATATTATCGTTATCACGTGAATACAAGAACGAGACCACTAAAAAAATGACGTATTCTAAGAACTACTTAAATTTGTAACTAAGATGATACAAAGTTTAAAGCAAGCACTAGGTAACTTTTTTGACCGCTTTAGCTCTATCGCCTAGTAAAAGGCGTGGGAAAAATTAAACCCGAGAATTGGTAGAAAATAATTCTACTTTTAACCTCAAAAATAAAAAAACTTGAGTTACTTAATTCTTCCATTCAGGTGTCGACGCCATGCTATATACAATTTACTTCCAATCTTTTCAATTTTCAGTCAGTAATAATAAGTCAAATTGACGAATCGTTAATAATTTTATTTGATTTTTAAATACACAATTTTGTCTAGATTTATCAAAGATTTTAATACTGTTTGTATTTTTATTAAGATGTCATGCACACCATTTTCGTGTCTATGTTGTATTTAACCTTTACCGCAGTAATGGATAGTACAGTTGCTTTCCTCAAACCATGCAAAATGTGACAATGTATAAACGGTTTAAATATTGTGACCAACGATAAAATATGTTTTGCGAGCAACCTGCTATATTGTTCTGACATTTTAAAATAATTTCCTGTGTATTATTTTATGTGATAGTTGATTTAGTTCAGAAACAATGAGGTTAACCACTGACGAGCAAATTTGACAAGGCAAGCAGATAAAACTTTTTCTCAAAAAGGGGTTCTCGAAAACTTGGAAACAGATTGCTATCAACTTGAGGAGAAAAAAGATTTCGTTGATTTCTGCAGGGACGCCAGAGTGAGAAACGACTTGTCCTGCTAAAAGATAAAACTTTTTCTCAAAAAGGGGTTCTCGAAAAACCTCGAAACAGATTGCTAGCAACTTGAGAAGAAAAAAAGATTTCGTTGATTTCTGCGGGGACTCCAGAGTGAGAAACGACTTGTCCTGCCAACGCTGTTGTGTCAACAAGGTAACCGAATGCCCAAAGCGAAACGAAAACCACAACACACAAAAAAGTACACTCCAAGCCGTCCCACGCGACATTTCCAACTGCGTGGGGGTTTATATTGGACGGTTTATTCGCAGGGGCGGGTCGAACAAAAACCTTTCGTTACTCAATCATGCAAAAATCGACACAAAGCCCACACGCCACAGACCGCTGGCGCATCTGTTGTGAGTGTGCACCGAACGCGGGGAAGTTGGGGTTCAGCTCGAAATGCGCAAGTTGAGCACTTTTTTCCGAGACAAAAACACTCTGGATGGGGTTTCATTGAAAAATAATAGAACTAGGGGTATCGAGAGGACTCGAATGGCAACTGGCGTTGTGACAATGACACCAGATGTCGTTTTCTCCGGTTACTCGCTCTTGTGGTGTGACGCTTTTTTATGTATTGCATGTCGAAACAGAGCACCGGATAATTGTGTATTGTTCCCGTAAAAGTAAACAGTTTGTTCCTTTAATCGTGTTGAAGGGAAACCGAGATAAGAAATCCAAACGTCAGATAAGAAAAAAGAAGGCGTAAAGGCATCCACATTCCAATTTAGAATGAATGATAAGCGGAACTTTCTCTTCTGGATTGATCCCGGGCCATCGTCAATAGACTGTTGTGTTGCTTCAGTGCTAGGCAAATTCAACTACCTAAGCGTATCTGTTCCTGTTGCGTGTTAGCGTGGTGTGGATGTTTGGAGAGTGGGGTGCTCTGATGTTGCCTCGTCATCTGACCGAGGTTCAAAATTACGTGGTGTTGCCCTCAGATCTTTCCTTTCGAGATTGATGCCGGACCGTCATAAATAGCCAGTCGTTTTGCGCCAGTGCGACGTTAGCTAACTACCTACCTGTTGCATGCTTTAGCTCTTCCTCGGCAAGATTGATTGGGTTTTAAAAGCTCAAAGGGCAATATTTGTCCAATCCTCCTAACACAGAACAGCGTCAAGTGGACAAACGCACAAAAGGAAAGGTTTAGTGACACGGAAGTGAGAAATTACCGAGGGTAAGATACAGGAATCAACCTACGCTGCCTATAACTAGCTGGATGCTAGCGTGGTGGGCATAACAACTGAGACACAGCAGAGGGTAAGGAATTCATTAAAGTCGGATTGAAGCAACACAACGGGATATTGGCGACGGTCCTGGATCAATTCCGAAGGGTTCCGATCAATTCGAAGATACGAGGTACTTTCGTACTTTTGAAGCACGGTCAGATGACGAGATCAACACCTGAGCCGCTCCAACCTTCCACGCCACTCCAACGTGAGGACATTTGAAGCCACGACAGATTTAACATGCATCAGTTCCCGTATTGAACTACAGCGGCAAATAATTGACTCGTAACTATTCATAAGGTAGAGGTGATTTGGGTTTCAGTCAACCGTATGGATTCCACACCTTATTGATACTACGATGTGATGCCCATGCAGACTGCAAGATTATTTCACTGTCAGTACCAACAAACTCCTACGATATGATAGCAAGGAATTTATCTCATTCATAAAGTTTTTTCATCTACGTGCACCGACTGTTTAAGTTACTTTCCACGACCATTTTCTTAGACACGGTAAAAAGATAAAGAAGCACTTGTCCCCGTCGCCCTACCTAAAAATTAACAGAAAGGGATTAACAAACATCAGAGATGCCTTGAAGGCTCCCTATCACAAGGTCAACGCCAAGAGACAAGTTGAATCGTCCCGAAGAAGAAAAAAAGTGGGGGAAAGCAATAGCCATTGAAGCTAACACAATTCTTTTTCTTTGCACATTGCTCGGAATAACATAACCATTAGTGTTAAGTATTCAGACTTTCACTTTCTTCGTGTGTAAAGAACGGTTCAACGATCACAATGGGCGAGGATTTTCGATCTTTGTCGATATTACGTGACGTTCTTCACACAGGTGTTCTTCATTCATCACCCACCCCAACCTCTCAGACGACCTTTCGGCTGACCCGATGGGACCAGTTTCGGCAGAGAAGCCACGATGCGGGCAATTAGATGTTGCGCCATTAAATATTGCGGCAATTAGACAAGTTAGAATTCGGCGGTTGAAAAGGAGACACAAGGCGTGTTGAATGCTTTACTCTAGTTTTTTTTTTAATCTTTTCGTTTAAGCGATTGTAAGTTGAACTTAAAGTTGGCGAACAGAAATTTTTGGAAGTTTTCTCATCATAATAGGGAAGCAAAATGGTGCTACGGATGTACGAAGCTCCGATTACGACTTAAAGGAAAAATAAAATTCGAATTGTTTGATTTCAAAATGAATGAATTTCTCTAAATTGTTTTCTAATACAAAAGTACCACAGCTTTAATTTATGAAAAATATGCACACACACATTCTCTTCGCTTAGAAAATCTGTCGAAATCACCCTAAATATGTTTGTTGTGTGTAAAATGTTTGACATAAGAAAGCAATATAATTATAAAAATTAATTATTAATTGGTGACCAAAATACATGTTGATCGACAATGTCGAATAAATGAAGAGAAAAATAATAAAAAAATAAACGTGTTTTCGAAGTAATATTTTGATTACTTTGTTTATTTCTGCATTGGAAGATTTAACATAACTTTAAACTTTCAGCTTCATCACAGATTATTGTCCTTAAACCAGCAAGTCATTTAAAACTTTTCGTATAATCTCTCAAACATGATCCACTAGTTTTTCAAAAACAAAAACCACCAACATTTTAGTTAATTGGTTGGGTTTCATAGCACAAGTGCCATATTTGGTGAAGCTGCGCCAAAACACGTCAAGAAAATAGACACCCCCCCCCACTCTAGGAAAGATTTACTCACACAGAAGAGAAATACACTCAAGGAGGAATCGAACTCGATCCGCCTGCAACTTGCAGGTTGCTAGCGAAGTGGGCAAACCCACTGAGCAACCCCGACCCCCGTAGCTTATTGGAAGAGAAATCATAACCACACATACGTAGTCGATAGATAAATCAATAAATAATAGCGACTTCTTAGGAATTGCAAACATTTGGAATGCTATTACAATTTGTCATCGGGATGTTTTGTCAAAATTATACTTTAAAATAGCTTGGCACTCCTCAACTGTGAGCTATTATAAACATAATAAAACTCTTCTAATACTGGCTAAGCAACTATGCTTCAATTAAAGTTGCGCATACCGAAAAAATCACTTCACTATTTTAAAACATTCACTTTTTTCAACACAGCATATAGCAGTGCACGAATAGATCTTTGGAAACAAAATCTTATTATTTTCTCCCCCGTGGCTATGGAAGTTTCTCAATCATATAAAAATTACCATAACTCTCCGCTTCAAACGCTAATACGCAGAGGCCTCTCTCACGGAATTCAAATTAGAATTCGACCAGCAGATGGCACACTGCAATCTAGTTGTCATACATCCCCCTGTTGTCACAGATTGTCACCGTTGACTCGCGTCAGTGCTGCATTATTCAGGAATGATGACTGTTTATTACCCTATTATTGAGCTAATTAGTGGTTGGCTTTGATAAGATGGAAGCCTAACGCCTCTACATTAATTATCGCCACATTATCTAATGGGTCCGGCACGCCAGTTTGCAAGCCAGTTGCTTCGCTGGGATGGCTTAAGGAGAAGTGATATAGTAATTATAAGCTTCAGGACACAAATTGTGCAAAAGTGTAATAAATCTACAGAATTGGATCACAGGGAAACTCGGCTAATACGGGAGGCTGGGAATTGTTGGAAATGCTTGCTCAAACTGCTATTTGCATTGAAAAATAGATTTACATGAAAAAGTTTTGAACTTTAGTTATTACAATATTTCATCATTTTAGACTCTTCAAAAAATTATTATGTTGTCATGCTGTTGCTTATCATATCTTATTGAAACACACTATGACATCCTAATTCTAGAACTAGGTAACTCAATTTTTGATTCTTGAGATACAGGCAAGAACAATTTGCCACAAATCCCAGTTTCATACATACATACACATTTCATTAGGCGATAAAGTTCTATTGATCAGTGTTACCTAGGGCTTGCATTAAATTTTCTATTAGATCTCAACTTTACTAAGTTAAGTGAAACTCAAAACATATAGACCATTTTTCGAATTAACGAGTTCTTGCATTTATATGCCGATGTGAAAATTTGCTAATCAATTATTGCTCCTCCCACTTAAATTTTTTTGTGGAGATGAATGCTTTCATAGAACTTGATGATATTTAATTTATCATTACCTTCACGAGAAATACGTGCCTATTTTTCATATAATGTTTGAGTTAAAAATTTGTTGACATCCAGTTTCAGTCGCATCTTCTACGAACGAAGAGGACGTGACTTGTATTTGCAATACCGTCCTTTATTCGGGGATTCAAAACACATTTTTAAAATTTCAACGAGCATAAATCAAAACGTTGAAAAATTCCAATTTCTGTATGACAACTTTTATAAAATTTTCAAAATAATTTACTGGAATGACGAACTTTGAATCTGTTAGGCTAGTCGTATTTTAGAGAATGTTTTTTAGAATTTTAATAAAAAACCTTTTTTAAACATAAAATAAAACATTCAGACTTCAAAAAGTCAAACTTAAAATGAATGATCGTAAGCGGCAAAACAGGCTAAATATATATTTTTAACTCACAAATATCCGGTTCATGGTAGCTATGGAGGAATATGCTTTGAATCTGCATGATTCCGGTTCTAAGGTTGTCGGTCATTGCCTTCCTTCTTTCAAGAAAGGACCAAATATTTTCATTTCGAGAAAAAATAGGCCCGACTACAAAATTGCTCTAAAGCTACAAAAAATTGAAATATTTTCAATTGACTCTTCCCATTTTTATTTTATTTTCATATTTTTCCCAAAAGAGAAATGGAAAGCTTGCACTGTTTTGATAAGGACATACTCTTTTGCTTTTCTAAGTACACTTACCAATGCGCACTAGGTAAGTAAACTAGTTTAAATACTCTTCACGAAGCAACTTACCTTCAATTTTACAAGAATCTATTTTTTATTTTCGTTATTTAACGTGGTAGAGGCTATTGGGGCAGTAGTTTGGTTAGTGATGATGAAAAACGACCTTTTTACATTCAGAATTGTAGGTTAGATTTCAGCAGGCATGTTATTATCATAAAACGAAATGCAAAGAGCAAAACGCAATATCAACTTAAATATTTTTTACAATACAGAAAGTTAAAAACGCAAATATATGCTGTAATAAATTAATATCATTTGAAATTAATTAACCGGACCCGTATTTATTGCTCATTTTAGCCATTTTTTTAGAAAGGAATTTTATCTACGGTTAGACTTACTATTTAGCCGTTGATAGGCTAATCTTCAATTTACCATCTTTCACCAAATAAGATGCACGAATTTTTGCTTACTGTGTTCATTTGTTAAATTGAGTATTGCATTGAGTTTTCTCAAAATTCTTTATTTGACGCCTGTCGTATTACGAGAGTTAAAAATTAATGTTTTAATCCATTTATTTTTCGCTGCTTACAACCTCAAAAGTAGCCGTCCGTAAATTGGCATCTTGAAAAAAAAATATATGTTGGCGCTGCCGCTAGAGGTTGTAGTTTACTCAACCTATTTGGCAATCGGCACTTATTTTAGAATTCAAATTTCTATTTTATTCATGAAATAGCACGAAACCAAGGCCTTCAAGCGCTATTTATTGACTCAATCAATTTTGTAGGAATCATATTTTCTCCGAGGTTAGTATAAGTTCAACAGCCTTAAACTAAGTTAACATATACAGCACCTAAGTGATTAATTAAGCTCTATTAGTCCGTGAGAGTTTTGAATAATTTTTCTCGTGCGCAAGGTGATGAGTTATTAATTACGGGTAGTATTTGCATTTTACTTAAACTATTTACCCACTTAAGACCTTACAGTGCGCATTCGTAATACTTTTGTAAAATAAATTATGATCTTGGTACTTTCTGGGGCAGTGGAGTGCAAGATACCCTAAATTGCTTCTGCTTGATATACAAATACTCTAGGTACACTAAGACTGTAACGATATAAATATTTATTCACGTGATATTCTATTGTCAAGAAATGCTTTGCATGAGCGATGCATCCAACTCCTTAAAAAAGTTTGTTACGTGTAAAATACGTCTGCACTCCTAAAGTTAATAAAACAAAAGGTGGCTTGTGTGCTGGGACACAGTCGAAATCATTTACGGTGCGAATTCGTTTTATATTTTTGAGGAAGGCTAATATGTAAATAAATGAAGTCTTGATAGTTATAATTTTTTATTTTTTAAGGTCGATGATTCAGCTCGGTTTTTTACGCTCTCTACACTAACTGCAACGTTCGGCATAGGTCAATTTAGGCTTTTCTGATTCCTTCTGAATCACGTTCACATTTTTGTCCAGATTTCAATTGCAAATTTTTCGACCTAATGAAAATGTGATTCAACGCAGCATATTTATCGGCTTATAACTAAAAGTTTTATTTAAAAAGTTATTTAACATCGATGTATTGGAGTCGATGTTTTTGTAACGTCAATGTTTTATTTTTAAATGAAAAAGTACCGTTATAAAAATTTAAAAAATAACCAAGTAGCACAATTTTCATAATCAGCAAATTGAACATACTTTTAGACCAAAGTGGCCAAGGGAGAAGGGTCTGAAAAGTAGGGATGGGACATCGATGTCAATGTTTTCAAAACATTGATGTTTTATAAAAAAACATCGATGTATTGGAGCCGACGTCGCATCACTAGTTGCTAAACCAGTTTTAAGAAATGGGGGGAAAAAGTGTAAATGCACTGAATTTTAAAAACATCGATGTTTTTGGGGCGATGTATTATCAACATCGATGTTTTAATTTTGAACATCGATGTTTTAATTTTGAACATAGATGTTCGCATCCCTACTCAAAACCGGACCTACTACTCATGTTTTAGTATAGTGTTTTCACACACACACAAAAAAAAGGTTAAGCACATTTTAATATGCGAGATACAGAGACTAAATTGGCAGCTATCTAAACGAAATTCGCCCAAACACGCTGATACAATTATTTTTGGGTTGTAAAGTTAAAATGCTTGTATTGCTTTAACCCCGAGCGATGAGAGATTTCCGAGTTGTGTAATTTTACTTTTCCTGCAGATTTTAACTTCCATTTAAATATGACTAAATAACCACAATTAGGGTTGAAAGTATCATTAAATTCTGTTGGTGAAGATCAAAACTTGTCAGAAGTCATATAAAAAGGACTGTAGGTTGCACAACGGATATTCATGCTTGATTTAGAAGGTTAATACTCTTCATGTGTTTTTGCAAAGTTCAGAACAAATGTTTGAAAATTACCAACATTATCAAAGAAGGTAAAGTACGATTTAATTCTTAATAAACGATTATGACCAGAATTCAAGTTCTTCCTTTTATGGACGGCATTAATTAAAAGTATTACAGGATTTATATCAGGTGTGAGTTCTGTACCTTGATTATATCTAACCAAAAATGCTTAAAATGAGTAAGGAGATAACATCAAAATATTAATAGTTATGTGTCGTTATAGAAACAACGAACACATTGCAATGATCTCACATTCAGGTTAAGTAGTGCCTCTAAACTTTAATGACACTTTAAACGTCCCTAAGATAATAGCTGTTAAGTAATAAGATACGTAAAGACAAGTAATTCGTTACGTACTTTGAGTGTGAGTACTCGAATTTCATCCAATCGAACGCAGAAGTAAATGATACTAAAACTTTAACCTAGCATGTGGCCTGACGTTGTCTTAACAAAAAATAGTAGCACAATACTGATGATGATGAAAATGTAGACCCTCCGAAATGGCCAAAGAATGATCTACATTTGTCATTTTTGAAACTATACCTAGCATTTTGGTTTTGAGTTTTAACTTATTTTAATGACGTAACCTTCCGAAAATGTTTTGCAATTAACCTGGAAAAATTCAGATAAGAGAGAGAAACTGAAATTTAAATTCTGAAAATCCGAAACTTCATATTTTTCAAAATTTATTTTCCACAAAATGTAGTTTTTATGCAAAGTTGAGACTCAAAATTATTCTACTTGTAATAGAGGTTGATATTTCCATTTTCAAGTAGAACTTGTGATTTTTATGATAAGAGTTTTAGTATTACAATTGATCTAACAGATGGCAGCACAAGTCTTAACAAAGTTCCCGTTCCGAAGTTCGGGGGAAAATAATTTTTCAGGTGTCAGGTGGCTCTTAACTCCTTTTTATGAGCATGCGTTCATTGGCATGTAACGATAAATCTCCCCCACCCTCAAAGCGCATAAAAATGTCTAAAGTTGGACGGGATGAATGTTCAGACAAGAAAGTTTTCCCACAACTACGAGTAATCGGATCCTGACGAATTTACACATTCAGGTGTGATTCGGGGTCGGTATTCCTCAAATATTGTGATAAAATGTATTAAAATACATCCAATGAAAGTAAAATATTTAAAAATTGATCTCTGAAAACATTCTGACGCAAGTGACCTTTTCTTTTAGAAATTAGGGTTCATACGATATTTCTAGTTCTAAAAATTACATCCGACACAAATAGGAAAATCGAAGAACCTTCTTTTCGAAGATCTTCGATTAAATACCTTACCATAAACAAACTTTGTAGATTTTAATGTACACACGTAGAATACGTGTAGTTTTTAATGGCATCATTCAGGTGTAGATTGTTATCAGTTATGCAAGCTGATAGATTTAAACTTCTGTTGAAATTCAGTGAAAGGGAATAACTAAATCCATAAAAATTACTGAAATCTTTCTTTGAATGCTTTTATATGAAACTTTCTAAAATTTTAACTAGAAAGGTTGATGGCATGCATGCTACGTCAAAATATGTAGCTTTATTCAAATATCTTTTACTTCATTAGAGTAATTACGAACCACCTTTGATTGTCTACTGGCCATTGAACTAGTTTAAACATCATTAATCTTTTTTTTCCCCTTCAAATTTTGGTCTATAGAACGAGTCTTCTTAAAAGAACATATATAAACGAAGACGTTTAAATGTTTTGTGTTTCACAGTTGGGTTTGTGAAAATTATTATATATGGACATTTATTAATAGATATTTTTAATTGTATTAACAAACTGACTCGAAAAACAAATATTTAAGTACATAAGTACTTCGGGAATTTCATTTCAAGACATATTTTCATAATTCTATAAAAAATTATAGCGTAGCTAATTTTATGTATACGAATATTCTTTTTTCTACCCTTATGTTCTTTATACTCTTGGAATTATTTTTCAATGTTATTATGGTCCGAAATTTAAAATGTATCACAAAATGCTAAATGAATTCAGTACATTTTTAAGATAGCAATTATGTTTCAGTCTGTCAGCTTTCGGATACATCTATGCAAAGTTTCTAATTCTGAGCAATATAGCACAAGATACGTTACTTTCAGGAACGTCATCTCAAGCATTTATCGCCTGCGTGCAAACCCAATACAAGCTAAATCCTTTACAAAATCGTAAAATTAAAACAAAATAACTAAATAAAAACAACATTCCCAAACAGAACTGACTCCTGTCATATTCTAAATTACCTATAAAATATGCAGTCATATTTGTCTTTTATTCAAAACACAAATATAATATGAAAATGTAGTAAAATGAAGTATAAAAACTAATAAATATGAGAAAATGTATAAAACATTTTTTGAGACTGGACATTTAGGTCAAAAATTAAACGTACACTGGATTATATATTTAGATCACCCCTATATTTTCTGACTGTGATCGCCAAACAACTCATGATCGGTCTTGAGTAATCATTTTAACGGGAGTATTACCCAGATTTTAAATGTGAAATCAAATAAACGAAATATTTAATTTATGATCCGAATCGGATAATTTTGACGAAAAGCTGAGCAACGATTTTCGTTCTTCCAAATCGAAATAATTTTTTTAGACATTTTTACCATCTGTATAAATAAAAATGGTGTTTGTACATTGAATATTTTCGACCCATTTCATGTTTTCTATCCGTTTGGCCCTTCTGATGCTAAACCCGCCTCTTGCATATTTGGTGTTTTGCTTGTCTGTCTGTATTGTGTGTGTCTGTCAGTATACACGACCACACGGTTTAATATATTTTCATGAAACTTTTCTTACTGTGAGTACTTATCTTCATTAAGTGACTGAAATGAATCGCATGAATGGATATAAATGTGTGGTATTTGAGTTCAAAGTAAGCTGTAGAAATTACAAGGATGGCGAAAGGTGTTAAAATATTATTTTATTCTACGAAAGACATGTCATTATAGGTTTCGAACAAATCTTCAATCTAGTGTAAACCAATTCAAACCGAGTAAGGTCGGGAATTTTGTGAGTCGAGACAATATGTTCGTCTGCTCACATTTGATTTAAAGAAACTGATCGACGGTTCACTTTTATTTCCATCTGCTTGGTACTTGTTTTATTTACTATAGTCCTCTCGCTTTCACCCATCCCACGAAGCAATAAAAAAAGGGTCCTCTCCAACCGCGGTCTACGAGTGAACGGAAATGCGCTTTGATCTTTACGATTCCCTATAAAAAGGGAAAGCTCGGACTGTTTGCTGCGCTGAATATTTATAAGAGCCGAGGCTCCCTGGAAACTCTACACCTGGATGGCGAATTCGTGGAAAAGAGCAATAAAAAATTTCGAGGAATTCGGAGGGCAAAAGGAAAACATTACCTGCGTTTAAGACCGCACACTTGTACACACGAACATCCCTGCTCCTAACGTCCCATGTGGGTCAGTAATGGAAATAACCTTCAGTGACTGGGGGGGCTGGGTCCTTCACTTCTTCACAGGTGGGCTTCGCAGGTAAGACGTTAAAGACGTTTGGGTACGGCCGTAACTCAACATAGGACGGGGAGCTGTTTATCGCTGGTTCGGAGCATATGACACAGAGACGTCGAGTTATTTACGATCTCGAAAATATACATTTAGCTCTGTCTCAGTTGTCTTTTGTGCGTTTCTACATTTTCGGCGTCTCTTTCTTGGGTCGGGACCGCGTAAAAAAATAAAATCATTGTAGTTTTAATTATTAGTACTAACTAAGCAGACTAGGTGGGATTTTAAGTACAATTGAAAAAAAAATGTAAACAAATTATTTCGTGTCGCGAAGATTATTGCAGAATTTTACTCGATAGTTTAAAAATTAAAAAGGTATAAAATACAGGAGATGAGATGGACTGGGCATATCATTCGAATGCCCTATGAAATGAGTACAGAAAATATTTCTGGCCAGGACAATTGACGTTAGGTCTAGAGGATGGTTGAATTTTATGGCTCAATGGAATTCAATTGGAATTCATGGCGCAATGGCTATATCTGACCAAGCTGAGCCAAACATCGTTCAGTAAATGGACATCCGCACACAAGGAAAGTTTTACTGACACAGCAGAGAGAAATACACACAGGAGAAAATGCGCGACTTACAACTCACAGTATGCAAACCCATTGAGCCACTGAGCCTAAACCCGAACAAAAACCAACACTTAGATGGATTGATAGTGTAGACAAAACTTTTGCATTTGCAAAAACAAAGAACAGAGAAACTACTGCCAGTAACTGATCAAGATGGAACAGTATCATCGAGAAGGTCAGGCCCCCACTCAGGGCCCGATTGAGAAAATTTAGTATAGTAGGCACAACACGCAGGAAGGCCCCCCCCTGTTATTTGTTCATCACAAAAACTAATTTTATAACAGAAATTGGTACTTACATATTTGACTGTTGACCGTTTCACAGATGTCACCAAAAAGTTTGAGAAAATCGTGACATTACTTATATAACTCTTGGCAAAACAAAATAAAGCAGACGAAAATTAAAAACATAATAGTTAGAAAATTAATGTAATTACAAGAATGTGATAGTGGGGGAAATGGTCGACGGAAATTTACGTAAATACCCAATAATTTATGTAACTACTTAAAAACTTTTTTAAATTTTTAGATACTTTTGAAACTTAGGGGTCCTCTAAATTATGGGGGCCCTAGGCCCGTGCCTCACGGGCCTAATGGTAAATCAGGGCCTGCCCCCACTACGTATTTAACACTTTAGTTGTTAAATCACATGGAGGGCTATTTTGCTGGCTACGAAATCGCATCCTCAATTGTTATCGACAAAATGCGTTGGTAACGGTATTTAGTATAAATGCAGTAGAGGAGAAAATTGTACTTACTAAGAGAGATCTAAACCCCTACTGTGTTTTTCAAGAAATCTAAATTTCATGCACAGAAAATATGACTAATCTTAGTGTGCACACAAACACACTTCACCTGTCTAAAGATCACTACATTCTGTGGTCTCGCAAATCTTAAAAACTCAAATATTCAAAATTTTGGCTTAGTGTGTTCCATTTTCAAGCCGACGAATTATTAATAACAATTTTGGAGGCATTATAACTGCTGAAAGTGTTGTGTAGCTCACATTACTAAGCATGTTCTCGTCAACGGGTTGAGCGTATAACAATTTGACCAGTAGTGTTTGTAGAATAAAGGATTTAAGAGATAAATTTGGATGGGACCACCAAAAACTCAGAACTACAAAACAAAATTTAAATTCGGTCTATTATTTATCCCCTTTGTGAACAGTCCTAGAAGTCATCAATGATCACCACATCGCACGCCGACAAGAAAAATGACGCGTCAAAAAATAAAAATGTTGATGTCATGTCATTGAAATATATGTATGGAGGTGTCCCAGCGAGTTATATTGCTATTCTAATATAATAATATAATAGAAGTTACCACCATAAATACTTACCTAAAATTTAAAAGAAGCTTATACTATTTCAATATAAGTTTTATAGTATCCTTTAATTCGATGTTTCTCAAATTTTGCAATTTCGAGTTGTGTCACTTTTCTTGCCGGTGTATGATATGTAGAGGATATGATTGATCGAGCAACGAATCTCGAAACGAAAGATCATTTACAGCGTAGACCGATGATTTGCAACCAGTGTGCCGTAAGAATGGCACGATTGGGCCTGGCGGATTTTAAAGCGGTTTAAATTGTGTAATATTTATGACATTTCAGCGGTTTAGTTATGAACTTTTGACAGGTGTGTTCGCAAATAATTTCGAGCAGCATATAATTTTGAGTATAATTTTCTTATTACAAAGCCTCAAAATAAATTGTTTCAAAAATATTTTTAATAGTCACTTGGGTGCAAAACGGTTGGTAATCAAAGGTTTTATGGAAATTAATCAAACTATACCATTTTTTTTGTCAACAAATGTAACAAATTTTTTTATGTGCCGCAGAACTTTTGTGTGTCATGAGATGTAAAAAGGTTGAAAATCACAATCATAGACAGAGGATAAACGCGTCTTGAAAACTTGAATGCATATAATTTTGTATAATAATAATAAACCTTGTCAAAAAAAAAAACCACCAGTCATTAACTATTATGAGATGCTGATTTCAAATGTACTAATAAATTTGAAGTATTTTATTGTCATGATTTCGAAATCTCAACAAACTACTCTTACATCCAGTCTGTTGAATACAGAAAGGCTATTATTTCAAAATCGAATCATCTTCAAAAAGTATTCCTTTTACAAACTGAGCAGACAAGAAGAACTTTCATGTCAACAAATATCCTCCCAAAACGACGACAAAAAAAGTGAAGTTGCAATAACTATTACTTTCCCAAAACTGGCAGATCCCCTAACAACTGGCGTCTCACGTCTAATCTCCCTTAACTGACGCTGTCAAGATTTATGAGATACTTTATTTCAGTGGCAGAATAGATAAGAGGAATGATCCGAGCATTAGACTATATTCCCCCAACTCTCAAAATGGAAGAAAAAAATCACTTTCGAGAGCGTGACGGAAAAATGGGCGGGGAAGCACTTGATTCCCAGAAGAAACCGAAAACTAACAGCTCCAATCGGCGGGATCTCAAAGCACTTTCAGAGTCCCCCCCCTCTTCACCCCAACATCGTTTCTCAAAAGATTCGAATCGCCCTTCACCCCGCGCAGCGAGTGGTCAAGTCGTCCATAAAAATTGACAAGCGTAGTGGTCAGTATTGCTGATAGCAAAAATGAACTGACAGGTCCAAGTGAACTCCATTTTAAAAGATGTAGGAACGAAGAAAAAAAAAGAGTGAGAGAGAGGAATATATGGTGCGACACAAACGTAACAGCTTTCTACTAAGTCCAAAAGAAATGGACATCCAGCAAAGAAATGGACATCTGCAAATTTGCGCTCTTTAATCGGAACACCTGAGGCCTAAGCGGCTAAAGTGCACATAATTTTTCTAATTCCTGTCTTACTTTTTTTAAATAAATTTAATGTATTGTTTGAGAATAGTTTTGTTAAACACTTTTGTACAGTACATCTTTTTTTCCTGTCTAACATCGGAAATAAAATAAAATAAAATGATAATGTTTATAAAATACATTGATGGCGAGGGAGGGGCTGAGGAAATAAAAAATAAAAATTAAAATAAATGTTTGGTAATGACATTGTGTCTATCAGAAAGACGTTAACTCGTGTGCCATGCGAATGATATTGAAAGAAATACTGTTTTCCCGATCTCTTTAGACTATTACACAAAAACTGAAAGGAAGCGGAATAGAGCTGGGTCTGTGACCTTAGATGAGTCGCAGAAAGGCAAGACGAAATTGTTATTAGTCGAAACAGATATGGCTTGACAAGGAAATACAAAAATATTGTTCAAAAAATTGTGATTTGTTTGCCAAATATTTCAACGAAATTCATTCAGGTCAGAAGTTTTGTATGGCCTCATCAAATGTGATTGAACTATCGTAGAATTTGACTTAAATAGTTTTTGTAAACAGAATCGAATCCTAAAAGAATTTCGAAGCCGAATATTTGAGTGATTAAAATTTTTTTATGGTAATTTTTTGGTAATTTTTAAATAACGTCGTACTAGAGCAACACAACAGGCTATTGACGACGGTCCGAGATCAATCCCTTAAGGGAAAGACCCAAGGACAACACCTCTTAATTTTGAACCACGGTCAGATAATGAAGCAACACCTGTGCTGGCACTCCACTTTCCAAACTTCCACACCAACCCAACGTGAGGACTAACATTTTTTTTTTAATCTTAAAAACTTGTGAAATAATAAAGAATTTTAAATATATTTCAATGGTCTGTTCTAAGTAAAGTCACCTGCTTTTAAAGGTGTGGATTGTGCAAATTAATTCTAAAAAATTTAAATATCCAAAAAATATAACGAAAATATGAATCTTGTTTTCGTAGAAAAATATATAGTAACGAATGATATAGTGTGTCAATGTCTCAGGCTCATCCGTTTGCAACAGCAAAAAAAAAATAAAACTTCTTTCAAATTCATTATATTTAGGTGTGCGAATCAGTTCTAAATGAAGATAATTGATGTAACACACTGTTTGTAACTAAGTACTTCACACTTCAAAGCACACTTCTAAGTTGTGAAAAGTAACTTTAACAATACTATCACTAAAATTTTATTGCCAAGTTAATATTAGCAATTAATTTCGAATCATAAAAGGTTTGCGCTATAAAATATGGTAAGAATCTCTTTGTATTCGAAAATGAACATGTCTCGTTCCAGATGCACAGATAGATTTTTGCTAGCACACAATCAGCAAGGTACTTTTGTCTTGCCGGTTAGCGTGATTAAGATAAACTTCTCTAATGTAAAGGATACCGACAAGGACTGATCTGGAATTACACAGTGCGCTTTCCTTTATTCATAAAAGAGGTATATATATAGAGGGAGAGAGTGAATTTATCTAAGTATATCAGAGTGAAATTATCAGAGCACATTAAGACTGTAAAGCATTGTTCAACAGAGGCGTCAATTGTTACCACATTAGACATACGTCACAAGCGAATGCATTAATCTCTTAGATCTGATAGGTGCGTAGAATATTGATGCAGTGCAGCGTTTCATGACGATCGATTGATACGAAAGTGCTTCAAATGTTTGACGAATGAGAGTCAGTTATGGAATGCAATACTTTGGGAGTTCGCTGAAAAAGTTTGCTGATGACGTCTTCTGTAACTTACAAACTATCATTCGTATGTTGAATGCAGTGGGTTTTATGTACCTAATTTCACATTCTACCACTATTTCAATATAAAATCATACTGTGTAATGTTGAAAAGACAGTATCTAAAAACTATCTACTGTCTTACATGAATGTTCTAGAAGATCCTACTCAAATAGGAAAATCTACATATTTAGTGACAGTCAAGCAGCCTTAAAGGCGATAAACTCATTTCAAATAAGCTCCAAACTTGTTTGGGAATGTAGGAACCTTCTACAAGAATTGGGGACCCATAATGGGATCTTTCTTACTTGGGTGCCAGGGCATACTGGTGTAGAAGGGAACGAAAATGCAGATAAGCTAGCCAAACTGGGGACTGCAGATCTACCTTTAAGCCCTGAACCTTTTTGCGGGATCTCTAAGACTACCGCAAAAAGGGTGATAGGAGAAAAAATGCTTAAAGAAACTACAAAAAAGTGGAGGCAAACCACCGATCAAAAACATGCGAGGCTTATGATTCAAGAACCTTCCATGAAAATATCATCTCAGATCCTTCGTCTTAGCAGGGATAAGATGACGGTGATAGTTGGATTTCTCACAGGCCACTATCACCTAAGAAAACACCTTCATGGGATGGGAATCTTTAAAGAAGAACCTCTATGCAGGAAATGCAATATGGTGGAGGAAACAGCCCACCATATACTTTTTGAATGCGAAGCTCTGCTTCACATAAGGCACTCAAGTTTAGGTCACGGAACAGAACTTGATATAATTCACGAAGAACCTGTCAAAAGCCTTTTGGCCTTTCTTAAATAATCTGGCTTTCTTTGACGTGTCGAAAAACAATGGGATTTGGTGCAATATTCCCTAGTGGAATCAGCACCTAGGGCTTTCCTGACCTCCCCACTCACTATGACTATGACTATATCTAAAAACTATACAGATACAAGAAACATGTCAACAAATCTTAAAAATAACCATACAAAAAAAGTTACAATAATTATTATTTCCCCAAAACCGTCAGAGAGAGATCCCGCAATAAATGGCGTCTATCATTGACCAAAGTGATTATTTGGAAGGACATTAGTGTAAAAGACTTAAGAAATTCAACAGATACCCCAATTTCGAGATAGATCAAGAACAAAAATTATAGAGAATGAGTAGTATCTGCTGATAGTAGTATATTTTTGAAAATAGTGGATATATTTATGTTTCTTATTTATTTCATATGTATTTACTGTGTCGCATTTTGTGTATTTAAAACTAAATTAAAAAAAACATGGCTTTTAATGACTCGTGGCTTTCGGTGGGACAGGGATTTTAAAACTCGTTATTAAAAATATAGCTGAATAATTAAGACTTAATCCATTTAGAATCCAATACATTTCGATGATTAAAAATAAACAGTTGTATTTCGAAAACTTCTCCCAAAAGAAGTGTTGAGCAGTTCTCCGGATTGGTAGGAAATATAACAAATATTCAGTCATATAGTAGCTATTCATATACATGCGTTATAGTAATTAACATCATAATTTCATTCCCCGATATTTATATTGAACTCCAAGCTCAAGGATATTTTAAATGTAGACCATCGGCACTTACATCACATTGACGTTCAAGTCGATTCGAAATGAAAAAATCGGCTCCAAAATCTGAAAACGAAAAAAAAAAAAAAAAAAAAAAAAAATCGAAATACATATGTCAGCGTCATCTCTTACCATTGCTAGGAAATAGAATTTTTCGAATTCTTCTTCTTGCTGCTTGATGGCTCCCAGAGAATCAGCAATGGCTTGATGCTTTTCCAGGGACTCATTTCCTTTCCTGCACAGCCAGGACAGAACCTATCAATAAAACAAATACTCATGAGCGTAATGTAGCAGTATCCGAGTTACCTTTGTTACTCACAACTGCAGTACCACTATTAAGCCACTAATTAAGCTACATTGGTTTAGTATCACTATTTAAATGTGCACTGTTGTTTCTTATGCATACACTGGCAGACCGGAGGAGTGCCAGGCCCCATTGAAGACGGCAAGAGGCGAGGGGGTGCGCCTCTTCCATGTTATTGAGCCCCATTGGGAGGAAGTTCGTCTTTGCTCGACATACACGACACATCTGTTTTACAGGATGGTCCCTTTCATACATCCATTCACTCATACACATCGTAATTTAGATCGCAATCAGAGGCCGCTAACCCCCTGATCAGGTACCCCCAGAGGATTGATTTGGTATGGGAACATGGAGACTTTGTGACCACGACCTATTTAACGTGCCCCAGTCACCAGTAGTGAACACGACGGTCTGTAGCCAAGTCGTCGAAGCGCCGATCTCGCATCATCAGAATTGTAAGCTCCGCCGAGGACAGAACCCACAGCACTAATGTGCACTACTCTACAATAATGGATTACAGTAATGTATAAAATCCGACTGCTTGTTTGGGAGTTGTTGTTGAGTGTTTGCTTGTTGGGACTGCTTGTTGAGTGTTTTTCGTGATATGGCCTGGGACCTTTGCATGTTGTTCCTGGTAAAATGAACACCGATGTCTAAATGATCATTTTGGACAGTCAGTTTCTTTCTACGCTCTGGCAGTTTTATGGAATGGACGAATGTTCAACGCTCCATGTCATGTTGCAGCCTCTGTCAGGCAGTGGTATCACGATATGGATGTAAAACGTCTTCCCTGGCCTGCTCAGAGTTCCGACCTAAACCCCATATATTATTTGTGGGACGAGTTAGACCGACGCTTACGGACCAGGGAACTACTTCCGAAATCTACAGCTGAGCTGGCGACATTCTTGCAGCAGGAATGGACACAAATACCCATAGCTGTGTATCAAAACTTTGTTGAAAGTATGCCCAGAAGGGTTGCTAATGTAAGTGCAGTACGTGGGGGACCCCCCTATTAAAGCATGTATTCTTTCCTTTATACTATCACATCTTGCTGTCCGGTCCATTATTGTAGGGTAGTGTATGTACATACATTTGTCAATGAATTTGCACAGTCGTAATATGAACACACAACAAACCAATTCTATCGACTTAGCGAAATCGAACCTGCTGTAAGAAATATTGGATAATGGTCTGTACTAAAATTGTTTTCCAGTAGTACTCAATAAGCTGCTATAAATAAATAAATTAAAATTTTTAATAAAAAATTTTAACCGTTTGGTCTTAATTGTTTATTTATTTTTTGATCAAGTACTATGTGGTGTAGAAATGTTGGAAATGAAATGAAAATAAAAGCCAAACAAAAATAAATACCAGCTATTTAAATTACGGTAAAAGGTGCTTCACCAGTCTGATTTCAAGAAGGTTGATTGGTTTGATGGGGTTTTATGACGCAAGGGCCATATTTGGTCATGCTGCGCCAGACACAAGACATACAATATCAAGTAATAGACAGACACACAATGGAAGTTTTTCTGACACAGAAGAGAGAACTACACCCAGGGAGGAATTCACCTCACAGGAATCGAACCTGCACCGTCTTACAACTCGATGGTTGCAGCTCAGTGGGCAATACTCAGTGAACCACGAAGGTATTGTGATTTCAAAAAGGAAATTGGTCCACATAATACCACTAAAACAACCCGGCATATATTCGACGGAAGTATGCTTATTGAGTTTGGCTACCACAATCCTACCAATGATCAGTCATTTCATCCAATATTTTAGAAATTGTTTCTTATCTTTATAACCACGGAATATCAAATCAATTCATTAAAATTGACAATAAAGTGACAAACCAGATCACGCGGAACATCACTTTGTTCTATATATTATACAGAGTCATAAAGAGTAAGTGCGCCCCATTGGGTTAGAACGGGGATAAAGAAATGCATCACTTTTCACCTCTTCAAATGAGAAACGGGATGAATTCCAAAGGGACAAATAAGTCAAGGGGTGTAAAATTGAAGAACGGGATTTTAATTTCCTTTTATACCATTTTTATACTGAAGAGCAAATTTCCAAAACAAATTATCTCCTCCAAACCAAGTTTCTAGAAAAATGAAAAGATCGTTCACCACTCCAAAAGTAGGAACATTCAATTTTGGATGATTTCATCTGAATATATTTTTAAGCTCTTCGATGTCTTATGTAATGCCAAAGGCAAGAGTTCTAATTCCCGTGGTTTGAATATCTCAAATGCATACCTAAACTTAAATGATACTTTTTTTCCCCTACAACGTTGGACCTGTAAACGTGTTTTTCTAGAAACGGATGGTTCATGCTTTTGACGTGATGCCAATTATACGTATATTGCCTGTAAAATGAGAGCAATATCAACGCTTTAAGAAAAACCTGAATAAGTTTTAAAAACTGGGGAAAATACACAAAATGGGGTGGTAAATTTTTTAAAAACTGGGTAGGAGGACAACACAAACAATTGTTCAAAAATAATTTTTGACGAGAATCTCTATATATAATTTCTCTTACGTGGCACGCAAAAAAGACGTTATTTGCTATCGCATTTTGGCAACACTGTACGATTGTTTGTTTACCACGAAGCCTCGCGCTTCAATCGAAGTTATAGCGTTATGGGATAAAATTTTATTGAAAAAAAAAATGAATATTAGTCGAGCTGTTGCAGCTTACAAACGACATGCTGAGTATTCGATTTCCAAAGCAGCGCTCACCTTTTGAGCGCTGCTTTGGAAATCGTTAGTGACTAAGGGGCGGGCCCCATAGTACGTTTTTAAAATCGTATCGGTGCTGAGAAGTATGCATGAAAAGTTAAGCGTTGCAAAATAAAAAAAAACATTACAAATATTTTGTCAAATGATTTCAGAACTAGAAGAAGCCTCCAGAAGATAAATATAACATCGTGTAGACAAATGATGCCTGTACCTGATACGATTTTCAGACAGAGTGCACAGACACTTGGGCAGGAGGAAAAATCGAAATTCTACGGTGCTAAGCGAGCTATGGGCCAGTATAAATTTGCATAGTGTGGAATATGGACTGCGTATGGTGGTATTAGTCGACCAGCTACCAAACTAAGATACAAGGTTTTTAAACAATACAATTATTTTTCAATATTTATCAAACTGCAACTTATTTGTTCAAACTGTGAATTAATTGTTGAAAATTCACACAATAAAGAATCGTTCAAACTTCCTTTGCCTTATTTTTCAATATTTATCAAACTGTAAATTGATTGCTGAATATTCACACAGTAAAGAATCGTTCAAATTTCCTTTAACAGGTTGATGTATTCACTTTAAAACTACGATTTGTGTACTCGACACAGCATACCAATTTTTGTTTAGCTTTATACGAGGAGTAAATTTCTAGGTGGAGAGAACATGCGTATATTAATACGACATTAGAGCATTGGCCACAACTTGTCAGATGACTCACAACTACCTAAAATGAACGAGCCGTCGATAAATTTATTTAGCATCTCAGTTTACGCTTGAATGCTATTTATAATAATTATAATCTTCGACATTGTCTGAAACACAATCGGTTCTAAAATAAAAACTATGTTTCCAATGGGAGCACCATTCACTTTTGTTTACTAAAATTACCCCTACTTAATTGAAATGGGTGAACAGGAAAGGAGAGGTTGTTGATATCTCACCAGCCTTATAGTGATCGGTGAAAGTAACGATAGTCAAGCACCATGGAAAATAAGATATAAATCTCACTGAATTATAGATTGCATTTCCCTTCTTTTGAATATTACTTCTAAAAAAGGGAACCCGATTCATTTTTTATTAACAGAACGATTAAAGCCTCCCATTGTATCCTTCAGCAACCTCTCTCTTTTAATCTATCATTCTCTCATTTACAATATGCAGAAGTTCAACGTTCTGACACAAGCAAAAGGGTTGTTAAATCGAGGCGTTGCTTGGCGATGATATCTAAGCGCATGCGTGATATTCACTGAAGATAAGAGGTGAGTAATTACTTTAATTACACTCTTCAACTAGGCTGCCTCGTGTTCTATTGATGTCGGCTGACTTTTGAAGAGGGATCTATTCACTTCTTGAAGAGATCTTGGGTGCATATCTTACATCGTTTGAACACTTTAAATAAAAAGTAGCTGGCTCTTGAGTACTAACTAGCTTCCATTCTGTTTAACATGAACTTCGACTTGAATTGAAAGCACAGCGTTAAAGCACTTAAGATTAAGATAAATTTGAGACAACTTCCAAGTTGTTTAACAGCTGCATGAGCTTTAATTGTCATTTCAAATTTCGTTTATGGCTAACTGGGTTTAATAGCGTGTAATGGACATACGCATACAAGGAAAGTTTCATTGGAATAAAAGGGAAATACAATCAGGGTAAGTTACAGATTGGTTGGTTGGGTTTTATGGCGCAAGGGTCATATTCGGCCAAGCTGCCCAAGCAACGCCACGTAAATGGACATGCAGACAAGGAAAGTTTGTTGACTGAAGAGAAAAATACATTCAATGATAAATCGAACCTGCGTCGCTTACAGCTCGCAAGTTGTTAGTGCAGTGAACGAACCCACTGAGACATGACGTCACCTAAACCTAAGCTATTATTTCATAAGTATCTATCTCTTTGAGTAATTTAAGGAGGAAGACTCCGTAATCTTTAGATTACCAAACTAGTGATCCAAGGCAAATTATGGGTTAGTACTAAATTTTACTAAGAGTTGAAACTATTTTCACGCGACTTTCATTTGCTTATTTTGATAGCTGCAATAAAATCTCAAAGAATGAATGAATGGGAATTATGATGCGCTATTGAGGACTAGTTAGATATTTGAAGATCACTGTGAATTGGTATAAAAAGATCGATAGATGATAACAAACTGCACGAAAACAGAAAACAACAAACGTCACGAAACATTACACTAATTGTTAAAATTACAACTCTGATAGAGCATGTTCAACAACATCCTTGAAGAACTTCGTTTGCAGATTCTGTTTCGAAATAGTCAATGATAAAATAGGTAATGATACTATTTTTAACTCTCTTGGGGATGGTTGTAGCGACGAGGCATCTTGTCATTAGCAAAACTGACCATATCTATATGGACGACATATTTCGTCATTAGAAGAAAACTGACCAGATCTAGATATCATAATCTTTAAAAAATTGGGCTGAAAATATCTTGGTGACGCATTTGTCTCGTCAAAACCACTTGTATGATTAAGTAAATGTTCAATGTGTTCTAGAAAAACTTTTGGGAACATCTACAGAATGTGGATCAACAAGAAATGAAAAAACCGATTTAAACTCTTACAGAATAGTTCTCTTGCGTTTTGATAGATGTTATAGAAGCAAGAACAGTCCGAGGTAGGTAGATATTTTAATTAACGTCGCACTGGAGCAGCACAATGGGCTATAGACGACGTCCAAAATCATTCCCCAAAGGGAAAAATCCAAGGACAACACCAGGCAATTTTGAACCATGGTCAGAAGACGAGGTAACACCCGAGATGGCACTCCACTTTCCAAACTTCCACATAACGCCAACGTAAGAATAGTCCAAGATGCGGAATAGATCTAAGCTTGTGGTGTCAACTTGGGACTGTTAAAATTTTTGCAGTTGGAAAAAATTTGTTAATTATTTCCCCTTTGAATTCCAATAATTTATCCTGGATGTATTTATATCTTGTGTCAGTAAAACGTTTCCTTGTGTTTGTATGACTTGATGATGTCTATCTGGTGCAGCTTGGGCAAATATAGCCCTTGCACCATAAAAGCCAACCGATTATCTTTTGTATAACTAGCCTCCGAGTAGCCAAAAAGTTACCCATTCCCTTCGAAACCTACATTTAAAAAAAAGCCACAACTCTTGTTTACATTAATTTCTCAAGGGTTGTCTCAGGCGTGTGCTGAATGTGCATGCACATAAAGTTCATAGGATTATGACAGTTGACAGCTGTCTGCTAGAAAATCGAGGATTGAAATATGGTGGGTTCAGTTTTCAAGAAATCAAAACTCGCTGCATATTCACACAATGTTACAATAAAGCATGCAATAACCATCAACACTTAGTTTTTAGAAATTCAGAACTTATTTTCAGCAGCAAGTCATATTTAAGCATTTAACTGTCTAAATAGTTTCGACAAGATGCCTCGTCTATCAAGATCTGACCAATTTTGCTATTGACGATGTATCTCGTGATCCAAAATGTAGCCAAATTTTTTGATGACAACGAGACCAAGATCTGGTCAGTATTTTCTAATGACCTCAAATCTCGCCATCAAGATCTGGTCAGTATTTTCTAATGACCACAAATCTCGCCATCAAGATCTGGTCAGTATTTTCTAATGACCACAAATCTCGCCATCAAGATCTGGTCAGTATTTTCTAATGACCACAAATCTCGCCATCAAGATCTGGTCAGTATTTTCTAATGACCACAAATCTCGCCATCAAGATCTGGTCAGTATTTTCTAATGACCACAAATCTCGCCATCAAGATCTGGTCAGTATTTTCTAATAACCACATATCTCGTAAACAAGATCTGACCCACTTTGCTACATCAAATCATATCATTATCAGCACTTAGTTTAAGCAATTCCGAACTTTTTCAGCTGGGGAGAGCCACTTTTGGGCAGTTAACTCTCCAAGTTATCTGACCAATTTTGCTAATAACGAGATATCTCGTCATACAAGATATAGCCAAGTTTTCGATGATGACAAGGTCAAGATCTGGCCAGTATTTTCTAATGCCACATATCTTGTCTTCAAGATCTGATCAACTTCGCTAGATGTTATATCAAATCATATTATTATCGGCACTTAGTTCATGCAAATTCAGAACTTTTTCAGCAGGGGGAGCCACTTCTAGTCAATTAACTCTCCAAGGTATCAAATTATATCATTATCAGTACTTATTTTAAGCAATTCAGAACTTTTTCAGCAGGGGAGAGCCACTTTTGGGGGGCAGTTAACCCTCCAAGTTATCTGACCAATTTTGCTAATAACGAGATAACTCGTCATACATGATATAGCCAAGTTTTCGATGATGACGAGGTCAAGATCTGGTCAGTATTTTCTAATGCCACATATCTCGTCTTCAAGATCTGATCAACTTCGCTACATGTTACATCAAATCATGTTATTATCGGCACTTAGTTCATGCAAATTCAGAACTTTTTCAGCAGTGGGAGCCACTTCTGGGGCAGTTAACTCTCCAAGGTATCTGAACAATTTTGCGATGATATATATCATCATCCAAGATACAGCCCATTTTTCGGTGATGACAAGGTCTGGTCACTTGTTTTCTAATGACGAGAAATCTCGTCATCTTGTACTTGATGACGAGAAATCTCGTCATTAAGATCTGACCAATTTCGCAAATGACGACATACCTCGCAGACCAGTACAAGCACCAGGAGGGTTAAGTAAAGTATTTACAAAATTGCCGAGATAATAACAATACTCCAAGAACTATTTGAAAGGTGACAACAGACCTGATCTGATGGTATAAGGGATCCATGATGAGGGTACCTATTCTCGGACACGAAGAAAAACACAGATGAGAGGCGACACATTTTCGGACACGATCTCGAATCCTCACCTTCTAGCGCGAAGAATGCGGGTGATGATTCATCTGAGAGGATGAGTTAATCTGGAATATGGACGCACCAGATCTCGGCTGCGATCAAACGAATGTTGAAAAACGCGCACTGGCTATGGAAATGTCGCCACAGTTGATCATTAAAAGTTACCAACCAGGTGGATTCAGCTCATTAGTGAACGGGTAAGAAGGGCCTCATGCTGAACATTGG